>OW052220.1:247579224-248017306 GCA_932526605.1 Nephrotoma flavescens | reverse complement strand
AAATTGCCCCAGCCAAACTTTGAACTATGGAGTCAAATGCACAAGTGTTCGAGTAATAATCGCATGTGTGAGTTCCATTTTGCAGCACTGGGAGAGTTTTACACATTGTTTTGCTTTTGTCTGAAAATAAATTCTTTTTTTTCATTATTTTGAGTGGGCGCTTTGGAGTGCAGAAATCCTCAAGCATTTTTGAGCTGTCACTCAAAACTTTTAACGCAGTAACCGAGCGCTCTTTATCTGATTGGTTACTAATTTTTTTCAATGTTTTTAAGCTGAACGAACTTTATAATTTTTAGGAGTTACTACACCTATATTTTTTCGTTTCCATACTGATTGACACAATTGCGTATCGTTAACGGATAGTTCGTTGTTGTTTTGAGTTGTACTGGTAAAAGATGTTTCTTTTATTGCTTTTTTAGGTACACCTGCCAAAATTTGTTTGTGTACCAGTAAGTTTCGACTGTGGATAATATATTCTTAATATAACTTCATCCATGATGCTTTTCATATCTTGATAATATGAACTTTGCAAATATAATGGTTTCATGTTGCTTCTAAGTTGTACCGGTTTTCTATTGCTCTCTGTTGTCACTTCATTTATATTTATATCGTAGGAAATGATTAAATTCATTAACAAATCAAAAGATTGTTGGACATTACTATTTAAATATTTTGAGTTTAAGATTATCACAAGGTACCTTCCAAATTTCTTTAATTGTATCATAATTTGATGTCATAAAAAACGATGCAAAAATCTCTTTCAATATTTTATGATTTGATGGACATTTTTTTAAAATATTTCTGCACATCTTCAGCTAAATGTGTGTGCTAAATGACAACAACACAAATAAACTTTTACTGTCGAATTTTTGGACTTGTAACTCGAAGAATTATTAACCCAGTTGTGGGTTGCCGTTAGATATTCTATGATATCCATGCTATTGAACGCACTAAGTACAGAATTTAATTCTGCAAAAGAAAAGTCTATGACCACTGAATCGAAAACGGGCCAAAATTTAAAAATTTGTCTCAACATATAATCTATATGATTTGAGCCAACCGCTAATTGAGTCAAATGTGTGGCTGGAACTAACCATATCTGATAATGGGAATGGTGAGGCGATATCAGAGTCACTTGTTTTGGCAGCTATTATTAATGCATAATATAAAACGGTTCCACATGGTTTAAATGGCCGTCGAACTAAACCCCCCGTAGCGTCCAAATATAAAATCACATCTTTATTTTTAAACAATTCTGCATTAAACTGTATGTTATTACTGCAAATGGTCGACGCACAATTTTTTGTATATACTTCTGATCACTGTTCACTCCAATTTTCCATTCTTCGTCAATATCGAGAAAATCATCTGAGCTATTATCTTCGTGTTTTAGTGCTTCCGATCTTATCTTTCGCAGTACATCATGAGATTTCGATTTTTGAATCGTGTTGTGTTTTTGGACAAAGTCAGCATCTTCTTCCTCAATTAAATTTTCAGACACTTTTTCAACCGATTTTTCTAATAATTTTGTTTTATAAATATCGCGATTGTAGCCTCTAGTCCAATTAAATTTTTTTTGTTGGATGTATAATAGGCTCACTTGTTGTATGCACCTCAAACGTGCCAAATGTTAAATCACGATTTATTAACTTATATTTTCGGCACGTTTGTTTTGAATTTCTATGACCACAATATGTTCTAATTGTTATATGATTCTTAGAAACATCATAACCTTTTATTTTGATTAGACATCCAGTTTCTCTGGTTAGAATTTCAGAAATTACGGAACGGTATAAATATGAATTTAATTTATTTTCATGGCATGAGAAAATTTTTTTCCAAGTGTCATCAGGAACAAAAACCACAAAAGAACACTTTTTATAAGAAATTACATTAGTTTTTGTTGTTTTTAAATTATTAAATTGTTCGGTATTAATATTAGCAATTTTGGGTGTTATTTGATTCTCTAATTCGCCTTCCGAGTGCGATGATGCCACATTTCTTTCTATTATCTGATCATCTCTGTTGTTATCAAAATCGGTAATAAAATTCTGAGAAATATTATACTCCAATTGATCATCTGAATACGAGTGAGGTGAACTGTCCGATAAGACCTGTTTACCCTCACTATTTATATCAGCAATTTTATCGTGTGCAGTTTTATACGCCAATTGGCCTTCCGAGTGTAATGACGGCAGAATTTCTGGTATAGCACTATCACCTCCACTGTTTTTATCGATATTGTTTTTAATATGTCTGCGCCAGATTTGGTACAATCGATTCCGATTTCCAAAATTATTTTTAATACTGATTGATTGACAAATTAAAGACATTTCTCTACTATTAGAAGTACAAAACTTAAACAATGACAAATTTAAATTTCTTATTGCATTCTGTATAGTATCAACGCTGAATGCACTTCTTTTCCTTTTATAATTGTATCGAACAGATTTCATTTTGATTCTTATTTTAATATTTAGACAAATGCTTACTATATATGTTATAATAAACACAAAATGTAATAGTTCAAATAAGAACCGGTAGATTTTACTAAAGCTTAGTTTTAAAAATAAATGATTTGTTGAGGTTAAGTAAATATTAAACACTGTTTTAAAGAATGTCCAAAATCAAGCGGTGGTCGAATGTAAAACAAAGCAAGCAAACTATAATCGTTATAACGAGAATGTCCAAAATCAAGCGGTGGTCGAATGTAAAACAAAGCAAGCAAACTATAATCGTTATAACGAGAATGTCCAAAATAAAGCGGTGGTCGAACGTAAAACAAAGCAAGCAAACTATAATCGTTATAATGAGAATGTCCAAAATAAAGCGGTGGTCGAATGTAAAACAAAGTAAGCAGAGAATGTCCAAAATCAAGCGAAGGTCCAAAAATTAAAAAAAAAACTGATTTTAAAATATAATCCGAATAAATCACACAATTAACACGATGTACACAAAACGAACTCTAAAAACGCATTAAAATAAAACAGCGAAAAAATTTCCTTTTATACTAAACGAGAAAAAAAATGTTTTTTGTACGATTTACGATGTGAGCAAAAGAAAAATATTTTTTTTCCCTCGATTATAAATGTTTACTTTTTATTTGTAAATTACAAGTGATTTTTCAATTGTAGTTAGTCTGTTTAGTAGACCACACTTTTGTGCGTTGGAACTTCGGACTACCAGATTAGGAACGACAAACGAAAATTGCAATTAAACGAAAATGCAGATATCCGTCGTATATTGGACACCACTAGCCGAGTGACGGAGTGAGGAGGGTCCAAAGGCAGAAACCGCTGGAGCTGGACAGTTTTAATTAGAAAGTATTATAAAATGAGTAACCAATAGATCTATGCCTAATCCCTGTTATTTATTAATGGTAGTACGGATGAAGCTAAGAAATAGTCCTACGAATCTAATAAAATCATCCATTAGATCTGACAATCTCTACGGACAGAGATTCGTGCTTTGAAGTTGTGCGATTTTTCAATTAAAAAAAAATCAAGTTACTCGTATATGAATGTGGCTCCAGATCAATGCCTAATCCCCGTTATTTATTAAAAAAGTACGAATGAAACTGAAAAGTAGTCCTACGAATCTAATAAAATCATCTGTTAGATCTGGCAATTTCTACGGACAGAGATTCGTGCTTTGAAGTTGTGCGATTTTTCAAAAAAAAAAAATCGAGTTACTTGTATATGAATGTGGCTCCAGATCAATGCCTAATCCCCGTTATATATTAATGGGAGGACGCTTAAAGCTCAGAAAAAGTCCTACAAATCTAATAAAATCATTCGTTACATCTGACAATCTCTATGAACAGAGATTAATCTTTGAAGTTGTGCGATTTTTCGAAAAAAATAAATCGAGTTACTCGTATATGAATGTGGCTCCAGATCAATGCCTAATCCCCGTTATTTATTAATGGTAGTACGGATGAAGCCCAGAAATAGTCCTACGAATCTAATAAAATCATCTATTAGATCTGACAATCTCTACGAACAGAGATTCGTGCTTTGAAGTTGTGCGATTTTTCAATTAAAAAAAAAATCGAGTTACTCGTATATGAATGTGGCTCAAGATCAATGTCTAATCCCCGTTATTTATTAATGGTAGTACGGATGAAGCTAAGAAATAGTCCTACAAATCTAATAAAATCATCCGTTAGATCTGACAATCTCTACGGACAGAGATTCGTGCTTTGAAGTTGTGCGATTTTTCAAAAAAAAAATCGAGTTACTCGTATATGAATGTGGCTCCAGATCAATGCCTAATCCCCGTTATATATTAATGGGAGTACGGATGAAGCTCAGAAATAGTCCTACGAATCTAATAAAATCATCCGTTACATCTGACAATCTCTATGAACAGAGATTGATTCTTTGGAGTTGCGTGATTTTTCGAAAAAAAAAAATCGAGTTACTCGTATATGAATGTGGCTCCAGATCAATGCCTAATCCCCGTTTTATGTTAGTGGGAGTACGGATGAAGCTCAGAAAAAGTCCTACAAATCTAATAAAATCATTCGTTACATCTGACAATCTCTATGAACAGAGATTAATGCTTTGCAGTTGTGCGATTTTTCGAAAAAAATAAATCGAGTTACTCGTATATGAATGTGGCTCCAGATCAATGCCTAATCCCCGTTATTTACTAATGGAAGTACAAATAAAGCTCAGAAATAGTCCTACGAATCTAATAAAATCATCTGCTACATCTGACAATCTGTACGAACAGTGGTTGATGCTTCGAAGTTGTACGATTTTTCGAAATAAAAATCGAGCTACTCTTATATGAATATGGCTCCAGATCAATGCCTAATCCCCGTTATTTATTAATGGTAGTACGGATGAAGCTAAGAAATAGTCCTACAAATCTAATAAAATCATCCGTTACATCTGACAATCTCTATGAACAGAGATTGATGCTTCGAAGTTGTACGATTTTTCGAAATAAAAATCGAGTTACTCTTATATGAATGTGGCTCAAGATCAATGCCTAATCCCCGTTATTTATTAATGGTAGTACGGATGAAGCCCAGAAATAGTCCTACGAATCTAATAAAATCATCTGTTAGATCTGACAATCACTACGAACAGAGATTCGTGCTTTGAAGTTATGCGATTTTTCAATAAAAAAAAATCGAGTTACTTGTATATGAATGTGGCTCCAGATCAATGTCTAATCCCCGTTATTTATTAATGGTAGTACGAATGAAGCTAAGAAATAGTCCTACGAATTTAATAAAATCATCCGTTACATCTGACAATCTCTATGAACAGAGATTGATGCTTCGAAGTTGTGCGATTTTTCGAAAAAAATAAATCGAGTTACTCGTATATGAATGTGGCTCCAGATCAATGCCTAATCCCCGTTATTTATTAATGGTAGTACGGATAAAGCCCAGAAATAGTCCTACGAATCTAATAAAATCATCTGTTAGATCTAACAATCTCTACGAACAGCGATTCGTGCTTTGAAGTTGTGCGATTTTTCAAAAAAAAAAAAATCGAGTTACTCGTATATGAATGTGGCTCCAGATCAATGTCTAATCCCCGTTATTTACTAATGGAAGTACAAATAAAGCTCAGAAATAGTCCTACGAATCTAATAAAATCATCTGCTACATGTGACAATCTGTACGAACATTGGTTGATGCTTCGAAGTTGTACGATTTTTCGAAATAAAAATCGAGCTACTCTTATATGAATATGGCTCCAGATCAATGCCTAATCCCCGTTATTTATTAATGGTAGTACGGATGAAGCTAAGAAATAGTCCTACGAATCTAATAAAATCATCCGTTACATCTGACAATCTCTATGAACAGAGATTTATGCTTTGAAGTTGTACGATTTTTTGAAATAAAAATCGAGTTACTCTTATATGAATGTGGCTCCAGATCAATGCCTAATCCCCGTTATTTATTAATGGTAGTACGGATGAAGCCCAGAAATAGTCCTACGAATCTAATAAAATCATCTGTTAGATCTGACAATCTCTACGAACAGAGATTCGTGCTTTGAAGTTGTGCGATTTTTCGACAATGTCTAATCCCCGTTATTTATTAATGGGAGTACGGATGAAGCTCAGAAATAGTCCTACGAATCTAATAAAATCATCCGTTACATCTGACAATCTCTATGAACAGAGATTGATTCTTTGGAGTTGCGTGATTTTTCGAAAAAAAAAAAATCGAGTTACTCGTATATGAATGTGGCTCCAGATCAATGCCTAATCCTCGTTTTATGTTAGTGGGAGTACGGATGAAGCTCAGAAATAGTCCTACGAATCTAATAAAATCATCCGTTACATCTGACATTCTCTACGAACAGAGATTGATGCTTTGATAATGATCTTTAGTTTAATTTAAAATTAAATAATTTAGAAGACAACTTATGTTCTTTATTTTCTATTTAATAATTTGTATTTAACTTTCTTGCTACATAAAAATATTAAATAAAACATCACACAAGTTTTAGTTTATTTACTTTTAAATTAAATAATAGTGCTATTAGTGCACAATTGGAAATTATTCAAAATAATTCACTGAATCTTTGAATCGATTACATTCTCTATTTTATTTTATTATAAAACAACGATTCCGATTCTCGTGGCATACATATTTTACAACCCCGCTTCTTATATTGAAAAGAATAATAATAATAATAATATATAAATAATATATCATTACTTAAAATTTTAGATTAAGGAATCGGCTCTTAGCTTTTATTTTATGGATTACTAATTTTTATTGTCTACTAAGATGTGGTGGCAAGAATTGCGAGATACATACAAATAATATTATTAAATTAACTATGAAACCATTCATTTAATTCCTGAACAATTTTAAACGAGTACGAAGAAAGCAATTTTTTAATAGAAAAATTGCTTAAACCAGTTCCCAGAAATTTATTTTAGTTTTCGGGATAGAGTATGATTTGAACGTAAATTATTTTTATTTTTCGGGCTAAAAGGCTTTTAAATGAATTTTAGCGAGGACACCCACCTTTTTATAAAAAGTCTTTTTTCGGGCTGGTTTTCGGGCTATCTTCACATACGTCTTCTCTTAGACATCTCTGAGATTTGGACAATTCTTTTTTATAGTGATCATCACCTTTGTTATTTAGACAGTCATATTAATCGTCACTTCATATGGCTTCTGGTCATCGTATTGATATAAGGTTGGTGTCGTTTGATAGCACATACCTTAAGCTATCTAACCACATATACCGTTTCTCTTAGAGATCTCTGAGATTTGGGCAATTTTTTTAACCGTGATCATCTCCTTGGTTATTTAGACACTTATATTCATCGTCAACCTCAAATGGGTTCTGGTCATCTTATTAATATAAGGGTGGTGTCGTTTGATAGCACTTATCTTAAGCCATCTAGCCACATATACCGTTCCTGTTAGATATATCTGAGATTTGGACAGTTTTTTTTACAATGATCATCCTCTTGGTTATTTAGACAGTGATATTCATCATCAACGACCAATAGGTTGTGGTCGACGTAATGGTATAAGGGCGGTATCGTTTGATAGCTCTTATCTTAAACAATCTAGCCACATATACCGTTTCTCTTAGACATCTCTGAGACTTGGGAATTTTTATTTACAGTGATCATCTCCTTGGTTATTTAGACAACCATATCCATCAGACTTAATTTTGTCTGAAATAGGGCTTTTAATAGCCATTATTTTTGCTTCAATTCGACTTAAGTCTGCCAATGACTACACTCAAAAAAATAATCGATGCGATTTTTACTTAACCTGTTAAATAAATTTAAAATTGTAAAACTAACATATTATTTTAGATTATTTACCCATGCTCAGTACAAATTTTATAAGTTCTCTTTACTCAGCCTAGGTCAAAATAACATTTTTTGAAATGTAAAAACAATTTGTCAAAATAAAACGGAACAAAACCTTTTAAATAGTTAAAAGAACTTAATCATATGTAAAAAATCAGGTACATCAAAAAATCGTCATTATATTCTTATACTTATTGTTAACAAGTAAAATTTACTTAGACAATGTAAAATACATTTTTAACCAAAATTTACATTTGCAAGGTAAAGGTTGCAAACTGGTGTGTTAAATTTACATCGACGATATTTAACAATTGTTATTGCATTTTTAATATAATTCGCTAGGTCAGTTGATGTAAACATCATTTAAATTCATGAAGTTTGAAACGTTATGTTCGTAGTTTGATAACTACATAATCTGATCTGATGATGAGGATATCGAATCTTTTAATTAAAAGATTCAAAATTTGTACCTCACTGGATTTGAAAAGGTGAGGTACCTCATCTCGATGTGATAACAAATATTTTGTTATCATGCAAAAAAATCACGATTTTATTTTTTATTAAGCAAAATGTAAATTTTACTTAAAATAAAGTTAATTCAACATTTTCATTTTACGTATTCTATATTTTCGTTTTCTTTCCTCCAATAAGTTGAACCAACAAAATGCGAAGTAGATATTACATGCAACGATATAATTTTATTATAAAATATTCTTACATGGCATGAAGTTAATTTCACATTTCAAAATTTGTGAAATTTACTTCGCGCTACTTAGGCTCAATTTCAACAGCGGTTTTAGGTTAAATTTACTTATATTTTTTGTAGACTTCACCCTATTATTTTTTTCAGTGTATGGAAGCACTATAATGTTCTATTTTCAAGTTTTTTTTATAACTTGTGGCAAAGATTCAAAATTTTTCTAAGTAATTTCTTCGCTTCGGGGATTGACGTCGCGCCGTCACCTCGTAAAATGTCAAAAATATCTTTGATTTTTTTGAAGTGGGTGGAACAGTAGACCACGGCTTCGCGCCAAGTACCCAATCGTGTTAGCGCAGGTTACGGAGGCAAAGAAATATTTCCAGCTATTTCTTTAAAAATTAAAATTCGAGCTTTCAAAAATACTCTTTTGACGGTTGCGATCAGTTTGTTTATATTTAGGTTTTGGTATTTGGTCGTTATAGAAAAAGAATAAAATGAAAAATCTAACTTTTATAATTGATTGTGTGATGTCCTAACCTAAAATATTAATCGATTCGTCGAAACATTGCGTGGTCGAATTCGTTTTTTCTAATTGCGAAACATTTAATATGAATGGTTGATTCCCAAAAGTAGCTTCTTCTAAAGTTCCAACACCCACATTTGCTATGTATCTTTCCAATACGTTGGTCGTTTCATCAATTGAAACCTAAATTTTCATATTATTCGTTTCATATATTATTTTGTTCGTGGTTTTTTTCATATGCTGTGGTAAGATACTTTTTCCAAAGCGCTGACTCGTGAGGGACTGCATTACCCGTATAATCTTGAAGAAATTTTCGAAAAGTAGGGTTTTCTATTTTCCAAAAAAGGAATATCCGCAGTCATAAGAGCTTCACATAATTTTAAATTTAAATCGGATTTCTTATTGCCGGCTTCTACTGTATGCACAATTAATTCTTGTTTACTAGTTGATTTTTTTGATTTTTGATCTTTGTGGAGATTTGTTTTCAGGTGCTGTTCAACCTGATAATTTGTCATTGATTCGTCTTTTTTATTGCACAACGAACCAAAAAAAACTTTGACATATTTATTTAACCGGCTTGCTGTATTCTCTTTAAGCTTAACATACAGATTTAAAAGGATCAACAACCGTTTTATAGAAAACGATTAAAACAACACGGAATTCGTTCGGATTTTCGAATTAAATAAGCAAAATTTACATAAAACCCAGAAATATGTAGTTATATGCAAACAAGAGACAAATGTGCAATTATGTATATGCAAAACTATAATGATACCAAAATAATCAATTTAGTGCCATTCGAATTTCTATGTTTATAAAATTTAAAAATTATGAATGACTATCAATATGCATTTGCGTGAAGATCCAGGCTCTAGTTATAACATAAAATACTAATGAAACAACAATAATAATAAAGAAATTCTTTGCAATAAAATCTTATGAAATGACGCGCTGAAAATCTAAAATTTATTTTGAATTCAAATGAATCTTTAAATTTTTTCAGATTTCAGTGCAAAGTTTGTTTCATGCAATAATTTTGGAATTTTTGGGACGTATTTCACCAGAGCCTCCTAAATACAAGAGCCGTAGGTTAGGTTTTGGTTTCAGTGGTTTACACTTAGGCCATTTTTGGCCCATTGTGATACCACGCATTCATGCTACATCATTAATCCATTCACCTACTCACACACAACTACAGTATACCACCTACACGTTGCATGCTCCATGACAACCTGTACATTGACATGGATGGTGGGTCGGCGGTGAATTTTGCACTCCATCAGAGGGTCTTAGTTGTGTTTATTAACATCACCGATTGTAATCGATGATAAAAATTCGATTTGCATCTAGCCTCTGATGGGATTCGAACCCAGTACCTCCCGGTCCAAGTGCCGAAGCTTTAACCACTGCACCACTTGTCCGGTTACAAGAGCCGTAAGATTGCGGCATTTTTTTCATGAACTTTCCATAGAGGATTTTGGAGTAACAAGGTAATATGGGGGTCATTGTGTTTTGGATTCTATTTCAACATTGTTGATGAACAAACTTAGAAAACTGTTTTTTCGTTACTTGTAAAAAATTAGATTTTTCATCGCAACAAATTCGCAGGCTATATTATTTTATCCTGTAGTATAAACAACACAGAGCTTCACAAAATAAAAACAATGTAATTCGATAAAGCTTTTCGCAATTACTAAACCAATCAAAAGATGTCGCTAAGTATAAATTTGGAAAAATTGTGGCATTTTTCTATTATTGTTTTACAGCGCGCAACAACCATGATGGTAAATATTTTGCGGTGAAAAGTTTTATTTACGCCAACCGTATTATAAATAAAAATTATAATTGTTTTGAGTTTTATTAATTATGTTAAATTATTATATTAAAGATTTCGCGCTTAACTTAATATTGATTTATTTCATAAACAGTTGTTTAATTATTTTATTATTTTCTGTAATTTCAAGTAAATTAATTATAGAGACATCTGTAAACGGATTTTGAAATTACAGGAAGCTCGGTTTCCAATCGCATAAAATTGAAATTTTCAACATTTTGTTGTTTTTTGTAACAATATTTAATTAAAAAAATCAACGATGTCAACGATGTTGTATACATTTCCAATAAATAAATTTTGATGATTTTGATGAAAAAATTTTATTATATGAATAATAGTTATTAGTTCTACATGGTGATTCATAAAATCTCGTTTCAGCTCACGTTTTCTCTGTTTAATTTTGTTATAAATGTGATCGTTTAGATTTCTATTAAATCCATCGGTCATCTCAAAAATTCTGATGTGCATGGGACCAGATTTTTTATAAAACTAAATTTTAAATTGGAGGTAAGAGGAATCCGCGGCAGCACCCTTTATTAACTTATTTTACTAACCTACACAACTGAACGGAAAGAAGAGTTTTATAGAAAATTAATAAATTTATGCTCCGCTTTAGCTTAAATTTAATAATTAAATATGTACTACATTATGATGGCTGATTTTCAAATATGTGTTCCTTGAATATTTTATTAAAATGTGCCATATTTTTTGCATGCAACAAAATTTAGATTTTTTTTGGACGTATTTCACACGCATACGTATACTTATTATGAGTAGATACTCCTGAATATGACCTAATAAATCGAAATTGATCAAGTAATTTTTTTAACGATTTGAACAAATGTTTTGATTAAATTATTCGAAAATCTAATTTATTGCGAAATAAAAACAAATATTTAATAAAATGTATTTGTTAAGTAATATACTATTTATATTGTAACAAAGTATTTAGTTATTTAAGCAAGTTGATTCTTGTGTTTTCCAACGGTTTTTCATCGGTTTTCCCTGTTATTTGAGACACGGGAGAATAATGGTTCTTTGATTCAGTGAGTAAATTCAGCATATTCACTTGTAGGAAACTATGACGGGTGGCTTGAGATGGCATGCAAACCACATACGCTTCTAAAGCTCAACGGAAACTACGTCTTTAAATCACTTGATTTAGTATCCGTAATATCCTTGTGTGCAAAATAGGTCTATTGTATTAAAATAGGTGTGCGTGTGCAAATCAAAATTTTGTTATTTGTTTAATTTAGTTGTACAACGAAATCGCGTTTTTCAATTTGATTCGATTTTGATCCAGGTTTTCAAAATCCCGGTTCTCAAAATCCCGGTTTTCTTTTCTTCTAGTCTTAAAGTCTTGATTTTGAAAAAAAAAATTTATGAGAAAATAATATTTTAATATAAAATATTAAAAAAATTTTAACACGAAAATCCGTCCGGACTAATAACATTTTAAAATAAAAATAAGATATCTTGTCCAAAAATTTACTAGAAAAAACCAAGGCTGCGAAGTCAGAGGCGGGAGTATAGGTGCTATTTTATCGGAGTCGGAGATGGGAAAAACTGAACTCCCATTTTTTTGTCAAACTACAACAACAGTGGCATATATTAAGAACCGCTCTAGAATTAGTCGAAGTCCCCTAGATTTGATAATGCAACATTTTGAAATGCAATATTTTATATCGATCCCAGAAAAACTATTGTATCGAATTTCAAAAAAATCTGTTAAGTTATTTTCTAGAACTTTATCGCAAATTCATTTTTGAATTTTGTCAAAAAAATCATTTAAGAGTCGCATTTTCCCACATGTCAAATTTTAAAACTTCAAACCGTGATTTCCTAAAAATCGGGATATTTTTTAGACAAAAGCGGAATTTAGAAAACCGGGATTTGGAAAACCAGTATACGGATTTTGTCTCAAAATGTGTGAACGAAATGAGTGTAACCGGAATGATATAAAGTAGTAGCATTTGTGTTTGTGTTAGTCTCGTGCGTATGATTGTTTTACTTTTAACGCTATTTGCCGTAGGCACTTGGCGAAACACACTTATACTTAATAAACACATTTTTATTAATCACTTGTTTTTTGTTCCGCAGAATATTTTGAATGTCTTTCAAAAAGTTTAAAAAATCACTCGATCGATTTCGACTTGTTAGGTCATCATCAGGAGTATCTACTGATTTGTATTAGTAAAAATTTTTGTTATATAATAGAAAAAAGCAAAATATAATAAAAGAAGGAGAGAAGAAAATTTTTATTGCTTATTTTATTGCTTATTTTTTCTTCTCTCCTTCTTTTATTATATTTTGCTTTTTTCTATTATATAACAAAAATTTTTACTAATACAAATCAGTAGATACTCCTGATGATGACCTAACAAGTCGAAATCGATCGAGTGATTTTTTAAACTTTTTGAAAGACATTCAAAATATTCTGCGGAACAAAAAACAAGTGATTAATAAAAATGTGTTTATTAAGTATGATTGTTTTGATTGATGATTTCGGCTAGTATATTGAGGAGCACGACCGCGCTTTTTGGCACTCAAAGAGTTAACCATTGTAAACGCCATATTTTTGTGTCGTTTATGTATTTTCAATTTTTTTATTGTTAACATTTTATTTTCAAAATTTATGGAATTTAAAATAAATTTACGTTTTATTAAAACATATAAAATTAATTTATGATTAAAAAAATGTTAAATACAATATAAAATATATTAGCATGTTAAATAATGAAACTCCACAGCTCGAGAGCAGACGTAATGTGCTGAGAAAAGGAAATTAACAGCATAACAATTAAACCGATTCGCCCGGATCGCGTTATTTTGATACTGTTCATCATACAAATGACACAAATACGAACAAAAGAAAAATACAAATACAAAGATATAATTGTGCATTATACACAGTATACGTATTCGATTTTTTTTGCTTCACTCATTTTAAATGAGTAACTCACGAGACAAAATCGTTATACAGGATTTTAAAAACCGAGATTTAGTTACACACCCATTTAATTTGTATGGCACCAAATCGTGGAAATCTACCATAAAATAAAATGAACTTTTGAAACAAAAGAGGACAATCAATGTAGAATTCAAAAGAAAAAGATACATTAAAGCCGCAGGGCCGGTGAATTTAAATTTCCAATCCGATGGATCAGCAAAAGTGGAAGAACCTCGTGGGTGGACTGTTAAGGATTGTTAATAATAAACTATAAAAAGGTCAAAATGAGTAATAAAATATAGCGTAATAAAATTTGGATTTTTTTTTAATTGATCTTGTTCGAAAACATTTCGGCTCTCTATTCACTAGTGGTATGTAATTCAATCGTGTCCAGAAATCGTGTGCTTTTGGAAATTTACAAATGATGATTTTGGCATTGAAGATAAAGAGCATGGAAAACCCCCCAAAAGATTTAAAAATTCTGAATTAGAAACGTTATTGACTGAAAACTATTCTCAAACAGCGGTTCAGAGAGACCGAAAGTTGGCTTATTGATTGGATCGCCTTCAAAGACCAGAACTTCTTCAGAAAGGGAATCTGTAAATTGCCTCAAAGATGGGGGAAAGTTGTAGAAAGAAAATGTGGTTTATTTTAATAAAAAAGCTTGGAGTCATATTCACACACCTAACAAATAAAATTATTTTGTATTTCATGTTTCAATAATGCAATTAATCAAAACACTAAATATTGAAAGGAACAAATAAATTCTCAAAATGTATTAAACCTCTAACCAACTTCATTTTACCCAAACCCATTAAATTCAATTAAGGTTCTTTAAAAATTTGATTTTTATTTAAATAAACACCCCACTATTAAAAAATATTTTTATTGTTTAAGTTAAATTCCAAATACAGTTGGCCAGCTCCTTTTAATTTTACATAAATGTGTCTCTATAAATTCCGTATTTTAACAGTGAAACAGAAATGTTCGAAATCCAAATTGAAATACAATATTTAAGTGATACTTTTTTTGTTATATGTTAAATATTTCACTTATTTTATTATTTTTGGTATTTTATTATTAAGCAATTAGATTATTCTGCATTCCTAATTTTTTAATACGTGTAAAAACGTTGTGTAAAATAATTGTCTTGGTATGAAATTCCATTTAGTCCATATTTTCAAATTTTTTAATCAAGTAATGGAACACCGAAACACATACGCAAACACGTTGTAATATTTAAATGTGTAATAATTAATTAATAATTAAATAAATAAATAAAAATATCCTACTCAATATAAAAGCGACAGTGTTTTTCGGAACGGAAGGAGTATGAAGATACACGTATATGTTTTGCATATGATTTCAAATGGTGGCATGACCTTATACAATATTAGAGCCATATAGACAAAACATTTTTATGTTTTATAATATTTAATATAATTAATTATTTTAATGTTGATATATCAACTACAAAAGCACATAGTAGGTAAATTTAGGTAAATCAACAAAATTGAACATTTTTATCATACGTATGTGTCTGTAAATAAATCATTTAAAACAACAATAGCGTCTATTGTTAATGTATAGAAATCATGAATATACATTCAAAATATTTATTTATATAAAAGGGATCATTATATAGCGAATAATATATTATGTATACCTACGTACATAATTTATAGTGCGTGATTGAGGTATCTCCTATATATACAGTGGAGTAAATATGTATAATTTGTATTTGCTAGATAACGCAATATATAAAATACAATTGCACTACTGTATATCGATGTACAATTTTCTAAAAATCCTAATAATAAATTATTAATTTATTGCTCCCAATAGTTTGAGGCAATAAAATATTTTTATTTTTTTTACAATAAAAAGTAATTAAACATTTTTTTTTAAATAATAATAAACTTTTGCACACAAAAGTTTAATAATAAGATGTTATCAAATTTAAATTAATTTTATCTTAAATCAGTATGTATCCCATCCCATAGTAAAACCCAATACTATTATGCGGTTTATCATTATCAAACTAATTAAAACGTATATTTCCTATAATTTATACAAAAATTTGTAGCACGTCTGAAATACCCTGTAATCATACATTTATAACTAATGGAAAAAATAGTATATTTATTGTGTGGCTGGTTGCAAATTGCAGTCGTATAAAATATTTGTTGAACGTTCCCTTTTAATGATGTTATATTATACTAAGAAGAAATCTCATCAGTTCAGTAATCTTCTCATACATTGGCTTGATGATTATCAATTGGTTATGTGGGGTTCGTAAAACGCGACTAAATCTAGATGGCTTAATTAGATTGTATAAAACATACGATACCAAAGGTATACCAAAGGTATACAGTATCTGTCAATAGTACTTTTATAACTAATTTGTTTATAACCTACCGGAAGTTGTAGTCAATTTTCAATTTTGTCACATTTCAATATTGCAACAGCGACATTCAAGCCCTCTGTGTTCTTCCATTCGTTTAATTAACTGAAGCACTAAATGCACACATTATAAAATTGATAAATATAATAGAAAAAATACTGGGACAAGTGGAAGCCGAGCAAACTATCAATGACGACATTACATCTAGTGGCGAAAACTAGAACGCTCTATGAGAAATAAACAATCTCCCACATTGTGTAAAAGAGCCCAAGTCTTTGACGGAAATCCACTACACTACGTGTAAACCGTATGGAAAGAATCTTAAAAGGCAATGAAATAGGTATAGGGATACACCAATTTACCGCGCTATTTTTCGAAGCATTCACCAGAAAATAAGAGGGCCCGCTAACTCGGTACTCAATATCGTACAATATTGTCAGTGAAAGTAGCGCATACTGGAATGTCAACTGGGTGAATTAATGAAAGGAAATAAAAGAACAGGGGGGATTATCGGCCGAAATATCCACCAAACCATTCAAAGACCGGCAGCACTAACAGAGACATTCGCATTCCGTCCAGAGATCCGTAACCTGAACTTCCAGAAAGCACCGATACACAATATAAACTTTAACAACATGGTCACAATTCTGGTGCAAGAAATGAACATGGAATACGAGTACGTCCGTGAATTTAAATTGTTTAAGAATTTTTTCGGCTTTTCGGACAAGCAAAAGTTGGATTTTTGCAGGTTGGCCGTTGCAACCTGATGAGTAGACCAACTTTTTATCAGTACGAAACCAAGCTGCCAAGAAGCTACCTAAGGGAATTCTAATAATTATAAGGGTTTGTGTATCTTTGTGTACACAAGTGCCCTGGGGTTAAAGGTTTGGGGGGAGGGGAGTGCATATTTTCTACTTTTGTGGTAGAAATATTGTTAATAAATGGCATCTTTGTTTTCTGCGACTAAAATAGTCGTAAACATTGTATGGGTGTCCATTAAAATAATATTTTGTCCGAAAAGCCGATAAAATTCTACCTTGTTAAGTTAGCCGAAAGTTGCCAGCCGAGATAATGCAGATAGTGTCTTGACTATTTTTAAACTCTCTTTATACTCTCGCTCCTATCGATTTTTAAATTCCTATAAACTGAAATAATTTCTCCTTCACCCGAATGATGTAACCCGATCCTAAACTCTCCTAAATTCGAGTTCATGACTGATTTTTGCTGTATTCAAGACACTATCTGCATTATCTTTCGGCTGGAAACTTTCGGCTAACTTTAACAGTATTAAAATTCTTAAACAAATTAAATTCACGGACGATTATAAAATTCTTCTTAATTCTAATTTTTATTAAACTATTTATTTATGTATGCATTCCGATTTGTGAATGGATATTTTGTTACGTTCTTGCTTTGCGTTTATTTCATTCATTTAACCAACATTTATTTCATTCGTAATTTTGTATGGGCATGTACAGTCGGCGAATTAAGTTTGTTTTCCTCATAGTCTTTTTAAATCATTCGTTCTTTCGTTTTTTTTTCTTTATACTGATTTTTTTATGATACCAATGGAGTTATAAACTATTGGAGTCAAATGTGTGTTTAAGCTAGGCCTTCCATAGATATAAATAAATAGACAGTTTGCGCAAACTTACTTGTTATATAGTTTTTGTAATGATGGCTGAACTTGCATGTGTAAAACGGAACCCGCCCATACGACTCATAGACGCTACCCAATTAAAAAGTGTGCAACCACGTGCAAGGTCATTCCAATGCAAGGTGTAGATCAATATGAAAACAACATCAAAAATTACTACTACAAGTCGGATGAAGACGATTAACAAAATGTTATAGAGCACGCCTCTCCAGTTTACATTACATAGTATACCATTGCCGCAACAAGATGATATTAAAGTTCTTCGTAGTTACGGGCGCAAAAAAGGAAGAAAGGTAATCGTTAAAGATGCTCAGCTCATAGACAAACCGTTCACCGTCAAATCAGCTGGACGTCGATTTCAAAAGATTTGCAAATGTTATTTAGATGAATTCTTCGTACTACCTGGACTAACCTCGTTCGATGGTATAGTTGGAGATGGTACCCTGAAAAAGGTAGAAGCAATGATATAGGGAACAAAACATTTTAAGCATCTCCCCAGACCTTGACATTCCGCTGAAGGAGAAAATTACAAAAGAATTCCTCTCCAAAATCGACGCTTTTGTTGGGTTCTACAACATCTGGATGAAGAAATGACATTCTCTACCTTGAATGAAAAATTCGAATTCACAAGATTACAATTTCGCCTAAAAAACCTACCTGCAGTTTTCCAATGGATATTTGTCGACGTCCTAAAATCATACATACACAATGTCGAAAAAGTGTTCAATAATTTAGCTGAGGCAAATCTTCGATTCAACCTAAACAAAACGGAATGTCTCAAGGAACAGAGAACCTCAAATGACTGAGAGACTTCTTGGATGATTAACTTCATATTATAGGCGATGCATTAAGGACTTTGCAATAGTTGCGAAACCATTTACGAATCTTACAGGAGTGGAACAATTCTTATATAAATCATGAATGCTAGCTTAATTCATGAATGTTAGCAGTTTTTTTATAAAATATAATATCACATCCTTATTTTAAAATATTTTAGCGTATAAATATACGGCAAAAAACTAAGTGAAACTAACACAACGATTTTTTTTTGTTTTTATTATGAAAGTTTATTGTATTTTCTTGGGCGCTACCAACTAATACATAGTAAATTCACCAGTACTGTTAATAATTACCTGGTTCCTTTTGTTTATACGGTCAAATAAATTTTCTGCATACTGTTGTGATAAATATTTCCATATCTTTCGGACAACTCGCGCTAGACCGCTCAAATTGTATATATGGTACATTTTCAGCTTATTCTTCATGAGTGCCCATAAATTTCGATTGAATTAGCATCAAGTTGCCCTTTTTTAGTTTAAATTCCGAACAGAGTATGCTATGATGTTCACCTTGTTAAAGTTAGCCGAAAGTTGCAAGCCGAAAGATAATGCAGATAGTGTCTTGACTATTTTAAACTCTCTTTATACTCTCGCTCCTATCTATTTTTAAATTCCTATAAACTGAAATATTTTTCCTTCACCCGAATGATATAACCCGATCCTAAATTCTCCTAAATTCGAGTTCATGAATGATTTTTGCCGTATTCAAGACACTATCTGCATTATCTTTCGGCTGGAAACTTTCGGCTAACTTTAACAGTATATGATGTTCTGGATCACTGTCTTCTTGCAAGATCTTAGAGTGCCTCGCTCCAAACCATTTACGGGTAGATGGTAACAAACTTCATGAATAAATTATATGCACATAAAATGCGTTTAAGTTCCGTGTGGAAACGATTAATTTACCAAAACCTTGCTTGGTGACGCATCCACATACATGGAGCTAGAGATAGTTCGGACAATCCTTTTTTTTACTTAGTTGGTCAAACACGCCTTTTAACATTAAAACTTCAAAAGGATGACTTGTTTGTGTGGTTATTCGCCAACTGTAGTCGCTTTTCTATATATCTTTGTGTTAACAGTGGTTGGACTAAAGTATTTCCATATGTGTAGCCATGTTTCATAATTCTATTTCGTATGGTGTTTTTGATAGCGTCATCCTTCTTTTTTGTAGTGATTCGGATTTTGTCTCTATCTGGCAAATCGTCAACATTTTTATACATTGAATAATGTGTAATTGTCTTCTGTACAAATAGTTTCACCTTTTTTTATATATTTTGTTGCATATGCAACCGACACTTTTAGTCTTTTCGGATGTTATCCGCTAAAACAGTTACAGTTAGACTAATTTTAGTTTTATAGTTTTGGGGCGTCAAAGGGAATGAACAAAAAATTGGGTTAAGCCCCGCCCATATTTGTTCCTATTGTTTTAAGTACAGTTATTCCGTACCCGCTCTTGTTGAACCTACTGTAAATAGAAACCCTGTTTTCTTGTTCAAATCCAACATTATTGAAAATATATATTTGTTACAAAGAAATATTATCGAAATATTCGATATTACTTACTACCTATGGTCTTTTGCCAATTATCATACTGCCTTTGCGATAGTAACTTTGTAGTTCCGAAGCAAAAGCGAGCCATTTTTGCCTATCTTCAACTTTCATGAACCACTGGTCTTTAAAATATGATGACATCGATCTGAATAAGTTGTAATCAGAGGCAGCCAAGTCTGCAGAATACGCCGCATGCTGTGAAACTTCCCAGCCTAAGGAGAACATGAGTTCCTGGGTTGATTTTGCTGTATTCGTGCGAGCGTTGTTGGTAGCGTTCAGCTGTAACAGTTTGGAGAGGTTGCAGAAGCTCGTGGTAAATGACTTCTTTCCAATCTTCTTTCCAGTTTATGCCTGGCCTGTTTCAACCCATGGTTAACTATACTGCATTTAGGATTATCATAAAAAATCCATATTTCTTTACCCGTAATGATTATGTGCAAAAAATACTTTCTTTTATGCACGATTTACATGTTCCAATTTTTTTCCCAACAAATTTTTTACTGAAAAATAGAGCTGCACGCAAATAACAAAAAGTTACTAGTTAAAAAAAGACAGCCATATGTAAACAACATTTGCTCAAATTAAAACGAAAAAATCCAATTTTATTTTACTGGAATTTGTTTCGTGTTCCTTTCGCAAAAGAAAATCGTAATATACTTAACCCTTCATTTTTTACTGGAAAAAGTAATTGGAACATGTAAATCGTGCATTACCGAGAAGCAAATTCATGCAAATGTGAATTCTTCGGATTTTGTTTCCTTCAGTCAGTTTATCAGGAACCCATTTACATTCCTTCTGAATTTTCCCCATTGGATTTAATGGAAGTGATATTGCATCGTGAGTAACTCCTAACTGATCTGCAAGCTCTCTTTGAGTTTCACACGGATTTTCATCCAGTAAAACTTTAAGTTCTTAGTCTTCAAATTGTTTTACTGCACCTGGACGTGGATCGTCCCCAATACTAAAATTGTCATCACGACATCTTGCAAACCACTTTTTTACTGTTGAATGACTCACAGAATATTTGCTTATCGACATACATCTCTAAAAATTGATTCACACGGAACGATAACTGGAAATTGACAGAAACGTATGCCATACAAATAACAATGACTTAGCTACACATATCCAAACTGGCCAAGAATTCCTTTGATTTCAGGTTACATATATGTTCTATTTTTTCTAAATAATCCTCTGGTATTTTTTTTAGAAATCCTTGGTACTTGTAGATCTTCTGTTCTCAAAACGATTCGTATTGTCTTAATATAGTTAATTTCTGATAGAAAACGAATTATTGGTTATTACTAGGCTTAGGATTTTTATGCGCTACAAAACCAAAAATATGTACTTAAAATATGTGCTTAAAAAGAAGAAATATGCAAGTAAAATGACAAAATATGTGGTCAAAAATAAAAAAAATATTTAGAAAAACAAACAACATGCACACTCTAGTAAGATATTTATTTCAGTAAATACGTATGTTACATAAACGTAACAGTATAAATAATGTTTTACAAAATCATAAAATCAAAATAACAGAAAATAATTTTCTTCATTTAGGTGTGTATTTTAAAATTACTTAAAAAATCACCTGTATATCACAAGAAAATTCACATTTTCAAAATTAATTGCAACATATAAGTACATTTTCAAATTTTCAACCAAAACTTTCCCCGGTTAGAACGTAAAATATTTTTGCACATGGAAATCGATCTTTCTACGTCAAGTGATGTGAATGAGGCATATTTAAAAGCTGATATTTCCGATACCGTGAATTGTTTAATTTCATTCGATATTCCAGGATCTTCAAAAGTAGTTTTAATGTTTTTTAAAATATTCAAACCATTACTTTTTGACACGCCATTTTTCAATTTAATTTTCAATAAGTTCACCGACAGCTCCACTAATTGCTTCAACTTCCCTGTTAGCTTCCAGAAACAAGACCATTTGTTCTACTAAACCTTTATTTTATGACTCG
The DNA here is from genome assembly GCA_932526605.1 of Nephrotoma flavescens. Lineage (NCBI taxonomy): Eukaryota > Metazoa > Arthropoda > Insecta > Diptera > Tipulidae > Nephrotoma > Nephrotoma flavescens. The sequence goes on along the minus strand of OW052220.1, from coordinate 247,995,052 downwards.
AGTCTTTTTCTTGTCTTAGTTAGATTTCTATAATTGCTAGTTATATAAGCCAAATCATTTATCTAAGCAGTTTTAATGTACATAGATTCGTCGTCGTTTAGTTCGAAGATAATTTCTTTTACTTTTTCAAATTTCTCGTTATATGGTGATTTCGAAAAAATTTTTTTTTACCATCGAAACCGCTAAAATTTGATCTAAGTGTTTCGCAGCAAACTCTTCGTAATCCATGAAATACACAGGTCCCATGCAAAATTTTGGGGTAAACTTCTTGAATGATTGTGCGGCTTTTTCTATACAAAGCGCCGCATCTTAAATAAATTTAAACATTTTTCCCGCTGGAAGCTTTCTCCTAACAATTTCATAGAATCGTTGAATAAACGTGCAATTGTTGAATGGTTAGTTTTGTTGGGGGCCGCTATATTCAATAAGAATTTTTGCTTGTCTATATTTTCGTCGACATTTAATATTTTAACTATCACATTGGTAACATAACGTCCAGTACTGTCAGTAGTTTCATCGATTGAAACCAACACAAAATTATTCTGTGTTGCTATTTTTATTTCGATAATTTTTTTGTCGAAAAGCGCTTTATGTTTGTTTTAACGTAGCTTCATCCAGTATAATGTAGTTGAATATCGGCAGCTACTTTCGCCATACACAGCTCCTCGCTGAATTTCGAATAACTTGAGCTAGCCAGTGTTTCTTGAAAAAAATGGCTGAAAATCCATTCGCTTGTTTTTTCCAGTTCTACAAGAGATTTTTGGTTCATCGATACAAATTTTTATGGTGACATTTTCCTTGCAATAGAAGAAATAATAAAATATACCATAGAGGTGTCTGATTCGCAGTTAAATGTTTTACTTCTAAGGGGTTTTAGTGACATCTAGTAATAATAGTAAAGCATGCGCTGTATTTCGCTTGTAAAACTGTCAATGATTTCCTGTGACTTGCATAGGTAATTGCAAAAATATTTAGTACAATATGTATTTATGGATAAAATATTTACTTAAATTGGAAAATATTTAAAAATATTTATTTATTCAGAAAAATGTAAAAATATGTGGTAACAAATATAGCTAAATGTTTCCGAATATTTGCGATTCGCAAAACTCTGATATTTATTTTACTTTATCTTAATCCGAAAAAAAGATGTATTTACATAAAAATCCGAAGCCTAGTTATTACACAAAATAATTTCCGAATAAACTTCTAAAATATACCTACCTCTATCATATTATAATATAACATACCTTGTTCCAACACCAACCAGCATGTAACAACAGAATGCGCGCGAGCATCCTTGAAAATGTTTACAATTTTCCATCATTTTATGAATAGTAAATGTTAAATTATGTTTTTGTAACATAAATGAAAATTATAAGATTTTATTTTTTGGTTTATAGATAAAATCTATAAATGAAAATATCTAATAAATGTAACAAAATGAATTACGATGTTCGAAGCAGTATATTGCATAATTTTTTTTGGTTGGTTTTAATGTTCTAATTCTCCTACTTTCTGTTACAAAATGATAATAGGTTTTATAAAGAAACATACACCCTGATAATAATAGATGTCGCCGGTTTTATATTTCTAAATAGCTATGTACCTACATATATGTATTTTATGTATAATAAAGGTCATAGAATTTATATATAGCACCAGACCAATTTGTGTTACGTACAATACACCTAGCTACTCACTTTACGATATTGATAAAAATAATTTGATTGCAATTTACCGCAACGGTTGGTTGATGATAAAGTAAATTGAAGCTCCAGTAAACAAATTTAATAATAGAAAATAATTTTATAACATTTTGGTTATACACAATCAATTATATTTTTCATTCCCTTTGATTCGATGGAAATTTTAATTGGCTCAAGTGGTTTCAGCACGAAGCATATTTGTGTATGTCTATCTCACATAATATTCTCAAATTTAATGATTAAAAAATGCAAAAATCTTCTTTGAACTATGATGTCAACTGTTACAAAAGGTATCCATGTATGGTACATGCATATACGTTCTGTCACAGTTGACATCACAATCCGTATGTAAAGAACTAACTAAAAAAAAAAGTTTTTTTTTGCGTTCATACATTAAAATTTTCTGCAAAAGAAATGTAATTTTGTGATTACAAATTACAAATAACTAGCAACAAAACTATTCACCTAGAAGACAATAAAATTTAAAATAATAGAAAAACTTGAAATATTTAAAACTTTTTTCGTAAAATTCATAAATAAATTCGAAAGTAAAATTAAAAGTTTTAGAAAAGTTTTTTTTTGTATTCTCGTAAAAGCTCTACTACATCTGGATATATGTTTTCCGATTTATTATTGTTGGTTGGTATATATGAATAGAGGTATCTAGCTAAATATGTATGTACATTAAACAAAAAGAAAAATGAAGAAAATTTATGATGCATTTATTTTCAAAACAATACTACACATAAATGAAAATAATTTTCATATATTTTTTTTTTGGGGAAAATTTATGGTGACATCTATGTTTTATGTACGATAACAATATGAGAAGAGTATTGTATTAAACGCCATAGAGACGAAACATATACACTAGCGATCAAAATTTAAGTCCAGTGAACGTTCATACTGTGAAAATATTTAAAATAATTTTAAAATAACCTAATTGGGGGTGTATCCTCAAGCCGGCCATTGTATGACATCAAGGAGCCTGCCTAGTTCCTCTTCTGTTTCATATTCACTTTTGAGTGGCACTTGGAAGTTCTAGTTTTTGCTCTACTAACAGCTTAAACAATTCCCAATTTGTTTTGTTATTATTTCGTCATAATTACAGGAGAATGATCAGATATTAGACGTTCATCATTTTCTAAAAAACAAGCAGCGTTTCGATATGCTTTTAGTGATGTAGAAATCCATAAGGTCTGGGATTTTGTTAGGATCACATGGCCAGTACGTTTGTTTCATTCCTAAATAAAATTCGCAGTTTGAGTATTGGCCAGCTGCAAATAATGCTTTGCCTTTTGGAGAGGTTAATCTTGAACCCCAGAAGGTATTTTTTGCAATAAAGTCAAGTCCGATATCGAATTTACGTGGAGGACAATATATTACAGGTGTTATGATGGGGACCAAATTTTACCGTCACCGTGGTTACTTGCATAGTTTTTTTTTCTATTTTTAATTCTACATGATGCTTAATATTATCTCTAATAAATATAGCTGACCCTATTCTTGCCCGTTCTGCTGGGTGCATGATATGGTAACAAGTATATCTCCGGATTGAAACATAGGAGCTGCTGGTAAAATGTTTTTCTGATATTAAGCATATTATATCAATTTTCCCAGTATTTTAAAATAGTTCTAATTCTGCTAGGTGTTGTGTTAATCCGTTTGCATTCCATATGACTATGGTTAATGAAACGTTTTTGGGGTCTGGCGTGGGATGTTGTAACATCACTTTTTACGATATTTCGGTATCACTCATAAAATACGCAGGCGATAGAATAAGAGTAGAACGACATAATGTTTTCTTTGATTAGGTAGAGATCGCATTAGAACCAATGTAATTGATAAATGGAAAAACGTTAAATTTTATTCGTGATGAAAGAGATGTAAAATTCGATAGTATCGAAAAGAGTGATGTTACAACATCCCACCCCTGGTTTCTGCTCCGGAATTATGAATTGAACTATTTTGGTCAGATTGAGTCGGTTCAGAAGTAACTTATTTAGTTTATTCTGTTCCTCAAGGCTGTTTAAAATTGCTTGGGCAGTGTTTTTGAAATTTTCGGTACCATTCGCCTCATTTTTTTCGAATTTGAAGAGGCCTGCGCATATGTATAGTTCTCCCAACACATAAGTACTTCAATTCTTGCTCGATCCTTGTTTGGATGACTTAGAGGAGGTTTGCGTGCCTGATCCGTAATATTCTGTAGGTGCTTGGCAACCTCACATCCTCGGTTGCTATCTGGATGCTGCCCATTTCAATTTATAGATAGTTTGCAGGTTTGTGTTGAGTGCCACATTTGACACACCTTGATTCGCTCGCGCAATATCGTTGCGTATGGTCATACCCTGGGCATTTTTTCCATTGTACTATTCTTGTACTGCCTCTTTTAACAGCTTTGATTTTTACCCGCATGTTGACTATGCCAGTTATATTGTAAATTTTATCTATTTGGTCGGATTTATAAAAAGTTAGCATGAACAGGAACACCTCTTTTTAAAACGGTTTGTAGTCGGTTCTCTCCGCTACGTCTCTCTTTTTTAATAATTCACGGCATCAAGGTTTTAAAATCCTTTATGTTCTATGCCCTCTATTATTGAATTACTTTCACAGGTTGGATGTAGGTTTCTTGCCATGACCTTGACGGGATGATCGTTTTTACTTGCGTATACGTGTACCACTGACATTTTTTCCGTAATCACCTTCATTAATAAGTTTCTGTACGCGTTTGGATTTGAAGTGTTAATCTTTCATACATTATTGTTCAGAGCAGTAAGTTTATACTCTTGTTCCATCACAGTACCCATTGCACTTTCGATTTCTGAATAGTTGGTTAGTCCTACTATAAAACCCGGTGGTAAGGCTTTTACCTTTGGCTGTGCTTCATTTTTTTGAGCTGGTTGCCGTTTGTGTGATTTTTCTACCTCTGGCGAGGAATCAGCTTTTCTGTTTTTATTTCTCTTGTCTTTTTGTGCTTTTCCCTTCATTAGCATCCAGTTAGTTTCCCTGTCTAATTGCTCCTCGTCCGTTGAATGTTCAGTATTCTACGACTTGTCTATTTTAAGTTGCACTTCGTTGTCTGACGCTTCTTTGTTTATGGTTTTGTTTTCTGTTTCTCAATTTGTTTTATCTGTTTTTAGGCCGAGTAATTCGCGTTGAAGATTGGAGATTAGAAGCTCCATGACTTCAATTTTTGTTTTAGTTAAAGATATCGGTTGCAGAGCTGCTTTTGTTTCTACTTTTGGCATACGTTCTTGCTGTATTTGACTGCTGTTGAAACGAATTCGCAGGTTCAAATTTAATTTCACTGACACACAATAAGTGGTTCCCCCTAGAATCTATGGAACCACCCTCCGAAGATTGTGGATTACCCAATTTAAAAAAAATTGGTGTACCATACCTGCTGTAACTCGTTTTGGTCCATTGCATTGTGTTGACCATTCGCTATATTGATCCAATAATACAATACATTGCTCACCCTGCGCCCATATCCGAAAATATTTCGTGGAGGCTGTGAATCATTTACACACAAACCCTGCGCTTGCTATATTTTTAAGCACTGGGCTAAAAAATGTCACGATCCTTTTGTAATGAGGGCTCTGTATACAACCTTTATTTGACCCCTGCTGGATTACACTACAGTCAGATGTGACCTGCTTATCATGAAATACACATAAAAGGAATAGAGGCAGTACAACGAAGATTTCATCATGTTGCTTTACGTGAGCTTCCCTGGGTGAATGTCATCAACTTAACCCAATACGTGGAGTGGCTAAACCTCTGTCTCGATTCGTCTGTTTTGCTTGGTAAAATAAATTTAAATATCGATTCTCGTGTGCTAAGAACAGTACTTGCCTTCAGAATCACACTCACACATCACAGATCGAACTATGCGCGAATCAAATCAAAACTGCGAGTTTTTTAACTTAACATTAGTAAATTTTCTTTAGAAAGACTTCTTTACACTACTTAAGCGGTGGTCTTTGTCATCTTTAATTAATTTTTTTAAAGTTTTTTTTCATAGTTAAAACTATAAATTGTTGAGTTTAGAGTTAACGTATAATGAATATGTTCCACGTAGCCTGTAAGCAAAGTCCCCGCTGGTACTGGCATCACGAAAAAATATCATGTCGAATTGGTCAGTTGTACAAGATGACGAGGGTGACCTCGTTCTATTGGTAAAGCACATCAACAAAGACTAGTGTTATAGGGTTACTAGCTTATAATAGCAATATTAGGGTTAATAAGGGTTAGGGTTGATGGTACTACCTTAGCAGCATTCATAGATATGGGGAGTGATCAGGGATGGGCGGGTAGATTACATTAGGTAATCTACGTAGTTGTCGACATGTAATCTAGCACGTAGATTACATACCAATTTTCTGCTTTTCAAACGTCGACAACGTAGACAACGTCGACAACTTAGAAAATGATATTAAAAACTAAATTTTTAATAATTTTACTTTAACTGCACTATCAAAATTGATGAATAATTATTTAAATTTAATTCTAACATTTTTACAAGCATTTTATAAATTAAAAATAAATTTAAAATCTCTGAACTAGAGGCATCTATCTATCTATCTAAAACTTTTGAATATTTCAATAGATTATATGCTTTGCGCACCATCTTTTATCAAATAGATGTATCCGTTTTGTGTTTTACTAACACAATTGTGTGGGTACGGCAAAAGTACCATGTCAAAAAATTATTATGATTTTTTACTTGCACATTTGTGTGGTTTGGACTTTAATAGAGCCATTTTTTTTTGTTGAAAAAGGGATATGTAAACGAATAATTTATCTATTTAAGTCAGCATAAATCATAAATTAACTAATTATTAGCCGCGTAGTTATAGTAGAAGCTTCAAAATTTCATTCGAGCGAAATCACGATAGACTCAAATTTTATTCAAATCCGCAAATATAATATGACTTTTTTCGATTGTCAAAGAATTTATTTCGATAATGGATAATTATTAATTTATTACACAATTTATGATACAAATGTTAGGCACAGTGTGTTTTAATGATTCACAAATACAATCCAGTAGTAAAAGCAATTTACGCTGAGTTTTATTATAAGTTTCGATAGATGGCGTAAATTAATTTTTCAAGTAGTTCTCGACGTTGTCGACTTAGTCGACGTTGTCGACGAGTTGTCTAAAACTACTTATAAACCCGCTACGAACGATATTAATGAATATTCTTTCGTCTGTACGATGTACAAACAGGACTTGCGAAAAAAGAAAAGTTTGTTTTAATTTATTTTGTGTAAATTTTAATTAAAAAAAATAAAAAATTATTAAAATGTAATTATAAATCATATATACTATCCATTAAATTTTATTAAATATGTGGTGTACCTAAAAATACTTAATAAAACTTTTATTGTTATACTCGTAAGGCGTCAACAAACGGACAACAATTATCGTCCTAGGGGCCTATTATGAAATTTATCCGATATCGTAAAATACGAAATCGTAAAATCCGATCCTCTGCTGATATTCATATTATGAAACTCGTATTTAAACTGTCAAAAGTGGACCAATGAAATTAGTTCTAATAACCAAATATAGAGGAGTAAAGTCATTTTTTTTTTGTTTTCTGTAATTTTGTTGTTGCTGTCAAAGTAAATACTCGGGCTTTTTTATCTAATTTCGTGTGATTTGTTTATCGTAAAAATAAAAATAAATTAAAATTAATACGTTGCCATTGGGAGTTTAATATGGATAAGATCGCGTATTTGAAATAATGCCCGCCTACATCTGAACTGTGGAGAATTGAAACGATTTGTCGCGAAGCCTTGATTAACTTCCAAAAAGGAAACTATGTGTAGTAACTCAAATTGTTGTCCGTTTGTTGACGCCTTACGAGTATAACAATAAAAGTTTTATTAAGTATTTTTAGGTACACCACATATTTAATAAAATTTAATGGATAGTATATATGATTTATAATTACATTTTAATAATTTTTTATTTTTTTTAATTAAAATTTACACAAAATAAATTAAAACAAACTTCTTTTTTCGCAAGTCCTGTTTGTACATCGTACAGACGAAAGAATATTCATTAATATCGTTCGTAGCGGGTTTATAAGTAGTTTTAGAAATTAACACTGAGGGCAGTGTTGAGTCAGGAAAGGCCGAATGTTGGGTTTAGAATTAACGTAGCCTGTGAAAGTCCTTGCTGGTACTGGCATCGCGTAAATATCATGTCGAATGGGTCAATTGTACAAGATGACGAAGGTGACCACGTTCACTTGGCAAAGCACAACAACAAAGACTAATGTTATAGGGTTAGTAGTTTACAATATCAATGCTAGGGTTAATACAATAGTCTATAGTTAGAATGAGATAGGTAGGATCAGATAGAAATAGGTATTTAAAATCAGTAGACAGCAGAACAGTCTAGGCAGTAAAAAAATGATATAGAAGCGAGGAGAATGTCCGCGCTGAGTATTTTTGTGAAAAAAGGGCTTACAACTGGCTCAGATAATAATCGACTTATTTTATGTATAATAAAATAATAGTGATAATAACTATACCTCTACAAAATTTTAACTTTTGTTTTTGGTAATATGAATTCTGCATTGTTAGTTATTAATTTTTTTTTATTTCAGTTTAACCACTATTGACGTTTCAAATTTTCAAATCTGCGTGCACTAAGTAGACCTAACTAACAAGTTTCTCCCATAGCAACAAGTGGGGTGATTGGTGTGGTTGCAATGTATGACAAGCATGTGAAGTTAGACTAGTTTTTCATCCCAGCAAAAAAAATCCTCAAACAATACTATGTATTTCATCTCATACCAGTTTTTTCTATTTAAACTTGTATAAGACGGAATTTTTTAAAATTTTTATTTTCAACAATAAAATATCCATCCAAAAAATAATTTTCTAAGTAAAACGATAATAATTGATTGTTTTGATGGGAACAATATCAGTCAATATATTGTTCCAAATATTACAGGCTTACACTGACTAAGAGGGCAGTACCAACCGTATAGTAGTATTGACGCAAATTGCCAAGGGCCATACTGCCCCATACAAGTATATGACAAAATCGTTTCATTCTCCAAGAAATAAGATTTGCCGGAAATGACTATTTATGTTTGGAATACTCTACGGTACGGACTAACTGTGGTTATAGGATATATAGCTTTGCTTGCATATGACACCGGTCGTGAGTTAATTTTTATCGGCAGATGGGAAGCCTTTTAATATGTAAAGTTAATATGCATGGATTTCATTTCATTAAGCTTGATTCTGCTGAGCTTAGTACAGTTACAAATCGCATTGGTAATCTTCTGGAGATTGCTCGTTGCATCAGCGACATTACTTCCAATCGCCATGATTGCTGTGTCAACCGCAATGGTATCCATGGTTCCGTCATATGTTGTTGGAATATTCGTTATATATAATAAATACAGTATTGGTCCAAAGACACTCCCCTGCTTGACACCGGCAGACATTTTCTTTAGTTTGGAGTTGGTCTGTTGGATAAATAAGATCCTATTATGGAATAGAATTGTCCCAGCAGATCTCTATGCAGCTTGAAATCCAGCCCACTGTACCAGACTTTATCGAATGCTTGGGCGACGTCCAGAAATATGCTGGAGCATACTTTTTTACGTTCTAACGTTCTTTCAATAATGTTGGTAAGTCTTTTTAGTAATAATTTTTCAAAGAGTTTTGACATAATTGGCACCTGTACGATTTTTTATCGTTAGGTGGTTTATCAGGTTTTGTTATCATGATTAATTCGGCTACTTTAAATTGCCACGGGACATATTTTAACCGAAAACTTGCATTGATTATGTGTAATAGCTTACAGAATCCTTTATCAGTAGAGCCTTGATTATTTGGCAAGTAATCAAGTCATACCCTGGGGCTTTTTTAACATTCATGTTGCTTTTTTCCTTTTTTAAATTCATTATGAGTTACTGGATCTATATCAAAATCATCTAGCTTGACATTATATTTTCATTGGCCGTTTGGCTTGGTAGTGATTGGAAGGTATCCTCAAGATACTCCGCTCTTTAGGTCTTCTTGGCCAGATTCTATCCTGATTTGTAAGTGGAGGCACTTGCATGTTAGGTCTTTTGAGTCCCTTCTTCGCCTCCGCGGTGAATAATCAGAATTGTTTTCATCGGTTAGGCTGACTAGATATCTTTCTTTTATTGATGCATTTTGAACTTCTTTAAGAAGAGGTTTGAGAGACTGTTACCTAAATGGTTAAGATTTGCTTTGTTTTCCGGTGTTTTAGTTATTTGCCAAGCTTTGCGTGCCTGTCGTTTTTCTCTTACCAACTCTCTAACTGCCATTGAGTAGGAAATGTTAAGCTTCTTCTTATTTTGTATAATGGGGGATCTTGCCAAAGCAACATACTGAATTGTTTCATTGAGTTGTTCTAATTCATCTTCCAACTGGTGAGAATTTCTTATCGATACCTGAAAATTGATTTTCTCCTCCATTACTTCACAAAAGAGATCGCAGCTTGTTTTCGAATTTGTTAATCTGGGTGCACGCTCCCTTTGAAATACCCTTTCACTGACTATCATGATAACCGGGGAATGGCCCAATACTAGAGAATTAATGTCTTCAATGTGAAGATGAATGGAGTGATATAAGTTATAACCCCGTATTTTAACAAACGAAGATTTAACTAAATGACTTTCAGATATTAAGAAATTTTCGATTTTTTCCAAATTTAAAAATATTTCTATTTCTGGAATATGTTGCAAAATCCTATTCACATTCCAGATTACTATTTTGAAAGTTGTGTTCTTACTTGACATTTTTTGTTGGATTGCGTTGTGGGTGGGAGTTGCATTTTCTTCAGTTGGTCAAGTATCATGTTGTTCAGATTACTTTGGTCATAACCGCTTTTTAATAGCTGCAAATCTGCAATGCTGTTCATAATGTTTTTTGCATAATTTGGTTGTTTTCGGAGCCTATATGTTTGGTTGAACCCAAACCTTTGACTATCTGGGCAAATGATCTTCTTTACTCTGTGCTGCTTGGTTGTGGGTTTTGATCCATCTTATTTGATATTTGGAACATCGAGTTTTGTGATTTTGTGCTTGATTTCTTGTTTTATCTCATATTTTTTGTAGTTGTTTAGCAACCTCACAGCTTAGATAATTAGCCGAATGTTGGCCCTTACAATTTGTACACTTGGTTGCCATATCTATCCCTATTGTTCATGCCTGGGTAATATGGTAACCTGAGCATTTTACACATCTTGGATCCCGGCCGCAATATCTTTGGGTATGATTTAATGCATGACATTTCTTGCATTTGAGTATGCGTGTTATGGTTCTCCTGAAAGATTCTTTTTATTCCATAAATCTTTTGAACATTCTCTTTCTGTTCAAATACCAGCATAAAAAGAGGGAGTCCCCTTTTACTGAAGTTTGGTTTCCTTCCTGGGTTTCTGTATTCTCTTCAACACCAATTTGGACAGTATCATAGTATTTTACTTTTATTTTGTAAGTCTGCCATTATTTTTTTGCTTGAACAAGTGTGCTTTTATAGGTCAGGCCTGTTTGTTCTCGTAGGTGAACCACTGATACTTTCCAGCATTCAATTTCATAGATAAGGTTCTATAAGTATCCAAGTCCAGAGTAATTATTTTCCAAACGTCATTGTTTAGCACTGTTACCTAAGAATCTTTATCAGTAACCAATTTCATCAGTGACGGAATTGCAACCAGTTACACGTACAATATTTATTGGTGGGGGTGGATTTTCTTTCTGTTGCACCAAATTGGGTGTAATGTTTTTGGTAGATTTACTACATTTTGGTTGATTGGCTTTGGGTAGAACAACTTTTGAATCTGAACTAGATTGTCCCCTATCACTTAATTGCTCAGTCTCGGGAGACTGTTCAGCTTTTCTTTTCTTACTCTTCCTTGACTGTTTTTCTTCTTTAGGATCCAGTCCGTCTTTCTTTGTAATTCGTTGAATTTGTCTGGTTCAGTGCTTCACACAGAAAAAAAAACTCACGTTATTTTAAAAAGATCGTCACGTAAATCAAAATGTAGAGATTTCACATTGATATTTGGATTCCACATTAATATGTGATTTCCTATTACTTTTTAAGATTTTATCCACTTAATTGAAAGTGGTAGTTCACGTAAAATTAACGGAGTGGATAATAGAGGTGCATCTTTTAAAAGAGAATATATTTAGAATCCGCTTAGAGGAAATGTCATCATTTACAAGTTAACCCGTAAATTTAACGTGATATATTATAATTAAACTCTGGTTTGTCTCTTCTATGACAAAACGAGAAAAATATATTGCATGATAATTTCCGTTATGTAGATCGAACCTCATTCCTTTTGTTCTGATGCAATAGTTAACATTGCAATTATTTTTGTTCTTAAAATTTCTTAAAATGGAAAATTCGGACAACAATTTAGAAATTTTTTATTTTTCGTCAAGCGAACTAGTGCTAAACAATTTTGAATTGGCTTGAAACCATTAGCAGCGCTGTGTGTGGCGATCGTCAATCTGCGCAGAGTCCGTTGTCATCAGTTGGAATACTGCCTATGCCGTTGAACGAACCATCCAGCGACGACATAAAATTAATCTTACAAAATAGTATTAATGGTCAAAATATCATATATCACTATGTAGAAAAAAAAAGCTGAATCATAAGCATCAAAAGCTCTTGACTAATTGCTTAGTAGATTATTATACCACAAATAATAAAAAAGTGTGTTATTCTGATATGGAGAAATGGGCTATTGCGATCGAAAAATATTTGCCCATAATGAAAAATCGGTAAGAATTGAATTGCCTAATTATATACATATTATTTCGGTATTAAAAATATTTTAACGTTCAATTTTCTAAAGCAACTTACTTCTTGCAACGCCAACCTGGAAAAACAATCCAACTGGAAAATTACCGTCGAAATGGAGTAATATAAGTGGTTCCTGCTTAACTGGCAACATAAAAAACGCTGCAACAAATTCACGAAATATTAGAAGTCCATGCTCTACTTCAGATAATGGTAAGCAATGCCTCAAATTGTATAATAATTTATTTATTATTTACGAAAGTGTATTTGTAGATGACCAAGAGGATATAAAGCTATGGCTCTATAGTAATGTTTCGCCGTTGGAGGTAGTCTGTGAAAACTGGGGAAAAACAGCCTCATTAAGATTATCTGCCTTTCAAAACACTGAAAATTCGATTAGTTTCCAGGAACTTTTATTATCGTGGCCACGACTAAACGATGAGAATGGATACCAACTAGTAAGGTCGTAAGTTGGAATTACATAACAAACATTTATTTCAATTATTTATTTACAGATTGAAATGGACTTCGATTTTTTATTTGCGAACAAATCAAAAATGCTCTTATCTAATTTTGATACATTCAAAATGAAAATTCTGCCTATATTTGCAACCGAAATTAAAGACAAAGCATCCCTGAATTTACTGAAAACTATGGCTGAGGATACGGATAAAAGTAAGAAAATTTTCTATAATTCATTAGGATTAGGTTTCCACGTGCGACATATGATCTATGAGAGTGTGGGTGTGTGTATGTGTATGTGTAATGTATGGGTATGTGTATCTGTATGTGTATGTATATGTGTATGTGTATGTGTGTGTGTGTGTGTGTGGGTCTGGTAGTGCGTGTGTCCGTGTTTGTGTTTGTATCTGTATCTTTGCAATGTGTGTTTGTGTCTATGTGTACACTTGTATATGTATACAAGTCAATCAAGCCAATTCTGTACAAATCTGTTGCCTTTGCCTTTGTCATAATGTGTCATTAGTCACTTTGATACTTATTTAAACTAAATAACTTTTAAGAATATTTATGTAAAACATTTCAGATTCAAAAGATTGCATCATTTGTATGTTACTACACGCAATCCTACAACCTATACAAGGTTCAACAGAAAATACAAACCAACAATTCTTGAGGCACAAAATGATTTCGTTTTACACATTACATCATTCAACAATATTCAATTAAAAATTCAAGAAATGAACGAAAACAATAAACAGCTCAAAAATAAAACTGTTGAGTAAAAATAGAATTGTTGTTGTTGGAGAAACTCTAGGAAAGTTAGAACATTTCTATGTGTATGCTGATGGGTTAAAATATAAAATGGGATCTTTCAGGAAATGTGTTGATGTAGTTATAAAAATGGTGTATGTACTCGTATTTCAATTACAATTTTCTAATTTAAGTAAACTAGTTTGGGCATTTTTGGAAAACTATTTTTTTTAGTTTCGAATCAGAAAAATTTTCTGAAGTTATTAATTTAATAAACGTATTAAAAAACAAAATTGTTAGATATTAACACTACTCAAATCCAAAATGCCTCAAACTAGTCTAAGATGTTTCGTATGCGAATGTATGTTTGCAACTGTTAATGAAATTATTCATCATTTTAAAAAAAAGCACGGTATTCCCCAAATATATAAGTTTAAATGCAAGCAGGATAGCTGTAGACAAATATTTTCCAATATACATGCATTTAGAAAACATTTAACAACCCACTTATTGAAATCTGCTACTAATAACACACTATCAGAAAGTATGAACTTAAACATTATAAATGAAATAACGAAACCAACAGAAATAATTAAACCAAATTTTAAAGATAACCTAGAAAATCATGATATAAATTTTGCAGAAGTACAAAAATCTATTTTTCTTTAAAACTCCACAATCGTGTTGGATTTAGCCGCAAAGATGTCTTAGAGATTCAAGATTCGGTTACCGAATTAATTACAAAACCATTAGTGGAATTACTTTCTTTATATGTTAACGATAGCTGTAATAAAAATCAATCAAACTTAAATGAACTACTCACATATATTGCAGAGCCATTTTTAGAAATTAATACAGAACATTAGTTGTTAAGAAAACTTGAAAATGAATTACTACACAAAACACCAAACACATATTTAATTAGTAGTAATTTATCTGAAGTCATAGTAAAAGGAGTACCTATTATTACTCAAAATAAAGTAGAAGGTTGCTTATTAGACATTAAATTTCAAATAACAAGATATTTTGAAACAAGCAACATACTTACAGAAACATTAAAAACTATTGAAATTTTAGAAAATTCTGGAAATATGAACAATTTTATCAATGGTAATTACTGGAAAAATCTTTCGTTATCTAAACAATATAAAACAATTCCATTTTTCATTTATCTTGATGACTTTGGAATCGATGATCCACTAGGGTCTAAATCTGGGAGACATTCAGTTTGCGGGATATATTATTCGTTCCCCGTCATTCCTCAATATCAACAATCAATATTAAGCAACATTTTCGTTGCCGCTTTTATAAAATCTAGTGATTATAAGGAATTTGGTATTAGTATGTCATTTAAGCCTTTATTAGATGTAATATAGGAGTTAGAAGCAACAGAAATAGTTATAAAAGTTTCAGGAGAAACTTACAACCTAAAATTTAAGTTAGGTCAAATAGTAGGTGACAACTTAGCTCTGAATACAGTTTTAGGTTATAATAAGTCATTTTCATCACAATATTATTGTAGATAGCAAGTCTGATGCTGAGCAAGATATCGTTGAATATTCCGAATTTTTACGCAACAAGACAAACTATTACCAAGATTTGTTAACGAATAATCCAAAAATAACTGGGATAAAAGAAAATTCAATATTTAACCAATTAGAGGATTTCCACGTTACATCAAATTTTGCTTATGATGTAATGCATGATTGGTACCTCGGGATATGTAAATATGCATTATCAAATATTTTGAATTACTTTATTTATGAAAAAAAATATTTTACGCTTGAAACATTTAATTATCGAAAACAAATGTTTCAATTTGGAGAAACGGAAATAGGCAATATTAGTATGCCAATCGCAAAATCTCACATAGATAGCGCAAATTTTAGAATTAATGCGAGACAGATGAAATGCTTGGTTCACTGTACTTATTATTATTGGGGATTTAATTATTCCGAACGATGATGTTTATAAATATTTAACAAACGTAATCAACATTTTAGATTTAATTTTATTACCAGTATACAATGGCAAACTGTTGATAGAGCTCCAAAAGCTAATAGAAAGTCATCTTATAATTATTTATTCAATGTAAACTTGAAACCGAAATTCCATCTTAGTCTTCATTATACAACGGTCATAAGAAATCTAGGTCCCTTAAAATATTTATGGTGCTTTAGATACGAATCCGAGAACCAATTACATAAAAAATATGCTTCTGCTATTAACTCCAGAATTCATGTTCCCCTGACCTTAGCAATTAAAGCCGCTTTGCGCTTTTCCCACAATGTGTCAACGAACTTCTTTTTCCAACCGCAAGTAATATCACCTAAGAACAAATCATTTCAAAAAATCGATATTAGGTTAAAAGAATATTTTTCATCATTACAAATAATTTCAAAAGTAACGGATTTTATTCTAAAATATACAGAAACTATAACGTTTAGGGGAGTAGTATACAAAAAAGGATACATACTTACTATAACATCGGAAACGAACAATACACCTCGAGAGCTAGAAATTTTAGATATATTTTTCAAAAATGATCAATGCTATGTTGTCTGCACATTGTGGAGAGCTACACGATTTTCAGAACATTACCAGCCCGTCATTATTGAAGAAGATAAACCATTGAAATTTTTTTTATATGACATATTAGAGTTTGATGGCCCACCTGTACATTTCTATAAATTAATGAACGGCGAAAAAGTGATTAGATTAAAGCGATATTTTGATAAAATGTAATTAAAATATTAATTATACAAAAATTTAATTAATGCAGATAAATTAATAATATGATAAAATACTTGAATTTGTTTAATTTTATTTTTTAATATTTATGACATTATAAAGTATGTATAATGATTAATTAAATTAAGTTAAGTAAAATTTGAAATGTAAAACGCAAATATAATTTTTATTGCAATTACCATAAAAATAATAAATAAATAAAATTCACATTGAAAATACTCAGCATCTTATTGATTATTTAATTATTCCCACGTCGATTTAAATGGATTTCAAGTAAAAATTCAACGAGTCGATCTAGTAAATTAAGAGGCAAACACCTGTTTTTTACTTTTTAAAGTAATGTGAACTCACCTAAACCGTGAATACTAAATTTCACGTTAAATTAATTGGTTTTCCTATTAAATAATTGATCTTTTACTTTAACGTGATTTTTCACGTGGTTTTAACGAGCTAGTCTTCTTGGATGAAAACCATAGGGAAATCACGTACATTTTCTTCTACATTACGTGATCATTATTCTGTGTGTTCCTACATCACAATCTTCTGTTGAGTCCCGATTTATTTTTAGGTTTCCATTTTCTCGCTTGGCAAATAATTGCTCCATATGCTCTAGTCTCGATAAGAGATCCATATTCTAATTTTCTAAGTCAATATTTGTTTTACTTGATTGCCATTAACAAAGTAAAATTTCCGGCGGCAATAATTTCGTGTAATGTGTGTCCAGTGCATCTATAGTTATATAATGTTAGAAAAAAAGCATCGGCTTGGTCAGCTACCGAGTTGCTTCCATTTTTCTTTATCGGCGATCTTTATAAATTTGATATTCTCCGGAACGTTTTAGATGTTCCCTGATAATACAATATATGGCTCTCCTCAGAATCCATATAGGATCAGTCTCCACATGAGAGTTGATTTACCAATGTCGATATTGGTATACCACCTGGGGTATTATTTCCTTTTGTTACTACCATTGCATAGTTGTGATTGACTAGTTTGCTATTCTGTTTCACTACTACGAAGGGATTGGGTACAACAACCGTTCATTTTTGAATACTAATCTCGTACTCCAATATTTTTGGTGAAAGATTTTGTACCACAAATTTAAGTGGGTAACCCATCAATTGACTAACCCAATCTATTGTCGTTCTAGAACTAAATGTAGAGAAGAACTTAGTTCTTTTTGAAATGCACAGTTTATAGCACAAGTAAACTAAATTAAAACATACTCCTCAAAGTTTATGCACATTATGCAAAAAATTTACCGTTAGACGCACAAAATTACTCAATCAAATGCTACTCGACAAAATAAGAAAACCGTGGAATTTCCCGAATGAGATTTCTAACGTGATTCACCCGGTTATGACATTGCAGTCGTCCTCATTATCCTTATACATCTTAAAATTTGACCTTCTTTCATTTAAACACTTTAAATTGAATTTGATTTATAATTTTGTTATTTACAGTTTTAAAATAAAGTTAGAATTTATAAATTATATTATCACGTCAAAAGTCTGATGTAATTTTAAACTTTGACATTTTTAAACAAAAATAAAATATTCTTTGCTCTTGTGTATATAGACAAATTCAAGGAAACTTTTTGTTCGTCCTTCACACACAGAAATACCCTATATACAAGTACGAGTATATACAAAAAATTAAAGACAGAGAAGAATATTGGTCATTCATTTTCTAAATTAAATATAAAAACTTTTTATTTTGTTGGTAATTTTGGTTTGTACCTAGGTAGGTACATTCACTTTGAATAAAAAAAATTACATTTTTCCACTTAGAGATTTTACTCTACATATATAGAGTTTTTCATCTCTCTATAGATATAATATGTGTGGGTTAATAAAAAAAAAAAATGTAATCATCAACTTCGTACCTGAGAACGAAGACTAAAAAACAAAGTTTTCTTTTATTTTGTTCTTACAATCATTTTGTGTTGCTCTTGATTATGGATATAAAGGAAATAAATATCATACATGTATGGCAGATATGTTAAGGAATAACATCTTGAATTCCCATATGATTACGCAGAACAGTGGTACCATAATAACATATAGAACACACAAATAAACTAAACATAAAAAATATAATTTAAGTGAATTGTTGTTGTTGTTATATACATATATGTACGTATGCAGTACCTAGGCCTCCCATCGTATACATTCCCCAATAGAATTTTGGTGACACCATCCAATTATTTTATGTCATTGTCTTTTTTTTCAAAGTCTTGATTAAAGCAATAAAGGAAAATGAGATAGATTTTTTTGTTTGTCGTATTCGACTTGATGAAAAGTAAAATAAAATTCTTGGTTGTTTTTTGGTATAGTAGTGTTGTTGTGCGTCTTCTGCGGTTTTTAAAAATAATTGAATTTCCTTTTTATTTTGAAAGAAAGTGTATAATAGATACTTATTATCTAATTTAAAAGTATTGGGTTTCAAAAGTTGGGAAGTTTTTAAATTGGCTTAATATTGTTGTAACTGTGAATATATATAGACTAGCGGATCCCTCGCATGCAACGCCTTTTTGTAGCAAATGGTATTTACATATGCAACATATAGCTGATACCCGGCGTAGGCTGCATCACAGTTGATGGAAAATTTGCTCTTTTATAATAATTTGATAATAAATGGAAGTTAAAGTGTAGATTCACAATTTGATTAAATAAAAATCACAAAATTAATTTATGTATTTTTTCTTATTTTATTCACACTCCTTTTTTAGGGTTTTCATATAAAAAATGATTTTACCTTTAGTAACAGCTTATCGCTTGTTGGTTTTGCGTTTGATGTGAAAGGCTTTATAGTCGCCCAAAGTAAAAAAGAATTCTATATTCTCTTTCAAAGATTCCTTCTCTATTAAATCTTATCACTAGGGCAACCAAAAATATGCTCTTAAAAAAAATCTTAGGGGTATTATCCTCTATCCCGTCGCAAATTATTTAATTGCGATGGAAAATATGGTTACTAGATTTATTTTGCCATGCCAATTGACAAATTTTTTTTTAATTTTAAATTTGTTTTTCGATTGTAAAGTAGAAATACATGAAAAGGCTGCGAGCTCGAAAAATGCGTAACAGTCTTTTGGTGTTACAATTGCAAAAAAAATTAAATTTAAAAAAAAATTGTCAATTAGCATGGCAAAATAAATCTAGTAACCATATTTTCGATCGCAATTAAAGAATTTGCGACGGGATAGAGGATAATACCCCTAAGATTTTTTTAAGAGCATATTTTTGGTTGCCCTATACTTATCACAGATCAAAAACAACGCATTGCTGAATAAATTTATACTAGTACATTTTGTTATCATGAAAATAGCTCGCTTAGGTTAGGTAATTTTAGGTTAGAGTGGCTGCTATCGCACACTTAGGCCAGTAATGGCTCATTGTGATACCACAGGATCCTATCTCCCCTTTACTCCGGCTGAAACCATCCAGAGCTACTTATGTAGCGTAAAATATCTCGCACTCTACAGCCTGCGAGTTCCAAAAGGCTGTCCATACTGTACACGCTTAAATACTTATGCCTTCTGCATGATATAGGAAGTCATCTAACGTCTCTTCCTCCTCTTCGTCCAAACAGCTTGTTCCCCAAAAAGGCAGTGTCCAATCAGTATCCCTACGACCAATCCTAACTCTCGTTTTCACAGGGATACTTGTGCCTTTGAGCACCGCATGTCCAGTTTTGGCCAAACTTGTTTTGCTACTCTGCACGTGAGAGTGTTGGTCCACCTCTCATCTGTCAGGCGATTGCCTTCTTACTGAGCGCCAATTTTAGCGTTGCTATAGGCCTCCACAGATCTGCCCTTCCCGGCTGCATCTGGAGAGTCGTGCTGTACCTAGCTAGTTCGTCTGCCCTGCGGTTTCCCGTGACGTCCGAGTGACCAGGGACCTAGATTATCTAGATGCTGAAATACTTGCTCATCTCGTTAAGAGATGATCGGCAATCCAGCGCCACCCGTGACTTCAGACAAACCGCCTCCAGCGACCTGACCGCCGCTTGACTGTCCACATAAATTGCGATATCCCTCACCACTTCAGCCTGGTATACGCTGCTGTATTCAGAGAGGCGAACAGAAATATTAACATTAAGCATCTCACTGAAGACTCCGGCTCCTACCTTACCGTCTAGCTTAGAACCGTCCGTGAAAAACTGCAGTGCCTCGTTTTCCAGTATTGATCCGTTCCTCCAGGATTCTCTCGAAGGACAGATGGTCCGAAAACCTATATCGAAGCACAACGTTGGTTTAATATAATCTAGATTAGCCAGTTCTTCCCTTAGCGATCTAATTATCGTCGAGTGTCCCGCGTGAGGACACTTCCACTGAGAGACAGCTGAGAGTCTCGTAGCCACATTGGCTGCTATCTGCTTACTAAAAAATTCGATTGGAGGAAGGTGGAACATAACCTCTAAAGCGCGTGTATGTGTTGACCTAAGCGCCCAGCTTATAAGCAAGCAGGCCGTTCTTTGCACCTTTTCCATCATTTTTATATATGTTACCATCTCTAGAACTGGTGACCACACACCCACCCCGTACATCAGCGCAGGTCTTATCACTGCGGTATAGAGCCAGCTCTGGTTTCAAACCCCATTTCTTACCTATGGCGTTCCTGCACGAGTAAATGGCTACATTAGCCTTATTCTCCCGTTCTACAATGTTAGGCTTCCAGCTCAGCTTACTGTCCAAAAATCTCGCTCTGTCAGCAAAAGCCAGTCTAATGCCGTTCACAGTAGGAGGGCTAACTACCGGAACTTTATATTTCTTAGTAAATAGTACCAGCTCTGTCTTGGAAGGGTTGATCCCTAATCCACCTTTGCTGGCCCATTTCGTATCGATTAGGAGTGCATTCTACATGACGTCCCTGATTTTATCCAGATATTTGCATGTGACAGCTATCGCTACATCATCTGCATAAGCTACAACCCCTATCCCCACTCTCTCCAGTTCCAATAGCAAACCATTCATCACAACACTCCAACAACACTCCAAAGAAAGGGGGACATTACACCTCCTTGCGAGGTTCCTCTAACCACCCGCCTTCTAATGGTGGTATCCCCCAGTCCCGAGGTAATAATCCTGCTTACCAGCATCTGATTTATCAACCTAATTATGGGGTAGTTCACGTTCAAAAATAGCAATTCTTCCATTATTGCTTCCGTTTTAACATTATTAAAAGCACCCTCAATGTCGAGAAATGCCACCATACAAAACTCTTGCGAGTAAATTGACTTCTCAATCAAGCGTACCAGATCATGCAGAGCTGTGTCCACCGACTTTCTCTTACAGTACGCATGCTGCGATTTTGCCCAATTCCTGGGCTCAATTTTTGATCGAATACCTACATCTACCAACCTTTCCAATGTTTTCAACAGAAAGGATGATAGAGTTATAGGTCTCAGGTCCTTTGGATAGGCATGTGAGCTTTTTCCCGATTTTAGGATAAAGACCACCCTGACCTGCATCCATTTCCTAGGAATATAGACCAGTTTCACACATAGCCTGGAGATACCCTCCAGCCAAGGGAGGATGACTGCCGAGTTCTTTTGGATCTCTGCTGGTATAATCCGATCCGGGTTTGCCGATTTATACGACTTAAAACCATTCAGCGCCCGTCGGATTCGCTCCCTGTCCACAATGCCCTCCATCTCTAATGAAGGTGTTGCTCGAT
The DNA here is from genome assembly GCA_932526605.1 of Nephrotoma flavescens. Classification (NCBI taxonomy): domain Eukaryota; kingdom Metazoa; phylum Arthropoda; class Insecta; order Diptera; family Tipulidae; genus Nephrotoma; species Nephrotoma flavescens. The sequence goes on along the minus strand of OW052220.1, from coordinate 247,972,890 downwards.
GAGCTCTAGGCTCCATCGAAAGCTTCCTGGAAAATGGGTCTCGATAAAGAGCTCCAATGATTCCGCACTTGAAGTTGTCCATGACCCGTCTGGGCTAATTAAACAACTAGGACTGGTTGGGTTAGTAGCTAAAATTTTCCTAGGGCGAGAAGTCTCTGAGACCTCCTCCATCCTACATCAGAAAAGTCTCCAGGACCCCCTTTGTACCTTCTTCAACTTTTTTTGTACCTTTTTAATCCCTCTTTATAGGAGTTCCAATCCCGAACCTCCCTTCTGCTCTTAGCTGTATTAAAAGCTGTCCTACACACTCTCCGATAGGTTCCCAACTCTTTGGTCCAACATATTAGTTTCTGCCTGCCCCTATGCTTTATCAGGGGGCACCCAGCATTAAATGAAAGATTGCACGCTCTTGTGACAATATCCACCATACAGTCTAATTCTTCTACCGTCGCCGGAGGTCGGGACATCCAGCGGCAATAATTCCCCCAACACCTCCCTATATTTGTTCCAGTTGGTCCTTCTGGGATTCCTGAAGGCTTTCCGGGCAACAGGTTTATTGTCGAGGTTATATGTTACATATCGATGATCAGAGAATGAGTGCTCCTTCGCCACTCTCCACCCTCTGATCATATGAAAGATCGTTTCCGACGCCAAGGTCACATCTAAAACCTCCTGTCGATTTTTAACAATAAATGTCGGTTCTCGTCCAATATTGCAAACTAAAAGGTTGGTATTTAATAAGTAATCAAAAATAACTCACCCCTCTCGTTGATGTCTGTGCTTGGCCATATTGTGTGATGCGCGTTTGCATCACATCCGAGTATAACGCACCTACCCTTCTTTGTTCTGCTTCCCGGATCAGCTCCCCCAGGTGGAACTTAATTCTCGCAATTCATATAGGCTGAGGCTAGCCATAATTTTTCACAGCCAGCCTCAACAATCACTGCTGTAACATCCCCGTTACTAAATTGAAGAAGAAGAAAAATATTCAAATTATTTTTCGCTAAAATACAGGATCAGAGTTGCTTGAGTATAGTAATTTATACCCTTTCGTTCTGAGGCCACAAATCCTGTTGTTGTTAATCCAAGGTTCTTGGATTAACACCAAGTCCTCATCTGACTTAGTCAGTCTGAGCACGAAAACTGCCAAGGCAGCCTTCTTGTGATGTAGGTTTATCTGTACAATGATAAACATTGTGGTCAACCTTACTCACCTTTTCCTGCACTCCTTCCATCGGGATAGTGCCATCTGGCTCGTTGTTCCGGCCGCTATTCTCCTCTCGTCGAGAGCTTGACAGGATGTCCCCATCAGACTCCAGAGAGAGGAGGCTACCTCCAGTAACGATGCTCCCCACGTCCGAAGCATCACTCTCCTGGCCGTCCTCAGCCCGCTTGACCGTCTCCTGCTGGGTCCGTTCACCGTCACCCCCGGGCTGGTCTCATCCTTTTTATATATTTTAAGGGTGATCGACCGGAACCCGAAGTTGATCACCCCCTTTAGTTTTGCAAGGGAAGCCAGGTACTCTTTATTGACCAGCATTATTGCCAATCTTAAGCCACCCTTAGCCTCCTCTCGCTTGACAATAGTCCAGTCTTCCGTCGGAAGATCGGGATTGCTGGCCCGAATGATCTCTAGGATCTCTTCCGGCTTATCCGGCTCGGTTGACAGCCATGCACGTGCCCTCGGCTTGCTCGGGATTTCCTCCCTGCAGACTGCCTCAAACCTCGCGCCCTGCCATACCACGCCTACTTCGGCCACTGCCCTTTTGTAAAGATCAGCCGATTTTTGGTCTGAGCACGCAGTCAACTTCACGCGCCCCTGGTACCATCCCGCATCTCTGCAGGACGGGGGGATTGTGGATTTTCTCTCAGGATCCGCAGAAAAATGGAGTTTAGTGCATTATACACTACCGTCCACTGCTCTGACGTGATGCTCCCATCTTCTTGACTTCTGTTAATGACGGCTAGCACCAACACGTGCTCCTTTAGGATCTCACTGAATAATTTTAGTTTTCGATCCCTAGGAGCACCCGACGTCTTGTTTACTTGCACCTTGGCTCGCTTGCTGTCGCCCGTTTCCAGCTCATCCTGGGACCTCTGTCTTTTAGACATAAGGGCCCTTTCCGAGCTATCACAGCCGACAGTTTCTTTAGCAACAGATTTACGTTGTTCTACTCTACAAATTGTTCAGCTGAGCATTTACAGTTGAAAGACATTAAAATCTGTATCGAACGGCAATGCAACCAGGTAGACTACATGCTGTATCGTTATTAGTTTTGATGATCTGATCAAACAATTTGCAATAAGGAAAGGTCGGAAAAAACATTTCATTAGGCACCAAATTTTTTTAAGAGTTTAGGGCACGTCGAAGGCTTAATCCGTTATTCACACTATCAACAGCTTCCGAGAGTATTTTTTGTAAATTTGTATCTTTTTGACGTTTTTTCGAGATTTCGAGAAGAACAAGAAAAATCGAGATATCAACTTGAGTGAACGATATTAATTTATTATTGATTTTGTCAATGCCAGTATGTATATTATACGTACGGCCAATTTATGAATGTCGCGCGCTAGTACGCGGTTGATTATGAATGTAGCACGGTTGATATGTAATGAATGTGTCGATGCTTGTAGTTTTAATTATTTTCCGAATAAAATTGAGTTGCTAAATATCCATGCATAGAGACCGAAATGTTTCAGTTGATATAATTATTTCAAGGCTTTGTTAAAATCATAATTAAAATTAAACAAATCGACCGATATGAAAATACTATTGTTTCTTTATGTGTCTGCACAGCGATAGTGACAAAAAAACCAATTAGTTTTAATTTAAATGTAAATACCGAAAAAAACCAAAAAAAAAACAGTGTCAAAATAAATGCAACAATCCACATGTATATTCGCCAGTAGTATGTCAAGTATATATATATTTATCCTTTTTATGTAATACACAATTATGTTTCTCCGAATTCTAGTTAGTTCAAAAATAAAAGTTGACATTGAGAGGTGTACAAAGCCATTACTAAGAAACATAACAATGTACACCCTCATAGAGTAAAATAATAAAGAAAATTTACCATAAACTTTGAATAAATACAATTCCAAATCTCTCCACTGATAAGGAGAGGACAAACAAACCAGCCAGCATTTGTTTCATATTCGGAGTCATTTTACCGTACCATCAGCGTACATTATGTGTATAGAATAAAAGCACTGAGCAGAACTTTAGACATTCTGACTTTCGTTTGGTTAACAAACACAGAACAAATTATTGTTACAGCAAACCGGTGAGCATGACGTGTCCGAATTTTAATGAAAGTGACCATCGTTGGCTATCTTCACAAAAATGTAAATTAAATTTAACAAACTAGAAATCGTCTGACGGCAACCAGCAGCTGCTGCCGCTCACCTATGGTTCCATAAACAAAAATCGATACGTTTCACTTTTGTCCACAAATCATTTTTGTCAAGTATATGTACAAATTCAGAATATTATAAAAATATTGCAAGATATAATTGGTAACTTCAACACTGCCTATTCAGCAGAATCCATCACAATTTATCAAATATAATACAATTGAACCATATAAATGCCTCTTTAATTATCAATTTATTTATTTATTTGTTGTTCAAATTGATTCATTATTTTATGTACAAATCAACAACATTTCCAGTAGCAGTTTATTTTTATTTGCACAGCGCAAAAAAAATGAAAAATGTCTGGCATAAAAACAAAGCAAAAGTCCATTTTACTCGTTTTCATTTATACTCAACCCATTTCTACTAAAATAAATTGAATATAAAAGTCACAAAAACAACAAATTAAGATTGTTATTTATTTTTAAACAATTAATTATAATTTTGCAATGTTTTTTGTATATATAGACATATTCCAATTATCAATTACACAACGCTTTTATGCATTATCTTCAACAATTCGATTAATTAGCTATGCGCGAATTATTCTCCATTTCTATAAATAACTGTTCCCTCTTGGTGTCCATGGTTTAATATCGAATGGAACAATAAAAAAACCATTATGAATGATAATAAAATCTAAATAAAAAAATGAAAACGATATCTTCATAATTCATTAAAAGCACTATAAATTACAAAAGAAAAGCTTTTTTTGATTACAACATTTTCTTGTGTTTTTCCTTAAGCTCTGATGTTATTCGGTCGCCTTTTGTTTTTGTATTAACGATGGAGTACCGGAAAACAACAAAAAAAATCATTTGTTTATCTTAATATCCTGCATTGCGATAAAGATAAGATACAAATCGTTGGGGATAATTTTCTTTTATTTAAATGACATTTATACGATGGTGTCCATCCGCCCATTAATTTCCGCATTGAACGTTTTATGCTGTATTTGTTTTAAATTAATATTGAACGAAAATCGTTTAGCAACATCACAATATGTTAGAAATGCAAACCAATTTTTTATGTATATAGGAGATTTTTGGGAGGCTCGATTTTGATGAATGTTAATCATGTTTATTTTATCAATTTATTTTATCAAAAATATTTTTTAACTGCTTCAAAAGCCAACATGTTTCAAAGAGTGCGATTAATTACAACAACAACCACGGAAACTATACACAAGCGACGTTTTGAAAATGGAAACATGAGTAAGGTTTAAGTCCCGAAGATCTCTAGAACCTTGCGAATCAGGTGAAAATTGAAGCTTACGAGATGGAGGGGGGGGGGGGTGGTTTTGGAAGGATTTCATTCCAACCACTAATTTCTACACTCTGCACTACAGTTGACATCAAAATGAAGTAGTATTTTGATTCAGCGTTCTTGTTTACCGGCGAGTGCAACAGAATACGATGGAGAAGTCCATCCTAAGGAGCACCATTTGAACTTGAAGATATTATCAGTATATTTTTTAACCTTTGGTTTTTTGATTGTATTGGTGTTATTGTGATTGTTCCGTATATTTGTTTATTTTCAGCACTCTCGAATAAAATACGTTGATTGCGATTTTATACCATTAGGACTATTGTTACGCCTGCGATGTTTGCATGCTATTGGTACAGCATACTTTTAGGCGACTTGATATTTATTTAAAATAACGCACGATGGTTTTTTTTGATGATTACGTTAGCGGATTTTGCTGTACTTACTACATACACCTACCAGCCAATCGATGATAAACGTTCGAGGCATGAACTGAATAACATGCAAACAAAGCAAGTGCGATGCCCAAATTAAAAATTAACAAAATATAATTTTTATTGAGTGGGACTTGGAAAAGTCGGTTTGAATTATCCCAGATATTTTGATGAAATCAGCAACTCAGTTAATGTTGGTGCAGTGTTTCCAAGTCGATTTTTGTGCAATAAGAAACTAAGTTAATGTTGGTGCAGACATACATTTCTATAAAATTATCTAAAACGGGAAGTCAGTCGCCGATGAGGGATGTGATTTCTCGTTTTGCATACGCATACAAAATGCTGTTGGCTATGGCATTTAAAATATTTTAAACGGAAGACTGTAATCCGAGTATTATATCCGAAAACAGTTATAAGCTATTACTATTCATTCTTGATGTACATCTAACGCAATGGGTGTGTATAATTGAATGATTTGGCGGCAGTTTCAAGTCGCCATCCGGAATTTTGGAGGCAACGTGTTCGAGTGCAAATCAGTTGATCAGCAACAACGGTAATCCAAATACGGTTGTCGGTGAAGGCGTGGCAGCATCTCCTGGTATCCAAACAGGAACGGCAACAGCTATACATCGGAGTATTTTAGCTAAGTTGTTTTTCTTTCTTTTTTATTCTGTTCATATATTTGAATTTAATTTGTTCCTTGTTTTGAGGGTTTTTTTTGCGGTAGCATTATACTGTTGCTTAAATTTCTTTTGCAATTCAGGTTATTGATATACCTTAATTATTTCATTTTCTTTTGATTAATCTTACTTTAATATAAGATCGGATTTTTTTTGATATTTTTAAGTTTTTAGTTAATCAACATTTTCTGTTTTTAACAATATTTGTTATAGGAAACCGACGCAGTACCTAGGTCGTGGTAAGCGCTTCTTCGCCAAAGATTTTTTTTTATATCGTAAAATTATTTACTTGCTTGATTCTTATAAATAATAAGTTAAGTCAAATTTTGTTGTGTACTTTCAAGCAAGCATACATTCTCAAAACGTATACATTCTCAAATACAAGTGCAAATTATCATCCAAATTTAATAAAGAAGCAAACAGAACCATGGGCTAGGATATCGATGCACTAAAAAAGCATCCATACACAGTTACCAAACAGCTATTACTGAACTGTCGGTGTAACACCGGATCAGCGAAAACCGTGAGCGTCAACAAAACCCCAACAGTAGTGAAAGCTATCCAATCAGCTATAACGGCCGTAGCGGAAAATACCATTGAAAGGTGTCCAACAAGATCACGTGATGATTGGCCTACTAAAGTGCCCTTATCAGAGCCATTACTCAACCATACGAGGAGGTATTTGTTCCACATTTCGCTGTAGAGAAAATGAAAAGTGGGTTCAGCAGCGGGGCAACTATATACTCTCGCAAACACCATCAAGTTATAAATCGTATACAAAAGCTTGGACAAATTTATCGGATTAATCACAACAGCGACGAACAAAACTTGGTGAACTTCCGAACCTTTCAAACCAGGCAGAAATTTACACAATATGCTTGCTTTGGTGGTCTGGGAGTGGGATTCATATTCTCACACCAACGGAAAATTTGGAGTCAGCTTATTAGTGCAGCGGCATATTATCGACTTTTCGAAAATAAAAAATTTAACTCGGATTTTTGGTAAAAGTGTCTTTTATAATTGAAAATCATTATTACTACCTAAATTTCAGAAAACTAAAAAGGTCAACACTCTTGTTGATAATTTATTCTAATTAAACTTTTCAACATTACCTACTCGTACTTCCAAAGTTGATAAAGCTCTAATGGAAGCTATCACTTCTGGTTCACAGATTATATAGAGTTTGATTCCAGAAAAAAACCTTACAAATTTAGCCAGAACCATATACCCTCTACAGCCAAACTAAATATGGCACAAGTAGCACGATACATTGTGCATCATTGTGCACTATATAATTTTTCTTCCGGAACCGTATAATTCCGCTCAAAATCTCATAAAGCCAGCCATAACCATAGTACAGCCAAACCAACTATGATTACAAATAGCTCGATGCATTGTGCAACATTGAGCATTATATATTTTTTCAGCCGAAACATTTTTCGGAGAAAAAAAACCTTACAATTTTAGCTAAAATTACACCCTCTGACTGTAGAGGGTAACTATGGCACAATTAGCACTATGCAATGATTGTTATAAATCTACGCAGATACTATTCCAATGTTTCTAGAGGAATTGTAAAAAATTTCTAAAAATTCGATAAATTTACTAGTTATAGCTTGACCGAACATTTCATCTCGGAGTTGCCTGTCATCAAAACATAATGCGGTATAAATAGCAAAAATGCCATCAAACGGACACGTATTGATAGAGGTTATGCCATTTTTGTCAGTACTTATATGCCCATCTTTTTAAATTGGTAATTTTTCCTGTACCTTCTATCTTACGGTTGCAATATTGAAATTTTCCTTCTATACGTTCTTTTATTATTAACACGCTTTGTGAGTTGCTGTTTTTGTTTAGTCCATTATCCATTTTTCTTCCAAGCAATTTTCCTTGACTTCGATGACCGTATCTGATTCGATTAGCGACACTTCTGACTCACTGATGACCACACTTCCAAGATGTCTTATTTGCATTATTTCTTCGGCTTTTTTTTGGGAAGCAAGAGCCATTTTAACAACGTCTCAACTAGATTTCAATAAAACACTTATGTAGAATAGGGTTAAATTTAAATTTTAAGAATGCTTTCGTGATAAAGATTTAAAATTTTTAAAAGTGTTCAACTTCGCTTGATGTTGGGGCGTAATTGGTTGACTCAAAAATTTTTCTTTTCACCCCATAGAGGTATCCGAGATAGAAGAAAAATTATTTTGTTTCTGCAATTCTACTGCGTAATACAGATTTTCCACACAGGATGTGTTATTTTCAATTTCAGCTGTCCGCAAGGCTCATAAACCATCTGTATGTAATCGTAGGTAGTGAGTGTTTGAATAGCTTACCGATAGCTTGATGTATTTTTGTAAGAATCATTACGTTTGTGAAGTTGGCCCACAATTCTGGCCCAAAAAATTATATTTTTGCCGCTGGCAATACCGTCATCTATTTTGATAACTATCATGACAGAAAACTGAAAAACATTGAATATCACATAAATTCAAAGATTAAATATGAATTTGAATGAAATTAATATAAATTATACAATTGTATTTAAAATTTATAAAATTATACTATTAATAAAATAAAAAATATACAAATTTAACTCAAACATGATTGTGCTTTATATGCAAGTGATAAAGAACATTTCTCAAAATTCTAATAATTTTATAACACAAAAACTATAGTTGATATTACGAACTGTCAGTCCAAAAAATCGTATATCACGATATTTTGTCAGCGACATCTTAGTGTTGTCTTGAAATTTATGTCGAATACACTCAGCCCAAAATTCAAATTTTCTTAGTAGAAGGAATCATTGTAACCCGGTATAATAAATGCAAAACAGCCAAGAAGCAATCCTTATTATTTTCAATTGGTTCATGAAAATATTTTTTTTACAAGTAGTTTTTACCTCGAGTTTTAAAGATGGACATACAACAAAATTATCGTTTTTCGAATTAAAATTGAACCTTCTACTGTTGTCTACTAATTTTAAAATATGTAAACTTCTATTAAAAAAATCGAGGTTTTCGGAATTTTTCATAACTAAAAGTCTATGACGTATGTCGGTCTTTGTTAATAAACGCCTCATATAACGCCTCATACTGAGAATGATCTATATTCAGGCGATTTACGAACAACCATAATATTTAATGGAAGTTGTGATTTTCGGTGTTGGTCATCGGTCTCACTACGATTTTTCCACAGATATGGTTGAAGCCTTTACGAGTAAGAAGTTTCAAGAGGCTGTGATGGGGCGCTCATACCAAGAGTGGCCTATATTCGACCGATTTACGAACATCCATAATATTTAATGGAAGTTGTGATTTTCGGTGATTTCGGTTGACCAACAGGTCATCGGTCTGACTACGATTTTCGGATAGATCTGATTCTAGCCTTTACGAGTAGGAACTTTCAGGAGGTTGTGATGGGGGCCTCATACCAAGAACGGCTATATTCGGCCGGTTTACGAACAACCATAATATTGAGTCCAATATAGGGGAAAACTGTGAACCGTAATTGGCAGCAACCCCTAATTAGAACTTCCTCGATTTTTATAGTTTTTTACAAGTATTTCAAGAAATCATTTTAAACAGAAATGTTCTAATTATAATTTTCTATAAAATCGGTTCAAATTTCAAGCGAAAATGTTTTTCAGACCAATTGACTGATCGGTATTAAACTTTGTACGTCATTGTTTTCCCAAATTTGGTTAACACATATTTTTTAATTTTTGCAACATTGAAAGGTATACAATTTACAAAAGCCGACTAATAGCCGATTCTAATAAATTCATACATAGATTAAGTTTTCCAGAAGAGTAGTCGAAGAGTAGGTATGAAGATTTTTGGCCTAACAAAAGTTTTTACCAAAATTGTGGTAAGTTGTATTTCTCACCTTAGAAAACAGGTATGATGTATTCGAGATTTATAATGTGTACATTCGTTTTAAAAGAAAGCGGGTTGCTGTTTTTTTATATATTAGGTTTGCAAGTAAATATAAACTCTGCTTTTTTCGGCCAAATTCAACTTTATTGAAAATATGATCGTTACAAAGTTTAATATTGAAATATTCGCCATTATTATCTATGGTCTTTTTTCATTTATCAGCTAGATGATGAATACCTTCGCGATAGAAACTTCTTTCGTGGTTTCGAAGCAATATAGTCATCGAGCCAGTTTTGCACATCTTTAACTTTCGTGAACCACTAGTTTTACATATATGATGACATCGATCTGAACAAGTGGTTAGAGGGAGCCAATACCTTAAGAATAAAATGAGTTCCTGGGTTGATGTTACTGTATGTGGACGAGTGTGATCATGCTGCAATATCACGTTCCGGCTTTGGTTTCCTGCATTAAGAATTGTCATATAAAATCCACTTTTCATCACCCGTAATGATTTTGTGTAAAAAATTCTTTCTTTTGTACCGAGAAAGCAAGTTCAGGCCGAATGTTACTCTTCGATTTTTGTTTTCTTCGGTCAATTTATATATTGTATTGTATTTTGCCCATTGCACGCAATCGAAGTGATATTGCTTGGTGAGTAACTCGTAACGGTTTTGTGAGGACTTTAGAGTTTGTTTCGTTTTACTGCACCTAGACGTGGCAGACGATTTGGATGCTTTCAAGTATATTTTAATGTAACCAACTTCAGAGCCGTGTTACTAATTGCACACCTAATATTTCAAATATTTTTTTTGGACTTTTTGTTTTATAATTTTTTGGGGGTTTTTTGATTTTTTATATTTTTTTTTTGTTTTTTTATTTTTCTATTTTTTTTTCAAGTAATGAAAACTTGCTTAATTCATCGTATATAAAATCAAATGAGGTTTTACTTTGTGATTATCACTTCTGATTATAACAATGGTTCTTTTCAGATCATTGAACTGATCCCAGTAATTTTATTTTTTACAGTAGGCCGTATAGTGCTTCTGTACAGCATTGTAATTTACGATAGAATTTAAATTAAAAATTTTTTCGCCCAATAACAGTGTTATTGGAATGTCTTTTAATGCAACCATGATGTGACTATTTAAATATTCGGTGTTTAGGGCGACAAAGGGTTTTAGATTAATTTTTTGAGCCACCAATGTTTTATTACAACACTTCTTAGGCAGGACCGAAAAGATGCAATCTGTTAAATTTTGAATTCCCAATTCAGTTCAACATTTATTTGAATGTATGAAGCCGGAACAATAAAACTCTGCTGTGAGACTAGGTTCTCGCTTTAAGATAAAGTCCGATATGAGCGTTATGTTACATTCGCAATTTGTAGAGAGTCCGAAATCATATCTTAAGCATCTTTTAATTTCGAACAATGCGTTGTGTCTTTTCCTAAACACAGTATTTATTAGATTATGGATTGGATATAATTCTGTACATACTATAAATATTTTGTTTTAGAAAACGAACGTTTAAGAGACATTGAGCAAAAGAATCGAACGCATATGTATTCTTATACGTGGAACTTCCATCCATAGATCCGTTCTTCAAAAACCCAATTGCAGACGGTTTCGTTTCTCCACATTTGCGTTTTTTTGCTGGTGAAATGAACTCTCATTTTATCAGTAAATTATTTGTAATTACATATTTCTCGTCATGCGATTTTTGTTCAAAGTTATATATCTTTTCTAAGTCAAAATTCGATTTGATGTTAATACTAACATTTTTCTTTTTCCAAATTTCCTTTTCTTTTAAACTCTGTAATAAGGTCATTTCACTCGTGTTCGTATTTAATGATAAATGTTTGAGTGATCTTTTATCAATTCTGAATTTATATCTTTGATAGATAAATAAATTTGTTTCATTTATTTCTTTAAAGACTCTAAGGAATTTCGTTGGAAGTTTGCCTAAATTCGATGCTTCGCGACATCTTCTTTTTAAAATGGAAAAATAATTCTTCACATGGCTATTGCTTAACCTACCATTTTCAATCAGCAATTGTGACCACATAGGAAGGTAAGTAATATACTTTATAGTAAACTTATCTAAAAATGTTGCTTGTTATTTTTTAAAAACCCGTTTTGTTACTGTCTCTTCTGCAATAAAATTATTTGACATTTCATTAAAATCTTGAAAAAATGGACTCTGCTCGTAAATCGTCTTCGAGCTTAACTCATGAGTATTGATTGTAGTCTCATTAGCTGTATTAGAATTTTCAACATTACTCATTTCAACTTGTAAAGATTCTTTCATTATCTATATATTTTGAATTCAATAAAATTACAAAATAACCAAATACAATTTTTAATTGGTTATAGTTTTTAATAATAAAAAATGTCGCTATAATTTCGTATAAATGATCGTCTATGTCACGCGTTATGTTTTTTATTAAATGAGCGCAGCAAAGATGAACCTTCACAAATTGTGAAAATTTGATATTAAATATTGTAATGTATGAGGACCCCATCACAGCCTCCTGAAACTTCTTACTCGTAAAGGTTAGAACTAGATGACCAACACCGAAAATCTCAACTTCCATTAAATATTATGGTTGTTCGTAAATCGGCTGAATATAGGCCATTCTTGGTATGCGGCCCCATCACAGCATCCTGAAGCTTCCTACTCGTAAAGGCTAGAATCAGATCTATCCGAAAATCGTAGTGAGACCGATGACCAACACAGAAAATCTCAACTTCCATTAAATATTATGGTTGTTCGTAAATCGGCCGAATAAATGCCATCTTGGTATGAGGGCCTCATCATAGCCTCCTGAAACTTCCTATTCGTAGTGAGATTGATGACCAACACCGATAATCTCAACTTTCATTGAATATTATGGTTGTTCGTAAATCGGCATCACAATCTCCTGAAACTTCTTTATTTTAGTTAAATATTGAATTTTTAGAAGTATCAGTATTTTAATTTTTTGGGTTGACATACGATTTTTTGGGCTGACTGTTCATACGTGACAGAAATTATAGTTTTCGTGTTGTCACTGCGTTTTTTTGGGCTGACATTTGGGCCAACTTGGCATTTGTTCATTGCATTTATTGTTGAACCAGAAATTGCCATTTATTGTTGAACCAGAAATCTCGATATCACTTGCTGTATCATCAGCTTGGTCGTGACTCATACTGATAGTTTTTGTAGTACAATTAGGGTAATGAGTTTCACAGATTTCTCGTCAATAAATAAATTCGTGTCCAAATAATTCCAATTGAAATTTTAACTAGTTCACTACTTATTGTTTATTGCTCCGAATCATTCACACCGACTTCATATGGTTGCGGCTGGTCTTGGTGGTTCTATTTGGGTTGGCATTGGAAAAAATCATATGTTGCATTATCATCCAAATTGTACGCGACCATTGTACAGGTGGCAAAACTATTTTTGTAAACATTTTGTTTCGACTGGATTTTTATGGTTCTGGGTGGCAAAAACGGCTGTAAAAACATATAGTGTACTACTTGTGCCATAGTTAGTTTGGCTGAAGAGGATATGGTTCCGGCTGGCTCTATGATATACGATACATCGTGCTTCTTACGCCATATAGTTGGTTTGGCGGTAGTGTGGTTCTGGTTGGCTTTATTAGGTTCCGGCTGGAGTTATAAGGTTCCATAGTTGTTTGATTCAGGCTGATATGTTTCCGACTTGCGTGATGGACACTAATTATGACTAAATTGCGAGAAAAAATTAATTTTTATTTTCATATTTTTTTAAACGTATTTCGTTTTTAAACGTATCGCTTCGCGCTGCTTATTGGATCGGGTTCAAGGTGGTTGAAAACAAAACTATTCGAACATGTTTTATCGTATATTAATAATGCACAAATGTCCGTAGCTTTTTTCAACTCGTGAAACGGTGAGAAAAGTACATAGCCGCTGGAATTACACAGATAGGTTCTTATTCGGCTTGATATTTTTAAATTTTGCAACATAAAAATACGCTGCGCAAGTAGACTTGGTTTGGAGGTGAACAGTACCAAAACCAAATTTTTAACAACCCGCAGGAACATCTCCATGGCAAACCTCGACATTGGCGACCATAATTTTGATAGCGTCGAAAACTTTAAATACCTCGGGTCAGTTATAATATCGTTGAACGATATGCAGACCAAAATAAAAGCCCAAATCGCTGCCGGACAACGAGGTTTCTACGCAAACTCGCACTTTATAAAGCACTAATAAGACCTGTGCTGACTTTCGGAAGCGAGAGCTAGATCAAGACCTCTAACGATTGTAGATTATTATCTTCATCGGTTTCGCATGAACCATGGATCCGAATATCGGATTCGCATGAACCACGAAATAAAGTAACTTCTCGGAAGTAGCGATATTATCGAATTCATCAAATCCAAACGAGTTAGATGGCTCGGCCACGTTGCTAGGTCTCCACCATAACGAATGATTAACAAAGTGTTCCATCAACAACCAGCCCCCGACAAGACCCCGACTTCGCTGGCGCGACGACGTCGAAAGAGACCTACTCGTATTAGGATGTCGAAACTTTAGGACGAGAGCGATGGACCGAGATGGAAATCCCTTCATGGGAAGTGGTTGATAGAGAGAGAGAGAAAAAAAAATACTACTTATTACAATGTTTAATTTAGAGGTATATTAATTTCTTTATTTCGCATATTTTTTTTTTATTTTTTTTTTTTATTTATTTTTTTTATATTTTTTTAATTCATCTTTTATTTCTAATCAAATCATAAATCCCGACCCATGCTTTGCGTCTTGTCGTGCGGTCGTTCAATTTTATTTTAATAAATCGCTCGCAATGTGTTTCAATTATTATTTAAATAATTGATCTGCTACAAATTTCATTGTTTACTTAAATATGCGTGCAAACTAATTTTTTTGATATAGAAGTAAAAAATAAAATGAAATTAATATTTTTTAAATATATTCTCAAATAGTTTAATTTAAATTTGAGAAAAAATAATTTTGAAAAAACTTGAAAATCTGTTCGTTAGCCTTGTAAAAATAAAAGTATTCGTTTGATATGGATTACCAACACTTTGAAACGAATACGAAAAACAGTACATGGATTTATTACTAGTAGCTATTTATCATAAGCACCGGTTTACGCGCGACATAAGTACCAAATAAGAATATATTATATCTTAACTGTCGTATATGAGACTTGATATTTAATCTTATAGTCAATCTTGTATAACGTACTTAAAATTATTCAATCAATGAAATTCCTTACAATGAAACATTATCTAAACTTTAAATCCATATCTAATCGAAATTTTAAATAGAAAATTTACATAGATTTCCCATATACATATACATATATACACAGTATTAGGGTATTACTGTGCTTAAATGTAAAAAATATTTTGTATAAATAGAAAATGTAGATGTAAAAATAAGATGAAAATGAGAAAATAAAATAAGATTCCGAATCATTTGCAAACAATAAATTTCCATTTATTTGAATTTTGTTTGCATTGAGAGCTAGAGGATTTAAACTGGCATAGGGAAAAATTACAAATCAGCCTATTCACATTTTCAATTTAATATAATACCAATTTGCGTTCCATAAAAAAAATTAAATACTAATTCATATACTCCAGTAGATTTATATGAACACTCGAGTGATGTACACAAAAGTTGGTACTTTTCTGTATAATACATTCAAATTCATTCGGAAGAGTCTCATTAAATCCTTAATTTACTTTAAATATACAGAATGTGTTAAATATAAAATAGGTTCACTAAAATTTGATTTAAAAGACTAATAATACGTACAATGCATATTGATTAATTGATTGATCGGTGTATTTGATTTGTGCATTTTAGTAACGTTATGAACTCCTATTATATCAAATTCTTGTAAACTTTCATTAAACACCAATAGTAATATAAATTCTGATTTCCCAATGTATGGAAAATTTAGAACTCGGAATTTGAAAAACTTTTTTCCTAAATTAAATAAAACAAAAGTTTAACAATAAAAAATACTAATATTATATAACAATAACGTACAACAACAATAAATATACTTGGGGCCAAATCAGGGTAATGTGTGAATATGATTAAATGGAAAATATATTTAGAATCTATTTAGTTATGGAAAGATATGGGAGAGTACGAAAAGTTTATGGTTAATTTTAAATCGCACCAAACATTATTTTATAAAACATTTTGGGAGGTTTAGTGTATTGTGTTTAGTATACAAAACAAAAATAAATAAATAATTTTTAATATTTATATTCATTTACAGAATAATTGATTTATTTAAAAACAAAATGTTCAAATTTAAATTTATCTATTTTTTTATTTGTTTTCTGTTTAATTTATCCTATTGTTTCCGTTCTGTGTCTATGACTGTGCTTTATATAGCTTTTTTGTTTAATTGAAATAAATGGAAAGATATTTTTTCATTATACGATACCCAACATATTCTTTAGGGGGTTCCTTGATCCAGAAAAGTAAATTCATTTATATGGGGTGTATTAAAATTATATAATTTTTATGAGAGTTATATACTATAAAAAGGAATACTTTAGAAAACATAATATTTCAAATATGCACAAAATACCAACAATATTTATTTAAATATTTAAAATACTTTTTAAGTGCTAAACTTCCTAAACTCTTAGCTGTCACATACATAAAGTGTTGCGATGCAGATGATTAAATTTAGAAATATGTTATTAAAAAATTAAAAACAAATAAAAATTTAAAAAATATAGAATATATAAAAATATAAAAATATGAAAATATAAAAATATAAAAATATAAAAATATAAAAATATAAAAATATAAAAATATAAAAATATAAAAATATAAAAATATAAAAATATAAAAATATAAAAATATAAAAATATAAAAATATAAAAATATAAAAATATAAAAATATAAAAATATAAAAATATAAAAATATAAAAATATAAAAATATAAAAATATAAAAATATAAAAATATAAAAATATAAAAATATAAAAATATAAAAATATAAAAATATAAAAATATAAAAATATAAAAATATAAAAATATAAAAATATAAAAATATAAAAATATAAAAATATAAAAATATAAAAATATAAAAATATAAAAATATAAAAATATAAAAATATAAAAATATAAAAATATAAAAATATAAAAATATAAAAATATAAAAATATAAAAATATAAAAATATAAAAATATAAAAATATAAAAATATAAAAATATAAAAATATAAAAATATAAAAATATAAAAATATAAAAATATAAAAATATAAAAATATAAAAATATAAAAATATAAAAATATAAAAATATAAAAATATAAAAATATAAAAATATAAAAATATAAAAATATAAAAATATAAAAATATAAAAATATAAAAATATAAAAATATAAAAATATAAAAATATAAAAATATAAAAATATAAAAATATAAAAATATAAAAATATAAAAATATAAAAATATAAAAATATAAAAATATAAAAATATAAAAATATAAAAATATAAAAATATAAAAATATAAAAATATAAAAATATAAAAATATAAAAATATAAAAATATAAAAATATAAAAATATAAAAATATAAAAATATAAAAATATAAAAATATAAAAATATAAAAATATAAAAATATAAAAATATAAAAATATAAAAATATAAAAATATAAAAATATAAAAATATAAAAATATAAAAATATAAAAATATAAAAATATAAAAATATAAAAATATAAAAATATAAAAATATAAAAATATAAAAATATAAAAATATAAAAATATAAAAATATAAAAATATAAAAATATAAAAATATAAAAATATAAAAATATAAAAATATAAAAATATAAAAATATAAAAATATAAAAATATAAAAATATAAAAATATAAAAATATAAAAATATAAAAATATAAAAATATAAAAATATAAAAATATAAAAATATAAAAATATAAAAATATAAAAATATAAAAATATAAAAATATAAAAATATAAAAATATAAAAATATAAAAATATAAAAATATAAAAATATAAAAATATAAAAATATAAAAATATAAAAATATAAAAATATAAAAATATAAAAATATAAAAATATAAAAATATAAAAATATAAAAATATAAAAATATAAAAATATAAAAATATAAAAATATAAAAATATAAAAATATAAAAATATAAAAATATAAAAATATAAAAATATAAAAATATAAAAATATAAAAATATAAAAATATAAAAATATAAAAATATAAAAATATAAAAATATAAAAATATAAAAATATAAAAATATAAAAATATAAAAATATAAAAATATAAAAATATAAAAATATAAAAATATAAAAATATAAAAATATAAAAATATAAAAATATAAAAATATAAAAATATAAAAATATAAAAATATAAAAATATAAAAATATAAAAATATAAAAATATAAAAATATAAAAATATAAAAATATAAAAATATAAAAATATAAAAATATAAAAATATAAAAATATAAAAATATAAAAATATAAAAATATAAAAATATAAAAATATAAAAATATAAAAATATAAAAATATAAAAATATAAAAATATAAAAATATAAAAATATAAAAATATAAAAATATAAAAATATAAAAATATAAAAATATAAAAATATAAAAATATAAAAATATAAAAATATAAAAATATAAAAATATAAAAATATAAAAATATAAAAATATAAAAATATAAAAATATAAAAATATAAAAATATAAAAATATAAAAATATAAAAATATAAAAATATAAAAATATAAAAATATAAAAATATAAAAATATAAAAATATAAAAATATAAAAATATAAAAATATAAAAATATAAAAATATAAAAATATAAAAATATAAAAATATAAAAATATAAAAATATAAAAATATAAAAATATAAAAATATAAAAATATAAAAATATAAAAATATAAAAATATAAAAATATAAAAATATAAAAATATAAAAATATAAAAATATAAAAATATAAAAATATAAAAATATAAAAATATAAAAATATAAAAATATAAAAATATAAAAATATAAAAATATAAAAATATAAAAATATAAAAATATAAAAATATAAAAATATAAAAATATAAAAATATAAAAATATAAAAATATAAAAATATAAAAATATAAAAATATAAAAATATAAAAATATAAAAATATAAAAATATAAAAATATAAAAATATAAAAATATAAAAATATAAAAATATAAAAATATAAAAATATAAAAATATAAAAATATAAAAATATAAAAATATAAAAATATAAAAATATAAAAATATAAAAATATAAAAATATAAAAATATAAAAATATAAAAATATAAAAATATAAAAATATAAAAATATAAAAATATAAAAATATAAAAATATAAAAATATAAAAATATAAAAATATAAAAATATAAAAATATAAAAATATAAAAATATAAAAATATAAAAATATAAAAATATAAAAATATAAAAATATAAAAATATAAAAATATAAAAATATAAAAATATAAAAATATAAAAATATAAAAATATAAAAATATAAAAATATAAAAATATAAAAATATAAAAATATAAAAATATAAAAATATAAAAATATAAAAATATAAAAATATAAAAATATAAAAATATAAAAATATAAAAATATAAAAATATAAAAATATAAAAATATAAAAATATAAAAATATAAAAATATAGAAAAATATAAAAATATTAAAAAATATAAAAATAGTCCCGCCATTCCACACTTATCACAAAATTATGAAAATGGTTATGGGTAACGTCCCTCAAGCTAGTAGAATCCATACGGCAGAACATTACAAGACAGTATGGATATTTATAAGCTAATTATAGGCTAATTAAATGCTCTATTAAAAAATTTTGGGCTTCATCCCTTCCAACTAAAATGCGAGAAGAACCCATATCAAAAAACGATTTTAAGACAATTGGAAAATTAAAGGTTAATTTTAGGCAAATTACTCTATTTAATTTTTTTTATGCTCGCTCTAATCGAACCAAAATTCAAATTCGAACGCAAAACAAGATCAATTGACATTCAAATAATTTTAGGCTCATTATGGCCTAATCAAAAGCCACATTAAAGAATTTTGGGTTTCACTCGTTTTTGGCCAAATTTCAGATCATTTAATAATCTAAAGCTAATCGAAAATCGGACCAAAACCGAAATTAGAACGCAAAACAAGAACAATGAGGTATTTGCCAAAAACAGTTTTTACTTCTTTCATTGCTCGCTTGGACAGCGCTACGGTATACTCAGGGACATTAAAATTCGTTATGCAAAAATTTAATATAAAAACATCAAAATTGTTGTTGTTTATGTAAATTTTTCTAATCGGAAAGGTTGTGTCCCCAAATGTATTTTGTGACAAAAGTGTAGTTTATGGTGTTGTTTTTAATGATAACAGGTGAATTTTAAAATTAAGTAATGAAGTTTTATACATTTTGTGGAAACAAAAACACAAATTTCGGTAAAATAAAATTAGGTTATGTTTTGACGTTTTTTACTTATGCATTTATTTATTCTAGATTTAGTTGTATTGTAATGATGAGTTTAACGAAAGATGACGTACCTGGAGCCAAACTTCCAAATCCAGAAATAAAATTTAATAAATTGGGAAGCTTAAAAAGATGGCTTGCGTGCAGGGGCATTTCGAATAATGCAAACAAACCGGAATTAATAAAAAGGTACCTACAATAAAATGCTAGTCATGTTTACATTAAGAGACTCAAAAGTTTTTTTTAGGGTAACAGATTGTCAGCAACAGAATATAACAGCAAATAAGCAACAGCAAATAATCAGCAACAGAATATAATAGAATCGACAAATCCGAATGGTATTACTGAAAATTTCCAAAGTCGCAGAATAAACCAATGCCAACTAGTGGATGGAACATTTTCCCTTCCGTTGTGATTCCGAAACCGTACAGCTATTCAAAAATTATGGATTATGTCAATTCAATGGGAAGTACTGCATATCGGGAGGATAGTAGCAGTGATCAGGACAACGAGTATCAGCCTACCACAAAATACTCGAAATCACTACGCCGCGCGCGTATTTGTTTTACGAGTGGCCATGTTACAAACATTAAAGATAATGGTGACGAACGGAATTACTACATCAAATCTGACGTCTACGCCTCATATTCAGGAGCAATTTACAAAGTGTTTTTAGCCTTAAATAAATCAGATGCTCAAATTCTCGACGGTTCTTGCCAATGTAAGGCATCGACAAGCCGCTGCTGCTCCCATATACTTGGAACCCCGTTTGCCTTAGAAGACTACACGATTCATTTTGGCTACCAAATTATCTCTTGCACATCATCGATCAAAAAATGGAACCAGGGAAGAAAAAAGGGTAATAATCCAAAAATAGTTACTGAGGCCAAATACGAAACATTTTCGAAAAATCCTGTAAATAGAAAACGATTCCTGGAATACAATCCCATGCAACAAAATTGCATTAAGACACAAGCTGAATCAACCAACAAATTTGTTTCTGACTTACAGACGTCGCTGCCAAATTGCATGTTTATGAAGTTGTTAAAATTTCAATACGATGATTATGTTTTGGACGAAGAATCAAAAGAAATACTAATGTTTAAAGTTAAGCAGATGAAGAAAAACTTAAATGAGCATGTAGGATTCGAGCCTGTACTTCTGATTGTTTCGCAAGTCCTGCATGGAAAAATGCACGACGAGTAAGGATTACTGCGTCAGTTTCCAAAGCGTATATTTTACAGCAACCTCTTACCAAAATTTGATCAATAATCAGTTGTGGTCAGATATAGATATTTCGCAAATACCATCCATTGCTTATGTTCGCAATAATGAACACAACGCTTCTTTATAATATAAAAATCTTAAGGGGGCAATATCCAACAAACTGGGTTTTTTAATAATTCTCGCTATGCAGGTATGGGGTGTAGTCCGGATGGCATAATATACGATAATAATGGAAATATTAAAGGTAGTTTAGAAATAAAATGTCCAAAAAGGCTTGAAAATGTAGCACCGTTGGTTTATGAAAAAGTTCCAAACCCAAACACGTTGTGCTTTACAATGGACGAATTTAAAAACTTAAAATTAAAACGAAATCATACGTATTATTTTCAGATACAATTTAGCCTTGCGATTATGAACTTAAAATACTGTGATTTTATTATTTGGTCAAACGCTGGTATGGCAATCGAAACGATTAAACGAAATGATGGTTTGATTTCGCACTTAATGCCAAAACTGATGGAAATTCACGAGAACATTTTACTAGTAGAGTTTTTCGAAATGAGGTTACCTCGAGGATTATCCTTGATAAATTTTTTAGACTGAAAACTATTTTTGTATAATGAAAAATGGTATGGTTACTTTTGTGATAGTTTATTATTTTAATTTTAATTTAAAATATATATAATATTGAAATAGGTATATAATTTGTTCCTTATAAGTGCCTTAAAAAATATGTTGATTATAGTTTTATTTGTGATATAAAAACTAATCATCTTTATGAAATAATGAATTAAAACTAATATACTTATTGTAGCTGGCATTTATTTTATTTGTGATTTTTATTAACATTAACTTATATAATTAATACATAATATGTATATAAAAAAATTGAAGAAGTAAACAAATACAAATGTATCGAGTAATTTTTAATCTTTTACAACTGGTTCCTGGAAATTAACTAGCATCGCAATTACGAACGCCATTTGTGATACCACAGTTACTAAAGTTTTAGGCTATACACTTTGCAAGATCCGATACTCCTTTACTCTACCTATAATTCGTTCTACGTGAACACGTGCCGATGCTATGTCTTTTGTGGTGCGTACTTCTTGTCTTGTAAATTTATCTCTTCCAGCTAAATATGGTGGCGTTAATAGTTGGCAGTGCAGGCTATTACATATATCTCTCTCTCTCTCTCTGGCTTTCACATCCCATGAAGGGATTTCGCCGCCTGCACAATGGCCCTCCATCCATCCCGACCCATTGCTCTCGTCCTCCAGTTTCGACATCCTAATGCTTGCAGATCTTGTTCAATGTCGTCACGCCAGCGTAGTCGGGGTTTTCCTCTACGACGTACTCCGGCTGGTTGTTGGTGAAACACTTTATATATCATCCGTTGTTGTTGGGACCTTGTAACGTGGCCGAGCCATCTCACTCGATTGGATTTAATGAATCCGATGATATCGCTGCCTCCGAGGAGTTGCTTTATTTCGTGATTCATACGAATCCGATATTCGTTGTTCGCAACTTTAATTGGACCAAAAATTGAACGGATGACCTTCCTTTCGAATGTAGATAACAATCTACAATCATTAGAGGTCATGGTCCAGCTCTCGCTTCCGAAAGTCAGCACAGGTCTTATTAGTGCTTTATAAAGTGCGAGCTTGCACGACTGCGATAGATGTTTTGAACGCAATAATCTTGATTGGGCGTAGAAAACTCGTTGTCCGGCAGCGATTCGGGCTTTTATTTCTGCCTGCATTTCATTCAGTGATGTTATAACTGACCCGAGGTATTTAAAGTTTTCGACACCATCAAAATTGTGGTCGCCAATTCCGAGATTTGCACTAGAGATGTTCCTGGGTGTTGTTAGATATTTGGTTTTACTGCTGTTCACCTCCAACCCAAGTCTTCTTGCGCAGCGATCGAGCGGTATGAAACTGTCTTTGATATCGCTAGGTCTTCGGCCAAGAAGCACGATATCATCTGCATATCCAAGAATTTGGCCGGATTTATTAAATACTTATACAGCGCGAAGTTTCGATGTTGCTTTTTCTCACTACGTACTCAAGCGCCAAATTGAACAGCAAAGGCGCGAGTGCATCACCTTGTCGAACGCCAGATGTTATTTCAAAGGAGTCTGACACAATTCCTTCAATTACGATTCTACATACAGACCCATACGTTGTTAATTTACACAGCGAAACGAGTTTCTCTGGGATACCTAGGCATATGAGCGCGGCCCATAAGTTGTCGCGGTATATACTGTCATATGCCTGCCGGAAGTCTATATATAGTTGATGTATGGTTATGTTGTACTCCCAACATTTTTCCAAGATCATCCTCATGGTAAAACACTGGTCCGTGGTTGATCGGTTGGGTCGAAAACCACATTGATAGTCGCCAATGATGTTTTCGGCGAAAGGGATGAGTCTGGCAAGTACAACATTAGCCAACACTTTGTAAGCAGCGTTCAATAGGGCTATGCCACGATAGTTTTCACATTTAAGACGGTCGCCTTTTTTATGCAGCGGACATATGAGCGCGGTCTTCCAATTCTCAGGCAGCTCTTCTTGGTCCCAAATACAGACGACGAGATCGTATAGACTTGTTGCAAGAGTAGCGCCTCCGAGTTTAATCAATTCTGCGGGGATTCCATCGAGACCGGGTGCCTTTCCGTTTTTCAATCGACTAATAGCTGCGTCTACTTCCTCCACTGTGGGATATTCGACAAAGACCTCGTCACCTGGAGGAGCTATTGCTCTAATGGGGGTCACGTCGTCATTCCGATTTAGCAGATTTTGAAAGTAGGTTTGCCATACTGAGAGAACATCAGCCACGTTTGTTCTCAACTCTCCATTCCCGTCTTTGATGGCTGTACTTCTTGGGTGGAAGTCTTTAGTGAGATTCCTGGCGTTGGCAAAACAGTCCCTTGAGTTTCCCAGTTCCGCTTGGAAGCTGATGTTTTCGATGCATAATCTCATATGTTCGCGCTTTTTTTGTCGAAGGTATTTAGTCGTGGCTTTCCTAGCGCGCAGATATTCTGCTAGAGTGCTTCTAGTGTTGCGAGCCAACCATTTTTCACGAAGCGTTCGTTTATTTTCGACGACCCTACGGCATTGGTCATCGAACCAATCATTGCGGGGCCTCGGAGGTCTTCTTCCGATGGTATTTTGCGCCGCGGTGGTTATGGCTGACTCTATAGCGTGCCACTGCTCCTCGATGTTAGAGGGAGCTTCTTCGTTGTTGCTCGCTCTAAATAGTTAGTGACAGCTGATTGGTAACTCTGCAATGACGCTTGGTCTTTTAGAGCATTGATATTCCATCGAACGGTCTTTTGTGCTTGTCTGTTAAACGTAGATGACAGTTTGCACTTATATTTAAATATGACAAGCATATAATCGCTGTCCATGTCTGCACCTCTGTAAGATCTAACGTCAGATATGCTGGTGGAGTGCCTCTTAGACACCATGACGTGATCGATTTGATTTTCCGTTCTCCCATCATTCGATCTCCACGTTACTTTGTGGATTCTCTTATGTGGGAAAAACGTACTTGATACAACTAAGTTGTACGTTATTGCCAGGTCGGTGACTCGTTGGCCGTTGTTATTACTAGTTAGGTGCAGGCTGTTAGGACCGATGTGCGATGTATTTTCTGCACTCCTACCGATTTTTGCGTTAAAGTCGCCCACGATGATTTTAATGTCGTGGTGCGGTATGTTATTGATGACTTCCTCCAGTTCGACAAAGAAAAGATCTTTGATGTCATCTGATTTATCTTCGGTGGGTGCATGCACATTGACGATCGTGATGTTAAATTTCCTAGTGCGAAGTCTGACCGTGCATATCCGCATGTTGATAGGGCGGAAATCGATGATATGATGCTTCACGCGCCGATGGATGAGGAAGCCAACTCCAAATTCTCCTCCGTTCTGATGGCCACTGTAATGAAGAGTGTAACCATTGGTGGTGTCATGGATCCCACTCCCAGACCATCTAAGCTCTTGTAGTGCAAGTACGTCTAATGTGTAACTCTTTGCTTGGCTCGATAGGTTCTGGAGATCTCCAGGTCTTAAGAGGCTAAGCACGTTCCATGTTCCCATTTTTAAAGCGTTGTCCGTGTACAATTTCCGGGGTCGAGTTTGTAATGAATCCGGTATGGTTATCCGAGGCCTTTGTTTAGGGTTCATAACTTGGTGAGTCTTTATGAGGGGAGGTTGTTGGCCTTCCGCTCAAATTACATATATCAGCAGCATTAAACCCACGATCTGCCAATATTAAATCACCTTTTTCTAACTGCCTGGTTATCCCACAAGAAATAAAAATATCTCTGTCTGATATTGCGCCTTCGTACGCATCAGATAACAAGCATACACTACCCGATGGATGCATTCCACACAAAAATTTAAAAGTGGCTTGCCCTTTGTAAGCAGAGTAAGTATTACCCTGCTCCCGGTAGTCTTCAGCTTTTTGAGTTCTTACTTCAAAACCGTCAATGACGCATCTGATATTTTTAAATTTCCGCAAAATTTTAGGTATTTTGAATCTATCTGGCTCTCTTGAGGGAAATATGTTGAGCGTCTTAAACTTGACATACATAAACATTATCCATGTGTTGACCGTTCGAGAGACATATGAAATGCTTACACAAAACCTGTAAGCTAAATCTTGGATTAGTAGTCCAACCCGGAGTCTACACAATGTCAGGAATACTTGGTTTTGGGGTGATAGTAATGATTTGTCCTTTTTTTGTCTGCGTTTCTGTTTTATACCTCCACCTCGCCAATGATCCAAGTTTAGCGCCTCTTCACCTAAAAATATCCAAAGGGCGTCAAACTGTTCAACGTTAAGGCCTGAATAAAATTTAAATCTTTTTCGATTTTGTTTGACAACATCTATGTTGAACGATTGTGAGTTTATTTTGATTTCTATATTTATATAGAAATCAAAATAAACTCACAATCGATTTCTATATTTATTTTCCTCTGTTTTCTGTTGTTACATAAACGATATTTTCTCAGCAAAAGACGAAGTTTCTTTTGTCGGTTGAACATCGATAATTTATTATTAGATGTGGAGGGCATTTTTGAACTTGTTCTCGTTGATGATGTTAGAGTATTTTCAAATCAAGGATCAGTAATTTCATCAAGGCATTGCACAGGATGGAACTTGTTTTCTTCCAAATTCTAGAATCAATAAAATAAGTAAATCAAATAATTGTTAACATTAAGTTAATATTCTGTGTATACGTACATTTCTGGTATTTATGTGTTCATCGGCTTGGGAAATGGAATACTCAGTTATATTTTTTTCTCGAGCAATTGGAAGCTACAAAAAGTATAAATATTTATTACACTATTTGAATAATACAATTAAAAATAATTAGAGATACCTGAGAAAAAGTTGCAGAAATAGGGTTAGGATTTACTTCTGTAGGACCATTTCCACCTATAAAGTGAAGACTGCAGATATATGAATACCGCGTTACCTTTTTTAATGTAAAATTCGGTCTTCCGCAAGCCGCTATACATCTTTTACACCGTTCGGTTTCCTTTTTGGGGTCCGGAAAATGCAAACAAAAAATATTTCCGTCTTTTAAATAGCGCGAATCTGATGAACATACGCCATACGCACAATGTTTTACGACCATTACTATTGTAAACACTTATCAACACACAAAATTTATCAACACTTTACTTCAAGCTTTATTATTAATACATAATAATATATAAATTTTAAAAGGTAATATTTTAATTTTATATAAACATTTAATTTTATTATATTAAACGCACAAATTCAAACCAAATGGCTTGACTAATCGCATGTGTCAAATTCGAAATGTTCATTTGGGAAAATCGCTAATTAACATACAAATAATTTTAGACTCACTTAGGTCATAGTGAGTCTAAAATTATTTGTATGTCAACTGTTCTTATTTTGCGTTCTAATTTCGGTTTTGGTCCGATTTTCGATCAAACATCAAATTAAAAAATTTTAGGCTCCACTTTTTCTTGACCAAATTTCAGATCATTTAATCTTAAACTAGCAGAACCCAAATCGAAATCGAATTGTGTCGCGTTTTAACTTCGGGTTTTGGTCCAATTTGGGTTCTGCTAGCTTTAGATTAAATGATCTGAAGTTTGGACATGAACGAGTGGAGCCCATTTTTTTAATTTGGAATTTGGTTAGGCCATAAAGAGCCTAAATTTTTTTGTTTTCCATTGAAAAACAGTTGCTCTTTATAAATTTAGAATGAATTGATTAAAATGGATATTATCTATCTAAACAAATAATTTTACTTTCCATTTTGAAGAATTTCTGTTCTAATTTTAATATAAGATCGCC
This sequence comes from Nephrotoma flavescens, assembly GCA_932526605.1. Taxonomy (NCBI): domain Eukaryota; kingdom Metazoa; phylum Arthropoda; class Insecta; order Diptera; family Tipulidae; genus Nephrotoma; species Nephrotoma flavescens. The sequence continues at coordinate 247,945,108 of OW052220.1, read as the reverse complement.
AAAATGTTTAACTTTTCGATAATTACTAACACATAACCCAGAAGTTATAGAAGAATTAAAGATAAAAACAAATTAATAAATTATAAAATATATACAATAATATTAAAACGAAACATAAATAGGAAAATATCATAAAATTAAAAATATTTAACTTATTTTAAAATACATAGGAACTTAAAAATATTAAATCCTAGAATATGAGAAATACCACAAAAAATAATAAATTATAAATAAACTCGTATAAAAAATAAACAAACAAAAAAAATAAAAATTTTAATAGCTAATGTGAAATCCTAAAAATATAAAATTGCATAAAAAATTATTATAAAATTTTATAAAAAATCATCCAAATATGTAAATAATTACACCAAATATACCAAAATGTGCAAAATAATTCCAGAAAATTTAAAAAAAATAATAAGTAAAAATAAAAAAATATAAAAAAATTTAATTAAAATTGAAAAATTATAAAATTTTACAAATTATAAAATATTCAAAATATAAAAATAACAAATAAATAAAAAAATATATTTAAATATAAAATAATTAAAGTATAATTTAAAATTGTTGAAGATTTAAAAGTATGAAAATTTAAATATAAATAAATACTAAACCTGAAAAAATTGTATTTATTTATATTAAATTTATTTATAAATGCAAACATCTCATAAAATATGAAGACACAAAACTATAGAACTCATACAAATCTTAAAACAAAAATATTCATAAAAATAAAAATTTTTGAAAAATATAAATACGAAAAATAAAACATAAATACTAATCTATATAAAAATTAAGTAATATAATATATACAAACATTTTTAAAAAATTCGAAATAACATACAAATATAAAATAATAGAAAAAATATAATAAACTCGACAAAAATATCAAAATATCAAAATAAATATAAAAAATAACATAAATATAGAAACCCAGTAAAAAAATTTAAAAGATATAAATAATTATATGAACACATATCAATATATAAAAACAAAAATATATTTTTATCCGCAGAAATGGGTATTTAAAATTTTATAAATTAGTAAAAAAAAAAAATAATAAATATAATAAAACAATGATTAGATGCTAAAATTTAATAAAAACATTAATCCGAGGATCGCAATTAAAGTTTTTATAGACAATAATAAAATATTATGGATTATAGAAAAATGTAAAAAATATTTTATTTTATTAAACAATATAAAACAATTATTAAACAGATTTTTTAAAATATTGTTAAAATAACTCAGTTTATTAAATGCAACGATTTTCAGTCATATAATACTGTCTTTAAATATCGATCTGTCCGTGAAACATTAGTTGCTTTCCAATCGACCACCGCAAGTACTTGTAAGTGTAAAAAATGTGTATTGGCTAAAGTGTCGATTGGAAAGCACAAAAAATAACATTTGCTTTTGTTACAAACATAACCTACAAATGTGTAGTTTATTTGTGATAACTTTTTAATAAACAAATATCTATATAGACATTTTATTAGCGCTTCACATACGACATTCAATAATATTTTTGGCAGAAAAATACTATACAATCACCTAGCAGACAAATTTATCGTAACTGCTTTCAACTACTCATAATAAAATGGTAGAGCAGCTGTGAGTAGTTAGTTTAGCAAAGACAAAAACCATAAGTGCTTATAAGTACTTGCGGTGGTCGATTGGAAAGCAACTATTGTAATCGAATTTTCTCCCGGTTTCCGCTGTTCAATTTGAATCATATTTGACCCATATTACTTCAATAGTTCTATCGAAAACTGTAGATATATCAAACATAAATCGTAAAAAGCTGTCAGATATCTACGGTATTGAAAGACTACAAAATCAATAATAATAAAAATAAATAAAATAAAACTTTTTAGAAACACGCTTTTCTAATTGAATTTTTATGACTAAAAATAAAAGAGTGGGGCATGCTGAGATATTTTATATTAGAGTTTTTCAAGTTCCTTAAACATTTACGACTGAAATATTTATATGTTGTAGATATTAAATATACTATACTTTTATTTTTTGATAAAAAAGTTAAAGCGAGTTAAAAAAAATACTTTTCTAATTATGTCCTTAAATGTTACTCTGATACTGTTAAAGTTAGCCGAAAGTTTCAAGCCGAAAGATGATACAGATAGTGTCTTTAATACAGCAAAAATCAGACATGAACTCGAATTTAGAAAAAGTTAGGATCGGGTTACATCTGTTACGATTACATGATCGTAACAAGCGCTGTTTGTATGTTATTTTCTCGGGTTTGTGCCTCCACTTGCTATGTTTTCTCAATGTTGGTTGTTGTCCCCACTTTTTGTGGATGTTGTTTTGTACGTACCTTTTGTAAGGTGGCGCGAGGGTGAGAAAGATGTTGGAAAAGAGAGAGCAATGCGAATCGAGTGTGTGCGTAAAGCAAAACATTCCATAAGAATGTTTTTCTTATATGCCTCTCGTTTATATCAATGCGAATTGATGTAAATGAGAAACAGAGAAGAAAGACAATTCTTCTGGAATGTTTTGCACGTCGTATGTGCGACGCTCGAATTTTTTTTTGAGTAAATGCATTCGAGTTTTGGATTTTGTATCGTGGTGATTTGGAAATTTTTTTTGATTATTTTGGATGTGAAAAGAATTGGGTTTTTGTTGATTTGACATTAAACTAAATTAGTTGTAAATTTTCGCGATTCTGTACTCAAGTTTTTTTTTTTAATTAAAATTATGTATTGGTGAACCATTTTGTTAAAATAAAAGTGCAAAAACATTATACATATTCTGGTTTTATATTTTTTATTTGAGTGAAAAAAAAAAATAAAAAAAATAATAAAACGCCTTGCGGCTGATCTCCACAGTGGAAAAACACGTATATATTTATATAAGTGGGATAAAAATACAGGGCTGCGTTGAATTGGATATCAAAAATGACGTGTCCAATGAGTTAAGTTTACCATTGAGAAGAAACTAAAATTAGCGATATTCGAGGTACGTTTTTTTATCGGCAAGGGTGGGGCCGCATCGGTTTTTACGGTTTTGGCGAAAACATCCCACGTTGTATTTACGGTGCGGTGAGTCAACATCCAACAACGGTTAACGGGTGGCCAGTTGAGGCCCTTTCAAATTCGATTTTTGGTATCGGGGAGAGGCCCCGCAACAACGCGTAGCCAACCGGCTATTCGTTACTTTTGATTTTTTGGTATCGGGGAGAGGCCCCGCAACTAACGGTAGCCAACCGGCTATTGTTACTTTTGATTTTTTGGTATCGGGGAGAGGCCCCGCAACTAACGGTAGCCAACCGGCTATTGTTTCTTTTGATTTTTTGGTATCGGGGAGAGGCCCCGCAACTAACGGTAGCCAACCGGCTATTGTTTCTATTTTTGGTATCGGGGAAAGGCCCGGCAACGCCCGGCCGCGCAAGGCCGCAACGGTTTTTTTTATTAATTAATTAAGGTACAATTTTTTTTTGATTTTTTTTAATTTTTAAATTTTTTTATTTCTTTTTAAATTTTTTTTTATTAAATTCAATTTTTATATTTTGTAATCGAGCGCCGCACAGCGGGTGCACGCTCGGTACACATTGCTCTCTCTCTCTCTCATTCTCTCCTTAGCGTGGTACGGGTGGAGGGAGAAGTTGTTTCTTTTTTTTCGGTGTTTTTTTTTTTTAAATAAAATGAATATTTAATTTTTTTCGGTGTGGTGTGATGGGAGCGGAGACTCCCTCTGTGTCGGTTTAGTGTTTGCGGTTCCTTGGTGCCCGCATCCAATTCCGTAACCAGGGCTTGACCTCGTTTGAATTCGGATGGATGCGCGCACCAAGGCACCTCTACCGTTATTATTATTATTTTAATTTATTTTGATTATTTGGTTCGTTCCTCAGGTTCCGGCCGACGAATTTCGGCGGAACTCGGTTTATTATTATTTGCGTTCCCCCCCAACTTTCTGTAATCATCACGGTGTAGGCCAGGAGCCCTGCATGCCTCAAACCCCACGACCTTCGCACTTCTCCGCTGAGAACGTAGCCGGCAAAACATCACCGTAGAGGCCTCTGCAGGTGCTTAGTGAAAATCTGCAGGTTGGCAGCAGCCAGCCTGTAACACATCATTCGGGTGAAGGGGAAGTTATTTCAGTTTATAGGAATTTAAAAATCGATAGGAGCGAGAGTATAACGAGAGTTTAAAAATAGTCAAGACACTATCTGCATTATCTTTCGGCTTTCAACTTTCGGCTAACTTTAACAAGGTGTTACTCTGATACCAAGGATTGATACCGATTTCCCAAATTTCCCCGAGTATATCACATTGTACTTTTCATTAGAGTTTTCGTGATCCTATTCTTGTTTAGCTTTTAAAATTAACTTATTGGATAAGAAGTAAATCATGTAGCTGCGTTAAATGATCAAGCGATATACTATAATAATATAGGAACACTTCTAAGCGCGAGGAACGAAATCAATAGACATTCAAGATTGAGAGTGCTCGCTTGATTGATCCTAAAACTTTTAACCAGGCTTGTTGTTCTAGGTGCCTTCTATGAAATTTTTTCTATTAACTGCGCGGGAGATTTATTTCTGCTTTTTTGTTATCTCAAAGGTGATGCCACCGACCAAACGACACAGTGGTCAAAGCTTTGGCGTTTGGATCGGGCGGTACCGGTTTCAAATTCCGATAGGGCAGAATGCAAAAAGGAATTTTCATCAACAAATTACGACCTGTGATGAAATGGAATACAACTGTGAACCCTGTTGGAGTGCAAAACTTATGGGTCGATCCATCTTCCATGCCAATATAGGCTGGCATGGAGCTAAGCAATGTCTAGATGGTGATAAAATCGGACCGATAGCCGTACGTCCTCGATTTGGCAAGCAATGCGTAAAATAAGATGTGAAAAGTGAACCGCGAAAGAGTGGTTACAATTTCGGCCCCGCAATTTACAGCTCGGTTCTACTGTAGTTGATTTTTGATAATTTATTTGTTTCGATATATCGGTCCCTGGGTCTCTAAAAAATAACTGCCAATTCAGTTACGCATAGATTATTTCAACTGAAATACACTTAATATCCAGATGGTTTTGATCACCGGCTAGGGTCTCTTTACACATTAATCTGCCGCCTTAAAAACTTAAAACAAGAAATCAATTGAACTGAATCCAAAAAATCTTATCTAAAAAGCATTTTTAGAGTGACCAGTATTCAGATAATTCTATATTTTGTTTTTCAAACGTTAACTACAAAAATTCACAATAGATTTTACAGATGACTAATTTTCTGCATCTTAAAATCTCAAGTTTTTTTTATATTGGTATAATGTGTCATTATCTCAAAATAGTAGAATAATAATTGCATTATACGTTTCTATGTATATAATACAAATACCATAAAAATACAGACAACACGCGCATATTTAGAAAAGGAATTAATGTGTCGTTACTCAAACTAAAAATTTACAAATTGAGGCAATATAACGACACAATCACACCGCAACAACAATGCCATAAGGGAAAATTATTGTCATGCAAAAATATAATCATGTTAATTGAAAATACAAAATGGTTATGAAAAGATAAAATGAAGAATCAATTAATTTAATTGGTTTTCATGATAACGCAAAATTAAAAAAAAAAAAAAAAATTTGTCACGATATACACTTTTTTCCCATTACTATTATGGTTATTACTATTATTACTCTTTGCCACCAACACAATGGAAAAAAATAATGGAAAATCCGTTACGTTTATTAATAACGTTAATTGATTTTCATGTAATAGGCATATCGTATATACGTCCAATTCATAAAGAACCGTACCTTAATTTTTCGGTTTGTCCATCACTTTTTGTTTAACATGTATAACCATCATCAAAGCGACACCCGTCCTATGTCAGCCCTTTACATTTTCTTTTTAATTTTCTGTATTATTCAATTCTATTTTAAAATAGCTACGTGAATTTTTACCAATTCTTTTCAAATTAAAACCTAATTTAGGTTTCAAAATTTGTTATTCATACGCACAAGGAAATAATTAATATGGAAAATAGGATACAATATTTTCGTTTTATTTTATATTAAGGATTTCATAGATTTGGGACAAATATTTTCGGTTCTTTTGTCCCTTCTGTTATAAACCATCGCAATAATAATGAAAATAAGTAATCAAATTTTTAAAAATTTATCAAATTGTTTGCAGAGACATTCAATATACAAGTACTTTTTAAGTCGGTAGAGCGTAATCGATATAGTTATTGCCACCCATAAGAAAATATTGTATTAAAAGTGCTGTAGTTAAGACTAATTTAATTGAAATGAAAAATATTGAATTCACATTCTATTTTAGATTTATAATTTTCAATTTCAAGAAGTTTAATTAATGTTCTCAAATTTGTTAAATTACAAATTTTCTAAACAATTATTAGTTGAAGAATTGCTTACTAATTCGCTAATTTGTTAGCTGCTTTATGAATAAAAATACCTATTGAATATTGATTATTTTGAAAACTTTATTCATTGTATTACGCAAAACTTAAAAACGTTAATAAATAAAAATATACGTCGAATTCTTTTACGAAAAAAAAACTTAAACTTAATAGGAACAGATTGTGCTCTTAACATTTTAGCGTAACCATTAGTGCTACAACGATCATTGACAACTGCCGTATAGAAATCTGGGAATACATACTTGCCACGCACGTACCCTTGCCATATTTTTTTTTTTTTAAGAAAATGTACATTTATAGCATATAGAACTAACCCCAATCCTATTCTCACCAATGCTTTCAAAATTCTCAGTATCTTAAAAAAGGTCCTTTACGTGAGAAATATTTAAGACATCGAACTGAGAACTGAAACTGAAACTAAAATTTGGCTAGTCAAATTTATTTTAATGAATTCCGAAATTATTGGAATCATACTAACTATTCCCAAATTCATTTTGGGACTCAAAATTTGAAGCAGCCGTTTGAATTTGTATGTCATTATCGGTTTTTGTCAACGTAATAGTCCTTTTTACTAAAGTTGGAAGTAATATTAGTTTTGGCCCACTTCTAAAATTTTTTTGTTATAACACTTTAGCTTTTTCTTTAATATTTCTGTTTTTATTTTCCGGCCTTTTTTGTTTATTTTCTTCTTTTTCATAATTTCATTTTGTTTTTTGTCCTTTTTCAATTGTTCAACCTAAATCCACAATGGATTAGTTATGACGAACATTTTTTTTAGTTTTAACGTGTTTGGTGCCTTATCTCTCTTGCGTCATTGGCCTACCTAGAAAGTCCTATAATACTGGAACAACTTTTAACGGCATTACTTCGGCAATAAACGTTTCAGTTATCATCAACGTTTGCGATAACAATTTCTTCGGCGACAATTTTTTCGGCGACAGTTTTTTCCGTGACAGTTTCTTTTATAGTCTCATTTAAAAATAAAAATTATTAAAATGTCGGCTTCTGAAGTAGTTGTTGCGTTGAAGGAACTCTTATCCTTGATCTTTGACCAATTCGTATAGTATCATCTTCAGTACATCTTCAAATTGCTTTAGTTTGTCAGAACCTATCAATCGTGAAAATGTCGCCAACATCGGTGAGAGATTTGTTACAAATCTACAAATTATAAATTACAAGATGTCTGGAACAAAATTTCATCCTAACAATTATATAAATTATTGAATAGAATGCCAAGGCTATGTTGCGCAGTTTATTTCATACTAATGCCATATGATCTATGTAATTGTTCATAATCAAGCATAATTTGACGAAAATTGAGCGTTTCGATTCAATTTGTTTTGTATGTTCAATAATTTTCTGGAATCATTTTAAAAGAATGTGCTAATGTATTGTTTTCCACATTCTTTTTTAGTCACTTTGTTAATGATTACGATCTTTAATTGATCTTTCTTCTAGATAAATTAGAATTGTTAACCGTTGTAATCAATTGACTCGATTTTTTTCTGTAACATTTTGCTCCAATTAATAAAAAAATTTAATTCAATGAACCGATTCTCATAGAATCTCAAATGATCGAGCTTGATCATTTGTGGCCAACCAGACGTTTAAACAGACTTAATTAAGCATTTCTTTTACAATTATTTACTTACGACCCGATCTGATGGAGGACCTTTTCTAAAATACCATAAATATCCCAAAAAATTAGTCTAATTATAAATTGTTATACTTTAGTTTGTCGATATTATACAGTTAAATTCATGATTTAAATTTTCTTGAAGATCTTTCATTTTTATGAATAGTACAGAATTCTAGTTTTAATGATAATGTTTATTTGTATTTAGAATCGTAGATCCGATATGTTGGACATCAACGTACCTGATCAATAGATGCATTAGAACTTACCTACCCTAATCCTAAGAATTAACCTCCAGTAAGGCCCGAGTCTAGTACTCCCACCTTAACTGTACAATGCATCTAAAAAGTAAATTTAATTAGAATTAGTACTATTATTAATTATTTCTAATTTTCATTTTATATTATTAATTTCATTAAATTTCCTAATCTTTTTATTTAGTTTATAGTCATTTTCATAGTTAATACTAGTTTAAGTTATTAGCTAGCAAGGGTTTAGGTAGATTATAGTTATTTCTACAGTAAACTTTCTTTATTTGATTCGTGCATTTTCTTTTCGATTAATAAAACATGCATTTTATACTTTTTTAAATTAATTATTTGGTCTTCTATTTATTAAACAAATCATGAGAGGCTAACTCAAGTTGAAGCTGAGGATAGAGTAGAGTGGGTATTTTATAATGGTAGGTTGATTGTTGAAGTTTGATGTCTGCATTTCAAAATTTTTAGTTTAATTTAAATTTGTTAGAATAATCACGTGGTCTAATACAGATTTCTGCATGTTTCGAAAACCCCACCCGAACACGATGAGCCCTAGCCGGGATCAAAATGACCGCTCGAAACCTCTACAGAAATATTCTGTTAACGTACATTAGTTTCTTAACTGGTGTGCGTTACACAACGTATTGACGCAATCATAAACTTCAGAACAAGTGCAAGCGATTCTACCAACTGCATGTGCCATCATAAAGGATCAATACGGAAGATCACACAAATATCGAGCGTTATTGGATTGTGGGTCACAATCTTCGTTTATATCCGAAGATTCAGTTCAAAAACTACGAATGATGAGAAATAGCGCCAATGTGAATACAAAAAGCATAACGGCAAAGGCAATCAAAGCAAAAGGAAGAAGAACATAAACGATGGGCTCGATATACATAATCCGGAGGTATGTATAGAAGTAAGTACTTTGATTTTGAATAAATTTCCACAGAGAATGCCAGGCTACCACATTAACATCCAAGAGATTAAACAAGAAGAGAACATCCAGTTAGCAGATCCAGAATTCAAGCAGCCAGCTCCCATCGACATGCTAAGAGGCAGCTAGGGTTCACAATCTTACAAAATACGATATTCAGATGGGTGGAACCTGGCCAACCTAACTCGTTAAATATTTCGGATTCCACAACGCACATGATATCAACCATCCAATATGATGTATTGATAAGACCTTGCGACAATTTTGGGGAATGAAAGACGTGCCACAGACATCTAAACTTACGCCAGAAGATCAGGAGTGCGAAGTGTTTTACAAAAAAACGGTTAAAAGTCGAGAAGACGGGCGAAACATCGTCAAACTTCTCTTTCGGACGCATCTTCGGGTGAACTAGGCAATTCATTGTTAGACGCAACGAGAAGGTTCCTGGCCCTAGAGCGGAAACTAAAGATTGACGAACCTAAGAGGAAAACATACACAGAATAAATGAGAGAATACATAGAGACCGGACACATGGTAGAAATTCCTCAACATCAACGAAACTCGCGTGAAGAAGAGACCTTTTACTTGCCTCATGATGCCGTCGAAAAGGAGTCAAGCAAGACCACAAAGATGCGAGTGGTATTCGATGCGTCTGCCAAATTATATACTCATGGTTGGACCAACTATTAAACCACCTCTGTGGGTTACGTTGATGCGAGTCCGAAATAACCGTATACCACTAACCGTCGACATCGAAAAGATGTATATAGGCATAGGTGGTTGTCTCATCTGAAGACACAAACTATCAAAGATCGTTATTACGAGAAATTCTAAGCCAACAAATACGGAATTTCAAGCTAACTAGAATACGTTCGGATTAGCCTGTTCTGCCTATCTGTCAATCAGTACTCTCCAAAAACTAGCCTACGTTTTTGGGGACACAGTTATGGCACGATACATTCTGAATGATGTCTACGTGGATGATTTTCTGTCTGGTGCCGAAAATGTGAAACAAACTGTTCAGATCTATGTGAAGAGCCCGGTGAGGAAGATGCGGCCAAATTATACATCGAGAATAATTCGACAGTCGCCGTTCTGGGGTTACTTTGGCGTCCGTCTGACGACATATTCACGTTCAAAGTCAACCCAGAGAATGAAGGTCCCATTACGAAAAGAAAATTGTTGTCGGAAGCGTCGCGAGTCTTTAATCCGCTGGGTTTCTTATCTCCCTCCATCATCTTGTTAAAAGTTTTATTCAAAAGACTTGGCTCTTGAAACTCGATTGGGGCGACATACTTCACGACAACCATGTACTAGAATATAAGCGAGTGAAGGAGGAGTTCAAATGGTTCCAAGAGATAAAAATTCCACGTTTTAGCAATCATTACGAAACTGTTCAGGTACATGGGTTTGCGGATGCCAGTGAAGCGACCTACTGCGCGATCATTAATAGTAGAACCAAAGAGGACAAGGTAAGAGGAGTATTTGTGTGGACGAAAAATGATAAAAAATATTCTTTACATTTTTTCGTGAAATCTTTAAAATGCGATTAAATGAATAGGAATATTATATTGGTATGTATGTCTCTTTTTAACAAAGAGCGTAAAACAAGAAATAAATAAAACACGCCTAGCGTATAAAACAATATAGATTTAAATGCGACACGAAAAAATAAAAGATAAACGACTATGTTTATTCTTCTTCTTCTTTCGATGCAGTTCTTTTCCCATCACCTATTTGTATCCCCTCCAGTTTTATGATATTTTTAAAATTAGGTTGGATACCGAAGAAACAAAAAATAAATTTTTGGGAAATGACACAAATACTAATTTAATCAGATGAACAAGTTTTGCGATAGTAAATATTCTATCAAAAATGTAAATGATTTTTAATTTCTGTTTTAAAATTATGTCAACTAAAATCATTATCATCAATTATTAAAATGAAACTCTAATACAAATCTCTAAATGTGCAATGCCAAATTTCGTTTTAAAATTTACCCAACCAATAGTTTTTCTTATTCAAGTTAGTTAGTTCATGCTGAAAATTATTTCCCGATCTTCAATAAGAATAAATAAACATAAAAATCTGAAATTTATACATTCAATGTCATTGAAGGACATTTATATTTTGTTAAAACGACGATGTCGAATTATCTTTGTTTTGCTTGATCCTTCGTAAAGCAATATTGTTCAGTCGCTTAATGTTGTGTTGGTTAGGGCATTCCAACATTTGCGTGTTTTTTTTATTTTATTTCGTTAAAATAATATAAGGATGCAATTGGAAAGCACTAATTGTCTTTTATTGTTTGTTGTATAGAATTTAGAAAATGTAACACACACATAAACGATTTTTGCATGTAACTTTTAATGTACACATTGTCCTATTTCATTTTGGATTTTAATAAATATCTAAAACCTTATGACGAAGGGAGAAACCAGATCATTTAAAATCAGTTCACCTATTCTCTATATTACTCGTATATATACGATCTACACGTGCATCTACTACTTTTACATAGTCATATAAATGTATGTTTGTATGTTTTATATGCGCGTTTTCAAATTTGAATTTTTTTTTGAATTATTGTATATACCACACGCAATAAATGATAACTCCAAAATGTTGTCATACCTAAATTATTTAGTACTATTTATTGTAGCTAAATTTGATGTATAATTATTCCAGTCTGTATTGTGATTTTCAATTTAAACAGTTGATTTAGTTTTCATTACGAAAACAAAACAAATACCAATGCCTGATAAATCAGTGTATATAAACTTATAGAAAACCTGCATACATATAAATAAATAGTTTTTTTTTGGTTTTTGTGTGCGTATATGTATATTGTGTACTTAGGTTTAATTTTTCTTCATTTGTTAAAAATTAAAAAATTCCCACTATTTCATCAATACTTTCAAAATGCAGCTCTCCTACTCTCGTTTATAATAAAATACTCCGTTATTTCAATACCAAATAGTCTGCTGCGTGTTTAATACATAGCAAATAAGAAAAAACAAATTTTTAGTTTTTTTTTGTATATTATACAATAAGTGACTTAAGATTTTTAAAGTATCGATTTCCAATGTTTATAAATCTTTAAAATAAAAATAAATTTTTAAGTGACTTACTGTACATAATATCGACATAAACTAATATAAATAAAATGAACAAAATACAATGAAAATGTTAAGCCCCGCCTTTTAATATATATGTATTATTTTTGTTTAGTTTTTGATTATTTACCCTCCAAAATACGAAACGAAGTAAAACAGCAGGAGTCATAAACAACAGAAAGAAACAAATGTATATTCACCTTTCATAACTTCGCATTAAAATCTCAAAACAAATCCGAAATGCATACACATGGTTTTACTGATGACAATCTCTCTCTTTTTAAATTCTTGCTCAGTGGTAGAACTATAAATGAAAAGGGAGAAATAATTATTAACCTATTGACGTCCAAGACAAAGGTGACACCTGTAAAAAAAATATCTCTGCCCGGATTAAAATTATGCGCTGCACGCCTGCTGGCAAAACTGAAGTCTGCAGTCAAAGCAATCAATAAATCGACTGCAAAATACTACGCTTGGACCGATTCAACCAACGTGCTACCTTGGCTTTCAAGATACCCTTCCAAATGGAAAACTTTCATTGCCAATCGGACGAGTCAAATTTTAGAACAATTTCCTAGGCAACACTGGTCATATGTAAAATCAGCAGAAAATCCCGCCGATCGTAGTACAATGAAATAAACATTCATTGATTTCTTTTAAAAAATACTCGTTTTTTTAATATCAAAACGAAACCTCTTATTGGAAACCCGTTTATTTTGGAAATTCCGTTTTAGCAGTATCATACTTTGACAATGGTAGCACCGCCGTCATTAAGTCTCCAACGTAAATATTTTGTTCTATCTCTGGAAACATTTTTTTTAGTTTCTAAAGTCTTTATGTATGTTCGGAAATCGGAGCTCATGCTGCAACATTCAGCTTATTATCAAATGTGAAGCAAACTTGGGAAATTAGGAAATGCTTCGACGGATGTTGCTTGACAAGTTCGAGGAGTACCTACAACTAATTTCAGAAATCTAATGATCCAAGTCTTAGTGATTTACATAAAAATAAGCTCATATCATTAAAAATATAAAACACGTGCTGGATCTTAAAATTTGCAACGAAATTAGAATAAATAAAATTTGCTTATTTTGTTTGAAGGTGGTATGTTTGGATTTATTTTACTCTTAATTCTATTTATTCTAATATTTTGGATTATTTTTACATTTGTTCAAATATTTTCAAAAAAGTTTTCAAGCTCCAGATGGAAACTCTTTCATTATTAATCATCTCGTAAACTTCTATTCTCGAAATGTTTGAACAAATGTAAAATTAATGTAAAATTTTAGAATAATTAGAAGTAAGAATAAAAATAAATACAAACAGACCATCTTCAATCAAAATAAGGAAATTTACTTTAATTTCGTAGCAGATTTTCAAATACAGCCCATTGTAGGTAGGTAAATAAAAATTTCGGTATATAAACTAAACAAAATTCATAAGTAAATTATTCAGTTCATATAAAGCTATAAGTTTGTAAGCGAAAAAACCAAGTTGTAATGAAATTTACCGTTTTAATAATTCTTCTCCTTGCAGTTGCCGCTGTAAGTATACCGGTACACTATATAAAATACAATAAGATTTTCTAGAATATTGTATGTATTTTAGGTCTACGGTGTCCCCGTTATAACTTCTGTTACAAATACAGTAAAATCATGGGTCGGCTAACCGAATAATTGAAATGTACAATTTGAGCTACATACATCTAACTAATTAATTGTTCTTTAAAAATATAACATAAACGTGTTTGAAAAATTATTTGTTCCATTTGATATGAATAAAGTTTAATTAATATTATTTTAACTAAACTGTTGAATGATTGAACTTTTATTATGGGATTTTGGGAAATCTCCTCCATCGGTTCGGGTCGTAATTAACCAAATGTATAAGAAATGTGTAATTCTTTGCGGATCAATTGTGTCTTCGTAGTTGCTCTGTTCGTATAGACGTCTGGCTCACCGCGAATCATCGGGTTCGAACATTCGAAATTATATGAGAATCCTTTCATTGAATTTCATTCTTATTATTTGGAGCAAAAAATTATGACCCTAATGCTGCACCAGCACTTGTAGCACAATCAAATGAAAATGATACTAGAATTTTTTACAAATTAATTGCAAATTTGTTACACAGTTAGAAAATTTTTTACAGGTCCCGTTATAATGCAATTCGTGTGTGGGCTGGCGTTAGACAAAGCTGCATCACACTTTTCGTATTTTTGTTAATATTTATTGTATCGCACTGGGGGTTGTACTGGAATTTTTTACAAATTAACTACAACATATTAGAATAGTTCAACCCCCAAAGGGCTACCTCTAGGGGTGCAATTCTTCAAAAACCATATTTTTGGTTAAACCATTTGGCATTTCAGTTAATATTTCTTGTATCTTGCTGGGGGTTGTATTGTAATTTTTTACAAATTAACTACTACATACCCTGAATTTATTACAACAGCCCTGAATTTATTACAACAGCCCACACCCACAAAATACGATAAAAATGCATACAACTTCTTTCCTGAACAAGAAATAGGTAACCCTGAATTTATTAAAACAGCCCACACCCACAAAATACGATCAAAATGCATCGAACTCCATTCCTATGCAAGAAATAGGTATCCCTGAATTTTTACAACATCCCACACCCACAAAAATTGATCACTATGCATCGAAGTTCTTCCTATGCAAATAATACGTAATCCTGAATTTATTACAACAGCCAACACCCACAAAAATCAATCAAAATGCATCGAACTCCCTTCCTATGCAAGACATAGATAACCCTGAATTTATTCAAACAGCCCACACCCACAAAAACTCATCAAAATGCATCAAACTCCCTTCCTACGCAAGAAATAGGGAACCCTGAATTTGTTACAACAGCCCACAGCCACAAAAATCGTTCAAAATGCATCGAACTTTCTTTCTATGCAAGAAATAGGTAACCTTGAATTTATGACAACAGCCCACACCCACAAAAATCCATCAAAGTGCATCGAACTTCCTTCCTATGCAAGAAATAGGTAACCCTGAATTTGTTACAACAGCCCACACCCATAAACATCGATCAATCTGCATCGAACTCCCTTCCTATGCAAGAAATGTGTAACCTTGAATTTATAACAACAGCCCATACCCACAAAAATCGTCATAATGCATCGAACTCCCTTCTTATGCAAGAAATAGATAACCCCGAATTTATTACAACGGCCCACACCCACAAAAATCGATCAAAATGCATCGAACTCCCTTTCTATGCAAGAAATAGGTAACCCTGAATTTGTTACAACAGCCCACACCCACAAAAATCGATCAAAATGCATTGATCGTGTGGGGTGTTGTAATAAATCCAGGGTTACCTATTTCATGCAAAGGAAGGAAGTTTGATGCATTTTGATCGATTTTTGTGGGTGTGGGCTGTTGTAATAAATTTATGGGTATCTAGGGGTAATATATATATTATATATATTTTTTTTTTTAAATATTAACAAAAATACGAAAAGTGTGATGCAGCTTTGTCTAACGCCAGCCCACACACAAATTACAGGATAACGGGACCTGTAAAAAATTTTCTGACTGTGTAACAAATTTGTAATTAATTTGTAAAAAAAATCCAGTACCGTTTTCATTGGATTGTGTTAGAAGTACTGGTGCAGCATTAGGGTCATCAAAAAATTACAGAAAAATCCGGTCAATTGGACAAATTAAGACAACAGTTATAAATATATGACAACGGTTAATAATTCTTCACGATAATTTGATCAATTAAGATCATAATTACTAACATGCTGTCTAAAAATGAGTGAGGAAAACATACACGAAATGATTCTGGAAAATTGTTGGTCATGTTACATTTTGCAAATGATCCATCATTACTGCGGGTGGTTTGGCATACGGCACGTTAAAGTGATTTTTGAACATACAAAAGAAATTGAATCGAAACGCTGACATCGTAAAATTTTCACCAATTTATGCTTGAACAGTGACACAGCGTCAGGACCTTCTATATGGATCTTATTTATTCTGATGAGGTATATCCTTTTAAGAATTCCATGTTGTCTATTTTGTTTATTTTTGCGATGATGCTAAAGAAATGTTGTTCAAGGTAACGGATCCACTTTTTAAATAAGTGTTTTGTTTCCATACAAATTCATAGAGTTTTTCCCTAATCCTAAAACACTTAACTTGAATAAGGTATCAAAGATAATAAGAAATATAGCAATTAGAGAGCGACACAACATTCAGCATCATGGTGCAACATCACGCAATATGATGAAGCATCCCGCAACTCGAACCGAATAAAAAAAATCAAAAAATAAACGTGACCTCACATGGATTTTCGTGGAATGTGAAACTTTTGCAATTGATTTCTGTTAATCAAAAATTCCCTCCCCAATTTTAACTGAAATTTAACTGAGCCCTACAATTAGACACCTAGAGCGAATTTTTTCCGAAATCAGGACAAATCAAAATGGATTTCTGGTATTCAAAAACATCTTTTTCCCAATTTTCGCCAAAGTTGTTTGAGCGCCAGAAAAAATATTATAAAAGTGTAACGCGGACTCAAGCAAAGAACCTGTTAAATGGATTTTTCGGAAATAAAGACCCGACCCATTCCAATTGGTTCCTGTTGCTCTACAACACTTTTTCACCAACTTTAGGAAGGTCGGTTTGAGCCTTTTTCGAATCCCTCGATTTCATCAATATTACAATTGACTCAGAGGTCACCTAATCAATAATTCGTTATCTACGCATGAGCCATTATATTTTGCTATATTTGATGTTTACCACTTCTTTTTTTTCTAATCGAGCCCCATGCTAACAGTTGAGACGGCAATTCAATTTATATTTCGGTGGGTAAAGTTAACATGTCTTAATTTGATAAGAATCGTCATTTTTTAGTTCAGTTACATTGTTTAAATACTATAAACTAAATTTAAAATCGTTTTAACATATTTTTATTCCAGGTTTAAAATAATTATACTTAAACATATTGAAATATAGTGGCTACAACCTGTAGAGAGCGGGGCGCAACTACCTACTTATAAAGTAAGTGTGATCCACTGTTTGAAAGGTGAAGGTTCCACTTTCCAACATATTTGTATTGTAAACATTGTTTGTAGTGTATTTGTACAAGATTTAGTTTGGCTGGTACAGTTTTTTTCTATATTGAAAGTAGTTCAAAAATCACGTGTTTCTATTTTAAAATGATGTACCGGATAAAATAAGATTTGTACGTATACAAAATATATATCCTTAGAAAAGTGGAAACCTCACCTTTCAAACGGTGAGTAACACTTCTTTATGGAATAGTAGTTGCGCCCCCTACAGGTCAAACCATTTGGCTACATTCATTTCAATACAACTCTTAAAATAACGGTACTTTCGTGAAATTGTTTATTGAATAATTTAATCCTATCTAGGTTTAGGTTTCAGTGGTTGATCATTAACCTATTCACCTACTCACACAACTACAGTGTACCACCTGCACATTGCAAGCTCCATGTTCACCTGTACATTGACTTGGACGGTGGGTCGCCGCTTAATTCTGCACTCCATCAGAGGGTATTAGTTGTGTTTATTAACATCACCGATTGTAATTAATGATGAAAATTCGATTTGCATCTAGCCTCTGATGGGATTCGAACCCGGTCCAAGTGCCGAAGCTTTAACCACTGCACCACTTGTCCGGTTAATCCTAATTAAAGTCTTTCTAAAATGATACTACGATGTTCATTGTCACTTCTAAAAAAAAATTATTAAGAATGTCAAAAATCGGCTATTTTCCTAACCTCATAACCGGATATCTGAAGGTCACAAAACTTAACAAAATCATCCGTGTCTGCTTTATCTGTCAAAATAACAGTTGAAAATATTTTAAATAAATTTCTTATGTCATTGTTTATCTACTGGAACATCTTTGACTTATTCGTTATGAAAAAATGTCAAAAATAAAATTTATTTAAAATTTAAAGTTATGTTAGGCTCGAAATAAACATTTTATGTTCTAAAAGTTTACTCATTTTAACTAAAGGTTAATTATCTATCATTATCTATACCAAAAAGCCCAAATTTAGATTTGTTTTTTCTCTTTTTACTAAATCGAAGAAAAAAGTACTAGATTTTCATTTTAAAACGCTAAAATATATATCAGTAGAAAGGTAGAACCAGAGAAAAATTAATATTACAGATACGACCTAATACAGCGGAAAAAATAACCATGTTAAACACGAAAATTTTTATTTTTTAATACACATATTATGTTATCCCTTTTCCTGCCCGGTAACACAATTGTGTGGGTATGTGTTTTCAACCAACTTACACATTTGTGTTTTCCTTTCAAACCTATTTTAGTCCGAAAAAAAACTATAACTATACTCACAATTGTTTTGGTTGTACTTCAAATCAAGCGAAATTTTTTATCAAAAACGTCACAGATACTATGATTTTTTACTCACACATTTGTGTGGTTTAGACTTTAATTGAGCCATTTATTTTTTTATTTTTTTTGGCTGAAAAAGGGATATTTTATTTGTTCCTTTCACCTCGTTCGTTCTGAACGTTCAATGAATATTTTTGTTGTTGTTCGAAGATTTTTTTTGTTTGTTGCCAATTTGTAATAATTTGGTTTCGTTTTTAAAATACGATAAAAAATTGTACTTACCACAGTTGGGCGTATAGAGTAATCTAAAAAACAGCTTAAAATCGCAACTAATATCGAATCGGCTTAAAAACGAGGAACAGTCGCTGTCTGTTGAGGCCTATTCAAATGCTTATTCATTTTCAATTTAAGAATAATGACTCTTATATATTTGGTTGTCTTTATAAAGGGTTGTTGTGATACAAAATTAACATATACAAAATCAGTATATACAAAGTATACACAATTTACCTTAAAACAAAGTATTTAGGGCGGAAATATAAACATTAACAAAAATTATAACACAAATCCAAAACTAGAACATTAAAATAACAAACAAAAAAACTAACACAAATTAAAACCTAAACCCAAATTACAAAGTAAAAGAAATTATCACCGGCAAGTTGAACAAAATTATCAAATTACAAATATCATGACCCAAAATACAATGTACTGGGCATGAAAAGCCAAATCGGCAAAAATTCAATTCAACAAAAAATTATGCTTAAGCGCCACAAAGGCAAGAAATGAATTTTGAATGAAAAGTCTAAAAGAAAAGTAGAAATGGTTATTCATTAGTTCCGTGGCTTTTAAGAAAATAAGAGCAAAATTAGTTCCGTGGCTTTTAAGAAAATAAGAGCAAAAATAGTTCCGTGGTTTCTAAAACAAAAGATTTCAGTTCCTTAAATATAAAATTAAAAGTTATAAATCATTTCTATATAAAATTATAATCGTGTATTAACTGTGTCATTAAAACATAAAACATCCAAATATAAATTAATAATTAAAACCATTCTATATTAAATTTATGTTATAAAATAGTCCAATATAAAATTAAAAGTTATTTATCATTTCTATCTAAAATTATAATCGTGTGATAACTGTGTCATTTAAATATAAAATACCTAATTATAAGTAAGAATTAAAATCATCCTATGTTAATTCTATGTTATAGAAACATTTCTGTGAAAAATTAAAAATTATCAAATATTCCATACTTAAATAAACGATACAATATTCAGTGCATAACTAAAATTAATTTCCAACCGTATTATGTACTCACAAGAAAGTAGAGACATCACAATAAAAAAAGGGTAAGTTTTCTTTTGAGTTTAATTACAACACTTTTCTATATTCCATTTCTTGATTACAAAATTCCGATACCGAATAGTTAATATACAACAAACATAATTTCAAGTTCATAATTAGCACGTTCTTTTATATAATGCATTAAATATAATATAAAGTAATCATAACAATTGTATATCTTTATATATATTTTATTCATGTTACATTATTGAATAAACGACCTTGCTTATTCAACATAAATTTGATTGTATATCGCGACGGCACAATACTAAAGGAATAAAATTACAACTTATATTGTCAACTAATTATATATACAAGTAATTCGATGAACCTTATATAACATATTCAACTAAATAAAATATTTTGAACTTGCACAGTTATGTAATTCATGCAGTTAGTTCCGCGAACCAAAATTTATATACAGGGTAGTACGTAAATTTAACAATATAAAATTTCATACTCGATAAATCCAAACAAATTATATAAATATAAAATTACATTTATTTTACAAATACACATATATATAATCAAAACACACAAAACAAATATAAAATAATATATAAAACATTTAACATATAAAACATTTAACATATAAAACAGGGTGGTTAAATTTTAAGGGCCGATGTTGATTTTGAATAAAACACAAATTATTTAGGAAATTATTGTCAATTCTTTTTGTTATGATAAGATGGTATGGTTCAATTATGAATGGAACAAAATATCGGTCAAATGCCGGCCGCGACCTCGGCGGCACACCTCCACCCGATGGTGCAAATTTTCGATGACGCTTAGGCATAATTGAGGTTCTATGCCATTAATATGCCGAATTGCCTCATCCTTTAGCTTATGAATTGTTGCTGCCTATCGACGTACACCTTTTCTTTCAAATAACCCCAAAGAAAGAAGTCCAACGGTGTCAAATCACATGATCTTGGCGGCCAATTGACATCGCCACCACGTGAGATAACATGGCCATTGAATTTGTTGTGCAAAAGAGCCATTGTTTCGTTAGCTGTGTGGCAACTGGCATTGTCCTGTTGAAACCACATATCGCCACATCCATATCTTCCAATTTGGGCCTTAAAAAGTTCGTTATCATCTCACGATTGCGAACACCATTCACAGTAACTGCCTGACCGGCCTCATTTTGGAAAAAATACGGTCCGATGATGCCGCCAGCCCATAAACCTCACCAAACAGTCACTCTTTGTGGATGCATTGGTTTTTCGACAATCACTCTTGGATTATGATTCGCCCAAATGCGGCAATTGACGAATCCACTGAGGTGAAAATGTTGTTACGACTGTGTGGTCGCAACCACGATTTTATATTTTGTATTTGGCTCTGGTTAGTGTCTCTACTTTCTATGATTGCTCAATGTTGGTATTTTATATTCACCTCGGTTGTGGTCTTCGCTTTCGTAGTTGTTTGTTGATTGTGCGGTGAACGCACCCGCGACGTTTTGTTTTGTACCTCATCGTGAGGTGGCGTAGGGGTGAGAAGAGCCTCTCGTTTACATCAATGCGAATTGATGTAAACGAGAAACAGAGAAGAAAGACAATTTTTCTGGAATGTTTTGCGCGTCGTTTTGCGAGTAGTCTATTGTTGATTTTGAGACAATTAAAGTCTTGTGTTGGATTATATAGAGGATGTAATCTTGTTTAGTAAATGAAAAGAAAAATATAAAAGTTTTTGGTTGGGAATAAAATTAAAAGTAGAGTCGCATGGTCGATTGTAATTTTTTTTAAGTTTTGAGGATTGAGAGACAGTGAGTCTCGTTGATAATTGTAAAACAATTGTAATATCAAGTGTATAAATTAATATAACACAAAATTGTAATTAGTTGTAAAAAAAAAGAAAATCATAATAAAATAAGTTGTAACTAAAAATAATAGTTAAATAATTTGTATTCGTGAGATGATATAATTACGGTGTTGTTAAGTGAAAATTTAAATTGCGAAGGATCATAAGTTTGTCGTTTATGAATTTTGATTAAAAATGAAAAATACGCAAAATACCTCGAAGTGCGATTGAAATTTAGAATTCGCTGAACGGAAAATTTTTAAGTTGTAACTGTCGTTTGCGTCGGCAGGAAAATTTGATTGTGGTAATATACCGTGGGTGCACATCGGATCTTACGGGTGGTCAGGTGAGGCCATTCGCAACGGTTGTTTGAATTTTTTTAAGGCGAGGCTATGCCCAATAATAAAAATTTACGGTTTTTGGCGGGCCAACGCCCCACACATTATGGGTGGTCAATCAAGGCCATTCTATTTATAACGGCGGACGTGCCGCTACGTTTGATTTAATTTTCTGAGTTCCTAACGAAGCAACAGGGTGAGGTTAAGGCGAAAGGACGCCCAACATTTTGAAGCCCAATCGGGCAAAACTTTGCGGTTTTTGGCGAGACAACGCCCAACATTTTTGACAGCGGTGCAAGGCGCTGCCTCAACCAGGTGGCCAACCGGCCATTGGTGATATTTGGCGGTATCACAACCGGCCCCTCGTGTTTTTGTACATTTGTGAATTGTTACCGGGGAGAGGCCCCGCCACTCATTCGGCACCTAAGCCGCTATGGTCCGGGGCGGCGACCCTGTGGCATGACGGCCGCACAAGGCCGCAACATTAATATTTTATATAATTAAGGTACAATTTTTTTTATTTTTATTTTACTCTTTGATTTTTATTTTTTTTATATATATTTTATATATTATATTAAATTCTATACTTTTGTAATCGAGCGCCGCACAGCGGGTGCACGCTCGATGCGCATTGTTTTCACTCTCTCTCGTTTCTCTCTTTTGTTCTCTCCCTTTCTTTGCTGTTTTCCTCGTGGGAAGTTGGATTTCTTCAGTTTTTCGTTGTCAAAAATAAATAAAAAAATGAATTATTAATTTTTTCCGGGGTGGGTATGATGAGGGGGAATTCCCATCCTGTGTCGGTGTAGGGTGGGCGGTCCCCTGGTGCCCGCATCCGGATTCGGAACCGGTGTTTACCACCGTGCGAGTTCGGGCGGATGCGCGCACCAGGGCACCTCTCTACCGTTATAATTTTTATTTTTAATTTAAATTTTTCTGCTGTTCGTTCCTCAGGTTCCGGCCGACGAATTTCGGCGGAACATCGGGTTTTTATTATCTGCGTTTTTATTATTTTTATTTTTCAAATTATCTGTAATACTCACGGTGTAAGCCAGGAGCCATGCATGCCTCAAACCCCACGACCCTTCGCACTTCTCGCTGAGAACGTAGCCGAGGCCCAGCATGGGCTTAGTGAAATCTGCAGGTTGGCAGTAGCCAGCCTACTCATCACTGCCTCATCACTGAAGATGATTTTCTTTGAAAATTGATCATCCACTGTTGCCATTTCTTGCCACCATTCTGACCATTGACGACGTTTGGGCACGACGATGAGTTGAGGTGGACGGCACTTCAGCCACACTATCGCGAACAGCAGCAATATTTTCTGCAGTACGAGCATGCACTGGTGTTTTAAAATCTCCTACAGACCCTTTGCTCAAATTTTTGCATGATTTTTCCGATTGAACGCACATTTGAACGATTAAATTGACCGAAAAAATCACGAAGTGCACGATATGCATTTTGATTTGAACGAACATTTTCATAATATGCCTGAATAACTTTAACGCGTTGCTCGATTGTGTATCTTTCTGTGGTTCAAATTGAGTTAGTCTGAAATTGAGAAATGTCAAATTAAATGCAGAAAAAAACTTGACGTTTACGTGTGGTTCACATTCAACGTCGGCCCTTAAAATTTAACCACCCTTTATATATAATTTTTCTGTACGTGTGTTTGTAATTGATCTCCTCTTAAACGGCTAAACCGATTTTAATAAAATTTTGGGTATGTGTTGGAGTGGGCCCCTAAATTGTTTAAATTTACAATTGGACCCGGTAGGTGGCACTGCAATCGGGTTCTAGGAAATATATTTTTTCTTTTCTGACGAAAATTTTTTTTATTTTTTTTTTGTATTTTTTACATATCAAAACATATAACCCCCACCACCAAAAAATTGTCTGTACTTGTATGTGACTGACCTCCTCCTAAACGGCTGAGCCAATTTTAATGAAATTTTGTATATTTATTTGAGTGGGTCCCTGGATGGTTTAGAGGTGGCACTGTATTCGGGTTCTAGGAAAATTTTATTTTGTTTTTTGACAAATTTTAATTTTTTTTTTATTTTGTTTAGATTTCTCTCATATCCGAACATATAATCCCAAAATTTCACCACACTCCCACTACCTCTAATCTTTATATAATATAATTCTTCTGTACGTGTTTATCTAATTGAACTACTCCTAAACGACTGGACTGATTTTAATAAAATTTCGTTTGTGTGTTTGAATGGGTTGCTGCATGGTTAAGATTTACAATTGGACCCTTTAGGATGCGCTGCGATCGGGTTCTAGAAAAATTTTATTTTGTTTTTTTACAAAATTTTATTTTATATTATTTTAAGATTTTCATTTTTCACATATCAGAACATATAACCCCAAAATTTCACCAGTTCCCAATCTATATATAAATATAATTTTTCTGTACATAAGTATATAATACGGCTACATGAATTAAAAAAGTCTGAATTAAAAAAGTTTTTTTTTCTGAATTAAAATAAGTGTTTTTAATTCATTTTAAAAATTAATTAAAATTATAGTTGAAAAAGAAATAGAAAAATTCGATAAAATGAATTTAAAAAGGCATTTCTTAATTCATTTTTAAAATGAATTAAATATAAATGACATAATATAATCCTTTTTTATTTCGTTTTATAAATGAATTAAAATATTTGTTGTAAAACAAAACAAAACTTAAAAATGTACTAACAGTATCTATACCAAACTAATACACTGTCAGTTTTATGTTGTTTTGTTATTAAATTATTAACAAAATTAGTTTTGTGTGCTCATTAAAATTAAAATGACTAACGCAGTTCAATATTTTATGTTAAATTCGGTTGAGGAATTGTTCTTTGATAATAAAGAGAATGAATATCTAAATAAAAATAATTTAATAACTGAGAATAATAAAAGTCGTATATCATCAATACAAGGGAACAAATTTCTAAACGATGGTAATGATAATTATCTTTCACAATGCGTACAAAACCATGAACTGTTGAATGATGATTTAGATATGGTATTAGCAAAAACGGCAAAAGAGTGTGAATTATCTTTACAAACCGCCAAAGAAAACCGCGATAAAATAAAATTCAATAAATTTTAAGCAAAGATACGGTTATATGATAAAAGAAATAACAAGATTTTCCGTAACTGGATTGAAGATCGTTTTTTTCTTCATTACAAATATGGCCTAAGTATATAATTGAAGTAATTTTTTCGCCAAATTTTAAATACCAAGATCGACTTTGTCTAGCGACATTTTTCCACGGAAATGAAATGCAAACCAGTATAGAGGGACTTAAGATTTTTAAGTTTTATAACAAATATTGGAAAAATTCTAATCTGTGGAACAAAAGATTTTTTGAATTTCATGAGTTGTGAAATTTTTTAAATAAAATGTGTAAAGAAGAAATTAATCATAATAATTACTATTATTACAATATGACAGTAAAACACATGACGTATTATAATGTAGATTTACGTGGAGAAGGTGGAAAAAGGATAACTTATATAAAACACTTCTAAGTACAGAACATACACAGCTACTTAGTGAATAACAATCATTGAAATGAATTAGATTTGAAGAAGAAATAATTTTGTACTTTTATTTAATTTAAAAACTGTAATGTTTAAATATTTAGTTTTATATTTTTATTAAAACTTTTTTTACTTCAAAAAATAAATCAACTTTAAGTTACTTACGTAATTAAATAAAACGTTAAATTGATTTATGTTTTTTTTTTATTAGAATGTTAAAGTGACGTGACTATAGCCGTGTCACGTCGTGCCAAAATTGTTATTGTTGAAGTCGATTCAAACGCCACATTAAAAACATTACATAAACAATAAATATTTTTTAAAAAAAACTACCTTTTACTAGTTTAGTTTTTAACTATACTAGTCACTTGTTCTCACTTGTAAAATTGATGTGACAAGAATGTTATTTTAAATGACACTTGTGGTTTAAAATAACTATATGCGTAAAATACGACTATGATAATAGCAAAAATGAAGTGACTATAGTCGTCTAAAATGACGTGAGACGACTATAACAATTGGAGTGAATATTTTTTTAATAAACACAGTAAAACGTATTTAACTTATTATTATTTATTTGAAATAGAAATATGTACATAATGAATCAGAAATATCAAAATATATATTTAAACTGTATAGGAATTACGAAATACGAAATAATTTTCTTTACTGAATCCGATCTTCCGATCCTTACATTTCAATTTTTTGAATCATTCATAATATCTAAGGCAATGTGTATCCATGTAACTATTATTTTCATTAACGAAAATACTTTGGAATTTAAATTTTAATTTGGCACGTAAAAATTTGGATAATTTTGGATTTGTATTTTCATTAATGAAAAAGCGAAAAAAACTAGAAATCAAATGAGACATTTTTATTACTGAAAATGAGACATTAGAAAATCTTATTTTCATTAATGAAGACATTTAAATAAAATTATTTAAATAATAAATAAACGGGGCATCAATTATAAAAATAGAAAACTATAGAAAACAAATATATTGCATTTAAATCCATTTTTATTTAAACCAAAAATTATATACATATAATATTAATTTCATATTTTAATATTTGCTAAAAATGAAAACAAACGATTTCTTATAAATTAATTTCAATAAATAATTCAATATGTTTACTTCGTAATAATACTTTGAGATTATAGTTATGTCATAAAAAATAAAATTTATCTAAAAATTTGTGTTGTATCATAGAACGGATTTTTACAAAATGAACAATTTGGAGGGTTTCTTGAGGTATTGTCATCATTAGTATCGTCAGAATGTCCAGTGTTGGTCTTAGCGTCCTCTTTATGTTTTATTAATATTTCTTCCCAACATTCATAACACGTTTTCAAATGTTTGCACGGAAATAGTAAAATATTGCATTCCTTTTCAAAGCAGATGCAACAAATACAATTGTTAATGGTTGGTGATTGAATAGTACCCATTTGTTGTGTCGTGTACATACAATTATTGTCATTACTATCAGTATCATCATTTGCATTACCATCAGTTCTTTCGTCATTTTTGTAATCGAGATAATCCTTGTCCATATTGACCAAATACGTTACACGATTTTAAAATTCTATCGGTGTTATTTTGAGAGTTTTCAATTCATTTGAAGCCTCCATTATTTGATCATGCCGACTCTATATTAAAGATTAAAATAATAATAATATTAATAATCAGCTAGTTTTGACTGTTATATAATAAAAGTTTCAATATACTTTGTATTTGCACCTTTTGTTACTACTTGTAGCACCGCCACTCTCAACAAATAGCTGTAGTTCAGTATACTTTTTCTAAATTCTTCTAATTGCAAAACTTGTACAAATTTAAAAAAGTGGCCTTTTTGAACAATTATTTTTCCTAAAACCCCGTTGTAGGCTTCTAGGGCACTGGTTGTTCGATTTTGGCAACCAAAAACAGAAATTTTATCCGGACCTTCCTGTACAAATGAATAGTTTTATTAATATTAATAGTTTCACATGTAATAATAGCAACTTACTCGTTGCATCCATTGTTTCTCAAAATATTCCAAAAAATTACGAAATATAAGTTCATTCTCTGCTACAGCTTCTCGGCGAAGAATATTAAACACTGCTTCAATATGTTCTACTGCTAATAATGGTAAACATAAAAAGTTATGATATAAACGTTGAATTTTTTTGTTACATCGGATGTTATATAAGAAACCGGTAATGTTGGATGCTTTCCTTTTTATTGCTTAGCAGTAGTGGAACCAACAAGTATTAAGCTTCGATGCAGGCTTTATGGCACGTAAAGCATTTCTCATGGCTATTTCAAAGTCTGTCATGAACGAGCTGCATTCTAAGGAAATAATATTCTCGTCAATAAATCGAAAAACTTCCGCGTAGGAAATTTCCGTTTTTTTTTGTCATGAGAACAAAAATAAATGGGATGACCTAAAATTTGAAATAAACAAATTTATTTTATGTAGTTAGATAGTTATTTTTTATTGATAAGGATTAAAATAATATATTATTACTGACCTGATCCATATAAGCAATGCAAATTATTAAAAATTGTTTGAAACAGCCAACAGGACATATGTTGTAAGTTGCATCCATTAAATAGTGTCTTCGTTCAGGATTTATATGATCGTTTATAGTTTAATGATTTTGTCAGATGAAAAAATACAATGACAAAACCCGAATTTTTCAAAACACCCCTTAAAAAATACCTCTTTATCGATATGCTTGGTTTTGCCAAAATTCTCCATTATTTCAAAGTTACTGAAACATTCAACAATGGCCTCATACGTTTTCGGATTAGATTTGAAAATTGAGTTCCGAATTTTTAATAAATTCCTTTCCATCTTATTAAAATTTAATCCTTCAGCTACTTTTTGATTCCTAAGATTTAAAAACATTCTTTAGCACACTTTTATGTAGATCTATAAATTTATGACTGGGATGCAATTATTTTAAGCAAATAAAAATATAATTTTGGAAATTAAGATAAATTTCAAACGCTGATGTTAATAAGTTATGACCCATCTTTACTGTTGCATCTGAGATACACAATTAAATGTAAAATATAAAAATTACTTACTGTTGACAAGCCGCATTAAAAATTTCTCGCACGTTTCCAACGGTACTTGCTGTTCTTACAAGTTCATTTGATTTAGAGCATTTTGTTTTAATTTCTTTTAGTAATTCAAATTCTTGAAATGTTTTTTCCTGATTTTCCGAGTAGTTATGTGCAATAAAATTTTGCACCCGGTTACAAATATTTTTGTTTAAAGATACTCTTGCTTTGCATGTTCTTATATAGCATTTATATACTGTATGCTTTGAATTTACATTTTCTTTTTTATATAACTGTTTTTCATTTAAAACATACAATAATTTAGAATTTAACGGTTTTCCACAAATAAATAGATATTCTATTTCAATTATATTATGTATCCACGTATAATGTGAATATATGTATAGTTTTTATAATTAAATTTAAAAAAAAATGATTGAAATTAACCAAAATCAAAGAACTGCAACTATGTACGAGCACTATTTCGATATACGTAATAATTAACATTCAACAAAATGATAACAGTTATTAAAAAAAAACTAAAAAACAATAGAAGAAAATATCGATTTTTAAATTCCTATAAACTGAAATTAAATTTCCCCTTCACCCGTCTGATATAACCCGATCCTAAACTCCCGTTTTGTACCATATCCCGTTTTGTACCATATCGCGTTTTGAAATATCGCGTTTTCAAATATCGCGTTTTGATAATTCGCGTTTTAAAATATCGCGTTTCAAATGGGACCCGATTTTTATGTATGTACAACTTTGCAAGGGGTTTTGTACATTTTCATCACAATTCTGAATATTTGTTAAAAATCGAATTCAGATTTTTTCATTTATAAAATGAAATAAAATGTGCCTTTTTTTAATTCATTTTGAAAATGAATTAAGGTAGGTGTTTTAAAAATGAAATACCATAAGCCTTTGTTAATTTATTTTTGTGTTTTCTCATTTTTCTAAATCGCTTTTTTTAATTCATAATTTTAAGTTAAAAATATGAATTAAAATAAGTCACAGTTGTTCATACAAAAATCAACTTTTTTAATTCATTTTTAAAAAAATTTTTTAATTCAGACTTTTTTAATTCGGTACCCCATATAATACGAGTAGAACTCCTCATAAACGGCGTACATTTTCGTGCATATTGAGTGTATTATTCATCGAATTAGCTGCGCATTGTTTTGACATTTCAATTTCTGTTCGCTTTTTTTTCGATATTTCATGCACATTTCCGTACATGTAGTATTGAGTGCTTGACTAAAATTTTTTTTGATAATTTTCCAAATAACGGATTTTGGGGCAACAATTAATTGTTGTAAAATTAAACAGGAAAAATATACAATTTGTGGGAAGGTAAGCTATACAGTGAAAATAATTATTGGTAAACATCCCGATGTTTAACATATTTTTCAACCATAGTTTTATGGGAGAGTAAGTTATATTAACCAACGCATTAGGTCTAATTCTAGTATGGTGTTATGCTTTAAATATGGGCGAACTAGCAATAATTATTATTATTATCTTCTGAAAATATAGGTAAAATTCTAATATTTAAAGCATTATTTCAAATTATTCATTACAGTTTTACAAGAATTATGGTCTTAAATCCTATTAGGATTGGTACACATTTTACTACGAGAAATTGGCCTTAAAAATTGGTAATACTAATTTTTTCCAGCGATATTCCAATAATTTTTGAGCAATTTCCTTTCTATTTTTGATGAATCCCAGTTTTCATATAGAGTATACTATAAATAACAGACACAACGCGAAAGACTGTTCTCTTAGTCGAACCGAATCTGCAACTCTAAAGGACAACACCCAGCCAACTATACAGGATGTGAAGTAGTGATACCACCGCAAAGGCTAAAAAAAAAATACGCCAATCGACTCATAACAGCAATGTTAGAAGCGAAAGGATTCCAACTACAACTAGAGGCCCGACGCAACCCGAGCTCATAGGGCCAGACAGGAGATCCTACTCTCAGATAACGCAGCAGAATACTATTAAAGAAAATCCACTAGAAAGGATATTTCGAAGTATAGAAACGATAAATGTACGCCTAGCAAAACAAGAACGTGGTCTAGAAGCTATATATAAGCGGCTGGATATACAATCAAATGAATTGATCACTTCGAATTGCTATTTGGAAAGCGAATGGATTACCACAGCATGTTCCAGAGCTAGACATTTTTTTAAACTTAGAAAAACTAGATATATGTCTTGTCTCGGAAACTCATTTAACAGAAACTTCATTTATTAAAATACGTGACTATCAATGCTACCATGCTATCCAACGCATGGAGGAAACGTTGGAGGCGGGTCTACTGTAATTGTTAAAAATAATATTAAACATTATGAAGTGCCCGGCATTGAGGAAGAAACTATGCAAGTTAAAATCATAAAAGTTGAATCAATCAATCATATGGAACTCAGTATCTCCTCTATTTACTGTCCCCCACGCTATCAATTAAAAAAACTTTTTAAATCATTAGGATCAAATTTTATCATAGACAGTGATTTTAATTCAAAGGATACATATTGGGGATCTAGAGTGACAACCTCTAAAGGGAAAGAGTTATTTAATGCAGCTCGCGAGAACAACTGTGAATTCCTCTCTGGCGTCAAACCAACACATTGGCCTGCTGACATACATAAAATTCTAGATCTTCTTGACTTCTTTCTGTAACAAAAGGACTACACATGCATTGAAAATAGTGAAGGACTTTGATCTGACCACTCACCTGTGATCAGCAGGTATACCACAAGGTAGCGTACTTGGACCTATTCTGTTTATTCTTTATACGAGAGACTTACCGAATATTGAAGGTACTACAGTAGCAACATTTGCAGACGATACAGTTATTCTAGCAGTTGGAAAAGATATTTCGGAAGCAACAAGCAAACTTCAAAGTGCAGTTAACACGGTGAGCAACTGGACTAAAAAAGGAATTAAATGAAGCCAAATCAGTACACGTCAATTTTACAAATCAAAACGTAAACTGTATTTCCGTGGTTCACAACTCAAACTAAATTCCATATGCAAATACAGCTAAGTATCTTGGCATGGCCCTCGATGCTAAGCTAAAGATGGAAAGAACACATCAAGAAAAAAAAAGAAGAGTTAAACATCAAATATAGAAAAATGTACTGGCTTATGGGTAGAAATTCTAAGCCCTCAATACACAACAAAATGCTTCTATACAGGCAAATGCTAAAACCAGTATTGTGACCTATAGTATCCAACTTTGGGGTTGTGCCAAGTTGTGCTCTACACGAAAATGCAGATATCCTTCGTATGTTGGACACCACTAACGGAGTGAGGAGACTCCAAAGACAGAAACCGCTGGAGCTGGGCAGTTTGATTTAGAATAAGAAAGTATTATAAAATGAATAAACAATAGGTTATTCATCTGAATTCGAGAAATTAATTTAAGATAGATAAATTACTAGATAATCTCTGAATCAGTTATAATATTGTATAAAAAAAAAAATATTTACTGAAGATTACATAATTGGCCCCACGAGTATCGGATAAAATGATGGTCCACCCGTGCAGATATTTGTATACCCGGGTAAAGCAAAATACAATTGGAGGTCGCTAGGTATTCATAGAGCGTTCATTGAGCAATTATTTTTAGATGAGTCCCCAGACCAACTGGTTATTGGCACGCTTTGCATAACACCTTGATTCGACCTATCCGCTACCATTTAGCGTGACCCGCCCTACACCTACTTTACTAATTTCGTCCACTCTTGTTACCAATAATGAGAATCCAGAGGTTGCGGCGATTGTGAGGATAGTTCCGTCAAAGACTACCGAATTTTTTGTAGATAACATATCATCTTTTAACGTGCAATTATGCGGTTAATAGAAATATTTCTTTTCTGCCTTATCCAAAAAATTCCATATCTTTTATATTTAAGCATAAATTGGTGAAAATTTTACGATGTCAGCGTTTCGATTGAATTTGTGTTGTATGTTTGTGTTGTATGTTGAATTTGTGTTGTTGTGTTTGTATGCCAAACCACCCACAGTAATGATGGATCATTCGCAAAATGTAATCTGACCAACAATTTTCCAGAATTATTTATAAAGAATGTGTTCATGTATTGTTTTTCAAACTCATTTTTAGACAACTGGTAAGTGATTATGACCTTGAATTGATCATTCTTTTACACTTCCTCAAATAACATTTGTTATCGTGGAGAATTATTAACCGTTGCCATCTATTTATAACCGTTTTCTTGAGTTATCCAATTGACTGGATTTTTTCTGTAACTTTTTGCTCCAAATAATAAGAATGAAATTCAATGGATCGATTCTCATAGAATTTCGAATGATCGAGCCTGATGATTTGTGTCCAGCCAGACATCTATACGAACAGACTAACTCCGAAGTCACAATTGATTCGCAAAGCATTACGTATTTCTTAAACATTTGGTTACTTATTTACGAGCCGATGGAGGATATTTCCTAAAATCCCATAATCATAATTAAAGTCCAATCGTTCAACGGTTAAGTTAAAATAGTATTTATTAAATTTTATTCATATCAAATGGAATAAATAATATTTCAAACACGATTATAAAAATATTGGATCAAACTCGTCAGATAATAAAAATGGGGGCACCGTAGGCCTAAAATACGTGCAATATTCTAAAAAATTTAGTGTATCGGTATTTTATTTAGTGTATCGGTATACTTACAGCGGCAACTCCAACGAAAAGAACTATTAAAACGGCAAATTTCATTCTAACTTGTTTTTTTTCATTTGCAAACTTATGAATTGATATGAACTGAATAATTTACTTGTGAATTTTAGCGAGTTTATACCGAAATTTTTATTTACCTACAATGTGCTGTATCTAAAAATTTGCAACGAAATTAGAATACATTTGCTTATTTTGTTTGAATATGGTCTGTTTGTATTTATTTTTACTCTTACGTCTATTTCTTCTTATATTTTGGATTATTTTTACATTTGTTCAAATATTTTCAGAATAGTAGTTTACGAGATGATTAATAATGAAAGAATTTACATCTGCAGTTTGAAAAGTTTTTTGAAAATATTTAACAAATGTAAAAATCAATGGGTTAGTGATGTGGCGTGAATGCTAATCTTTATTTATTATACGTTTTAAAAATTCTACGTTTTAATTCTAAAGTTTTTTAAATAAAACAAGCAAAATTTTTATCAGCCATGCTACACTATAATTTGGTTTTCTGGATTCAAACTAAGTCGCAATAGATTTTAATTTTTAATTTTAAACCCTTATTTTAAATTAAATCATTAAATTTTCTTGTCTTGTTTTATTCTGTTCTCTCGAAAATAAAATTTAAACAAAAATCTACATCTCAAAAATATCCGTAAATTTTTTTATTTTCATTTCGGATTCACGGTTAAAATTTTCACGTCGTAGCTGCGTAATAAAATTTTTTCGAAATGAAAAAATTTGAAATGAAAATAAAAAAATTTAAGGACATTTTTGAGATGTTAATTTTTGTTTAAATTTTATTTTCGAGAGAAAAGAATATAAAACAAGACAAAAAAATTTAATGATTTAATTTAAAATAAAGGTTTAAAATTAAAAATTAAGATCTATTGCGCAGTAGTTTGAATCCAGAAACCAAAATTGTGTGTAGCATAGCTGAATAAATGCTAATTGAGTGTACAAATTGAATTATATAATGGTGTATCAATGGTGCAAAATTCCGTACAAACAATGTCGAAACATCACGAAAAATGCGCATCATCACCCAAAACGGCTGTTAAATTTCGTTCGGCCGGGAAAAATTAAAAAATGGTCACACCGGCATTTTAAATACTCTCTCCCGAATTTTTATTAAAATCGAACCAAAGAAAAATTAAATAATGGAAACCGATCAAACAAAGCAGAGATTCTACGTTCACATATAATACTTATTGTTGTTCAAAATTAACAGCAATTTTTAATTTAGAATTTAATTTATTTTATTTTATCATATCAAAATACTTAAATCTGTTTATTGCGCAAACTAAGATTTGTGTTTATTATTCATATGTATTATACTAATTAGTTTTAAGGTGTATAGTTTAAGCCTACTAAGTTTATAGCTATAAAATTTAAAAGTAATATTTAGGCTGCGGGCCAATTCTAAGGTAAATCTAGGGTAAAAGCCGTTTTTAACAGTGTATGCGGTAAATTGAAATACCGTACTAAAAAGTAGGGTAAAGCGAAGACACAAAAGGTAAATAGTAGTGGTTTTTGTTTTTGCTAAACAAATCATGAAAATATGTCGGCCATGTTTCTGGACATAATTTTTTTATATTCACTAGCATTTCTCATGAAATAAAAATGCGCTTCGATATTTATGAACACAGTTTTATATGTTAAAATTTTTATTTATTTTTTCAAATAGTTTATTGTGTATATATTACGCAACAAATTTGCGAAAATATACAATTTAAATTTATTCGTATAAACAATACGAATAATTGGAACAACGACAATAAAATGTATAACATTAGTTCGTGTACCTACATACCAATTTTTGTATATTCCAAGAAACAATGTGTCTCTTTAAGCCGCATTTACCTAATTTTATTTACTAGAGAATTGGTACGATTTGAAAAGTAATTTGTACTAAAATTTCAATTTACTGTACTAATCGATTTACCTGAGAATTGGCCCCCAGCCTTAGTATTTTTTCCATCTAAATTAGATAAATATAATAATATTTATTTTTTGGTATAAATCGTAAATTTTTTCCACTATAGTGAATGCTAGTCTACAGATTTTCTTGAGAATCGACACGTCGTCCACTTGAAAGAATACCTGAAACAAAAAGTGGATTATAGCAGACCCAAACGATCTGATTGACCTCCTACCCTATCAACCAACTATTATTGAGTATACACTAAGACTGTGTCCGAATTGTGTGATAAATATTTTCTAGCACAAATATTTGACACTAACGTGAACAATTTTCTATTCCGGTAATTTTTTTTCAAGTTTCTGCCCGAATTCTGTGATAGTTTTTTGGTAAAAATTCCCCACCCTCACTTTTAATTTTAATTTGAAAATATTAAATTTGATCATGATAAGATTAAGATATACATTATTAAAAACACTTGAAATCATAAATCCAGTTATATTTATTTAATTATAACTTTGTACTGAATTATTTAAAAATCGAAATACAATGATATTGTGGAATATTTAACCTTAAGTCAATTTCTTTTACATAATAAACAGCTTCTAATCATAATCAATGCCCTAAGCAAGTACATTCGATAATTTCCATTCGATTAAATTTTCACTTATCTGTCAAAAATTATTATGCTCATAGACTGTGATAATTCGTGTGTCTTCGATATTTTCACAATATTTGTACTAAAAAATATTTATCATACAATTCGGACACAGTCTAAAGAATAAAAATGTCGATTAGAACAAATAGACATGAACAGTTAAATTTAGAAACAAAGCTGTTTTATGTCCTAAAACTAATTGAACCTCGTAGCGGTGTTATTGTCGTAACATACTTTCAACTTTCTTGCATTTTCCAAATTGGTCATCCTTTATGTGACTGAATAAAAAAACACCTATAGCAGACTGGAACGGGTACAATTGTACCCAAATATAAATTTAATTTGTACAAACAGTTAATTTGACTAAAAGATTATTTCAAAAAAATCTTGTACATAGAGAATCAAAATTATGTTTCTCCAAAAGCAAATCAACACGAAAATCAAGAAATAAAATTTAAGATGTCAGAGTTTCAGCCACCTAGGCACGTAAACTGTATCACAAAAAAATTTACAAACAAATATGCATTTGAGTACAATTGTACCCATTACAGTCAAATAAAGGTTAAAACAATTAAAAAACATACAATTGGATAAATAGTGATTCATTTCTATATATCCATACTTATTTTTTTTAGCAATGTATAGCAGAGATATTACTCAAAATTGAAAAGACCTTGAATATGAACAATACTTTTTGGCCACACTTGTGCAAAATATTTTAATTTAAAAATGTTTATTTGATATTTATTTTAGCTTTATTCGTCATTCGATACGCAAATTGTTTTGCATCTGTTTAAACATTTTGTGGCGAATAAAAATGAGACATTTATACATTTTTGATAGTTGCGGATATCAAAATTCCGGAATTAATATTTCGAACAATTCTTTTTGAAAGTATTAAATATGCGGCCTTACAGCCAATGTGTACGCAAAGTAATCATAGTTCGCCATTAGTTCGAAATTAAACAATTTTTATTCTTTTATTGGTATTTCAGGCTAAATACCCATTTTCAACATATTAATGATAAATGTAAAATTTGGTGATATCTATATCAAGTCACTCATAATGAGTTGCTAGGCTAACTACTAAATAACATGTTTATATATATTTTTATATATTTATATTAGTTGAAATACTTATTTGTTAATAATCTGGGGTTGTTGTACCTTGCTTGCAGTATTTCCCAGGCTCAACTGGGCTGCTCCCTTTTGTAGATTTGCCTTCAAGTACGTCATTTTGATTGTGTCAGACAGCTTATTGTTGTTGTGAATGAGCTCAGTGAAAATGTCGTTGAAGGAGCTCCAACGCTCATAATCGCCATAAAATGTTGGTAGCTCTATCTTGGGCAATTGTACCCTGGCTTCTCCAGCATGGTTCGAAGTCTCTTCTTTCAGGTTGCGCTGCCATCGCAATGTTGTTGAGTCCACTCTATCCTTGAGAGTCTCGTTGTAGTTATTTTGGAAGTAGGGAGCTGTTTGCTCTCGTTCTTCCATTTCTACTAAGAGCTCTATGTGCAGATCGTCAATTGCTCCCATTTCTTGAGATAATTGAGTCATTTTTAGATTTATGAATTCCATTGGAATATTGTTGTCGTCCAATGCTTCTTCAATCGATTCTAATTTTCTGTGCGTCCTCCTCATCAAGACATCTTGCTTCTTGAGCAGCTTCTGGTTGTTGAGTGCCACCCCTTTACTGGAATTTTCAGACTATTGATGGTAGTCATTACTTGATGATTCAGATGATTGATTAGTTTTGTTGCCTGATGAATTTTCATTTCGTCGGTCGTTGTTATTTGACTCCTCGTCGGCAAAGTTGAATTTGAATGATGCGTCTGGAGCTGGCGTTGATGGCAAGGATGATGAGTTTAGGCGTTGACGTATGTCTTCAACATATTTTGTAAATCTTTCCCGTACTACTTGCCTGTCTTTATAGTACTGGTATGTTGATTTTATTTCAGGTGGAAACTCCCTTATTTTATTGTCCTCATCGACGTACTCGTTATACGTCTTTTTGAGCGTTGCTATTTTCATCTCAAGATATTTTTTCGTTTCCCGAGCTGCACCATCTTTTTTATAGTTTGAGATGATGTGCTCTATCTCTATCGCATTGTCATTTTGCTGCTGCAATAACTGCTCCATGTCTATGGTTTTATTGACAGCGGTGCTAGACTGTTCTTGTGTGGCGTAGACGTTGGTTTATTTGCCGGTTGTTGCTTGGCTGTTGAATTTCGATATCTGTTGTTGTGATGAGATCGAAACTTCGATGTATCTTGTCCTATAGCAATATGTTTGTAAAGCGTATTGGCTGCCGGTTGTTGTGGTAGCTCGAAATCCCAATGTAGAATTCCTTTACAAAGTGAGTTTTATTGTCCGCCGGTTATTCTGGAGGCTCGAAAGACCTTGTAAAATCAAGCCTTTGCTTTGATTTAATGAAGTAAATGTTTATTCGGATTACCACTGGTGAGGTCCGAATTAATAATTAACGTCTTGGAAGTATTAATTTTTACTACAAAACTTTATTTAATTTTTGCTGTTTATATACAAATTACAAAGTGCTGAGGTTACAATTATACAATTTTACAGTAAAGAAAATGCTTATATAGTATAAAATTTGACACTATTGCATGTTAACCCTACGTGGAAACATTTACTGTTAACCCTCTATGAAGCACCATGTTGAACTTGCTTCGACAAGCGTTCTAGCCAAATGATAAATTGGATAATAATTACAAAATTCTGTTTTCAAATTAATAATGTTATACGAATTGTAAGAAATGTACAAATTTCAAAATTTTCATACACGCTTTGATAAACAGTTTGTAAATTTTTAAATAAATTTTTAATTTACAACAAATGTTTGTGATTATTATCCAATTTATCTTGCTGATAACATAAATTTAGTTAGAATTTTTTTTTGATACAAATTGATGATGCGCTCTTTACTTTCTTTATCAAATAAATAAAACAATATTAAAAAATGATAAACGTCAATTTATCTTTTTTACTTTAGTTTTTCGATAGTAATGGTGTTTGTGATTGTTCCGTATGTCATTTTCTGAGCTCTCGAATTAAATACACAACCAAACAATTCAAATCAATTTATCAATTTAACAAAATTTAGTTTTTTCTGTGGAAGTGCAGGTATTCGAACAATATATGTACGAAGAAATGCGGGATAATATGTATCTTCAGTGATATGTAACAGTGTAATTATTCGTTACAAACTTGTATTTCACAATTATTTGTGATACGTGATACTTAATATTCACGAAGATTGGAACTGGATAGATAACGTACATGTTTATCCCGTTATTGACTTTTGAAGCAAATTGTTGTGTTACAATCCAATAATTCGGATTAACAACCGTCAGCCGTCCTTTATTACTTTGACGACGCACTAACTTTCACTTACGAAATAAAAATAGTTATGTACTCGAAGATTTATTTGTTTTATTATATTTATAATAACTTAATATATCGAAAAACTTTATTCTGCTTAATATAATTTGTCTTTACAAAGTAATTTATTTAAATTTATTTGTTACATTTTTATAATTTTAAGCTGCTTGAGCAAACTCTAAAATTGAATTAATTTCCAAACAAAACTTATTCTTATGTCAACTCAAATGTCGAAAATGGTAGAGGGATTCCCGTAGATTATTGTAATTCGGTGCATAACCGTAATAATAATCGTAAGGTGTGAGTAACAATCGTAAGGTGTGCACGACACGACACCTGCGTTTAAGTTTTTGTAGTAAAGTTCATGAAAAATCGAACATTTTTCAGTTGGATTGACAAAGTTTTTTGATTGTTTTGGCGCTATATAAATTGTTATGCTAAATGCGTAAACACCTTCCATGAGAGATTTTTCGTATTTTGCAAAAACATATTTTGAAAATTTCTTGATTATGAGAAAATCGACTATAAACTAAAAGATTCTAGAATTTAATTTGAATTATAGATGGAATATCTGCAAGAATCGCAACAATCAGTTTCGAACTTAATGAGATTATTGATTTGAAAAAATCAGTCATCTCATCAGGCCGCGGCGACTGACGTTGATATTTTTACATAGAAATATTGTCTATATATATGTAGAACAATACCAAGTAGTTGTACTACTAATAGCGAATTACTGCATAGCGTACGAAATTCGATTCTTTCATATTCTCCATATATACTTCATTTTTAACAATTAACTTTTCGTTGTGTACGAATTACTTTTATATTTTACGTTGTTGTTATTTTATTGTAATGGTTTTGTTGTGATTGTTCCGTACATTGGTCTATTTCAGTATATCTCGAATTAAATACACATTCGTAGGAAATTCTTCCATTGGCCCATTCCACACAATCGTTTTTTGTATTTTGGAATATTTTTTATACCAATGTTTTGTTCTGCTCTCCCTTAAATAAAATTTTAACTAAAATGAGTCAAAAATGTCCTTGAAATATTTTTTATTTCATTTATGTTTGAGTTGTGTGGTTGAACAGAAAATTTGTTTAGTCGCAATTAAAACTTGTATCATAGGTAAACGGGGAAAGGAACGAGGAAAAATCCAGGATTTTTTTTTACGTGTGGAATGGGCCATTTGGCGTCAAATCTGTATGACAACGACTATGATAAATCATACTTACTTATACACAATCAACTTCCCAACCACTCCATACTTTTTCTTTCCTTTAACGCTGGATCGCGGATAAATTAGAATTTAATTTGAATTATAGATGGAAGATCTGCAAGAATCGCTGATTTTTTCAAATCAATAATCTCATTAAGTTCGAAACTGATTGTTGCGATTCTATTCTTAAACGTCGATTTAATGTTTAAGTTAGTATACCGTGAGAAGTTGGACTATTTCAAAAATTTTATTGCTCCCATGTCTTAATGTATTGGGCCACATTAGAGAGCAACTAATTTGAAATGTGGTATTAGCAGGCAAACATTGTGTGTAAAATGAGAGGTGATTCAGTTTTATTTCGTACATAATCTACATTGTTACGTCACCTGTTAGGAACACTTAAAACATAAACATTGAGAAGATATCGTACTTATTTTGAGTGAAACCTCCATTAATATAAAAAAGCCTTGATTGCAAAATGATGAAACCACTTGCGCTGCAAAATGACAGCCACCTAACAACAACGGAGAGTTCATAAAGTAGAAAAAGTAACAATAGAAAACAGAATTCCACGAAACAACGAAATTAAAAAAAAACATATGTACCAATTCGAAAATATTTAAACAGATGCTAAAATAAGTAGACGTACATACAAAAATAAACACAAAGCCGATCAATAAATGTCTTTATTGGTACTGAGTGGAAAAATTTCTCGATTCAGCACGATAATATTTTTGTATATAAACTCGAAAAAAAATTATAAAATTTATTCAGTTCATATCATGCGATAAGTTTGTAACTGCAAAACAAACCCAGCTTAAGATGCAATACACAGTTTTATTCGTTATCCTCCTCGGAGTTACTGCTGTAAGTATATTTGATGTAAAACACCGTTGTTATATTAGGTTGAATGTTGCGCATATTAAAGATCTACAGTGCACCACAAATTGGTACAACTAATACTTTAGGAACTGCAATTAATGGTACTACATCTATGCGTTCGGCATTGCTCACCGCTCCAAGCTATACCTCATCTTTTGCTTCATCAGTTGCGTCAGCAGCCTCAGCAGCCGCAGCAGCGATTGAGTTAATTCAGAAACCGACATTATAACGAATACCCCTTCAAGTTGGCAGCTTCTTTTTAGGAAGAATATTGGAGGTATGGCTTATTTTCAGGACTTGAAAGTTTGTTTGGTTAATTAGAATCTTACACATAACCTTAATATTTTTGTTATTTGTTTTAAAATGCTTATTTACTAAGAGTATATCTTTGTTTTATTTTATATGGCAAAAAAAATTAATAAAATTTTCAATTGAAATTATTAATTTATCTTAACTGCGAAAAATTGGAAAAGTGATGTCATTATCTATGAGTAATTAACCAGATTTGACAAAAGACGAATGTCCGCAATCAGGTGGTTACTTGTTTTTAAATTTTTTTTCACAATAATGATGTTGTTAATTTATTGATAT
Organism: Nephrotoma flavescens; assembly: GCA_932526605.1. Lineage (NCBI taxonomy): Eukaryota > Metazoa > Arthropoda > Insecta > Diptera > Tipulidae > Nephrotoma > Nephrotoma flavescens. Next base: position 247,902,885 of record OW052220.1, on the reverse strand, counting down.
AAATCTTATGAGTTTTAATTTTAAATACAAGATTTTAATAAACATATAATGTTAATTTAAAAAATTTTAAGTGATTTATTTTTTAAACTATAATAATATATATTGTGTGATTACAGTACATATTCCTAGTTGTTGATAGGGAATGGGTTTTATGTTGTTCATTTTCAAAAAACAACGCATAGCATAGCGATCAAGCGGTATATGAAACTGTGCCTGTTGATATGTTGACAGGAGGACACATTCCGACTCAATAATTTTTGAATTGAATTTGCCCGGAATATGAACCCGTTGTAATTGGTTTTGTCACTCAAGAATCACCTCACAAGAACAAATTTATCTCGAGCCGCACCGTTAGCGATTTTTTTCTGACATCAGGATACATCAAAGTGGATTTCTGATGCTCCTGATTTCCCGATTTTTTGTGAAAGCCGTTTGCGCTCAGGCAAAATGTATTACAAGTGTAACACGGACTCAACCAAAGAACCTTCTAAACGGATTTTTCAGAAATTAAGACCCATTCCAATCTGTTCGGGCAGCTATTCAAATTTATTGGCTATGTCATGCTAATACCTACCTACTTAAATTTAAAAATCAAAAATATACAGTTCACTGTGCATACCTAGAAAAAAATTGCGGTCTTACTTTGGGAAATATTATTCCTATTCGAATAGGAATGAAATTTGTGAACAAAGTAACAGCCAAGCGATTTTTTTATACTTTGTTACGTGGTAACTGGTGTACGAGGAGATCCGGTTTATTTTCTTACCGCATTTCGCTGTTTTACCGCATATTTGCATGGGTTGGTTTGGGTCTTTGATTAACTAGTCGTCTTAATGGCAGATGGCACTATTATTCCGGTTCAAAGAAATAGAAACGTCATGGAAATTGTCATAATGTGACAGGTAGAGTTTTCTTCATTGTGATGGGAGAAAACGGTGGTTCTTTTACGCTTGGAATTCGGACGAGGCTACAACGAGGAAATTCTCCACCACAGCAGCAGCAAAACACACCATCATTAGAAGACATTACGAGGTAAAAAAAAATTTATTTGTAACTGTGAAAAGAAAGCCATAATTAGTATTACGTGTAAGTGACAAAACCGAGATACCAACACAAACCCAAACGTGTGACCATTCAAAGGGTAAACGATAGTCACGTAATATGTTAATGATACGTTATTAGTGTTTATGCGCTGTTGTGATAAAAAAAATAAGAAAAAAAGTAAATAAAAATATATATCCAAACGATACCGTCGTGGTTTAATAAATCGGGGAAAAGAAACGGAAACAAAAAGAAAGTTGTAGCAAACCAATCCAACAACTACAAACTTAAACAAACAAATTGTGAACGCACGTAGGCATATACTAATACAACGTGTGGGCCGATTCGAGGCTGGGAATTACACTCAGGCGGGGTGACTGGACGAACCGTGTGTGTGGGTACAGCGTGCCCAACTATTGTGAATGTGGGGGAGAAAAACGCAGCCAGCAATAAGGATCAATTACTGTCGAGCGAGCATAAATTGTCCCGGAACCGGGACGGGTTGGATCATACCGTAAAGTAACTCATCACTGCGTACTGGAGTCTCAGCTGATCGTTCGAGTCGGCTCATCAGGAGGAATATCACCCCACGGGTCAAGTTACATTGACGAAGCGACCACTGCAAATTTGGTAATATAATTATCCCATAATTAACAAGGTAGTTGATTCTTGAATTGTTGTAAATTCCGAAATCCAGACGTTTTCGTATGAACCACGTTCCTATCGTTATTTTTTTTGTTTTATTTGTAGGAAAACTCCGGAGTACAACGAGCTCTTCGTGCACCGCAGGATCCGCACATCGGGAGCCATATATGTATAGTCCGAATTCAATGACTATTTGTGTGGTGATACGAAAAGGTTTACAAATTTTATCTCCGACTTACTTGCTTGCTAAATTGTGTTATGTAAATAAAAATTAACGTAAAGTACTTCTTTTTCGAGTCGGAAGAACTATTGCATAATAATTTTTTTGTTTAATTGTTAATTCGTAAGTTAATAAAGATGTCATATATGATATTTTATATAAAAAATGATATTTTATATAATCATATATGATATTTTATATAAATAATGTTCTAAATTAATATTAGTTTGGGAGAGGTGAGAGTGGTGGTGTTGATGGGTTTGGTCATTCTCTCGTCGGCATTTATTCGCAGCTCTCAAGACCCTGATACGGCATCATCCATTACACCCACGACAGGCTGAGTGCAAGCCGAGGCAAATGCTGCGGGATGATGTAGTCCGGGTGGTCTGTTTACACTAGACTGACGGTCTTAATCCACCGGGGGTCGCGGTACGTAACAACTTTTATCGGTTGGTACAAAAATTTAATAAAATCAAACGAAGCATGCGATTTACTGTTATGTCGTATTTTTCAGATTAACTGTGCGTTTCCATTAGGTATCGCTTTGCAATTATTTGCAATCGATTTCTTTGATAGTACACATTCAAAATAATTCCGTATCGGTATATACATTTTTATACACATACATGAAAAAATTACAAAGCGATTTGCAATCAAAAGTAGTCGGGCATACAACTTTTTACTTTGCAAATTTTTAAATTACAACAAAACTGAATAATTTCCCTAATTTTGTTTAACCCTGCACTAAGCACAAGCTGAAAAATATTTTGTTGTCATTAAAAGAGGTTTGTCAAAAAAGTAAGTGGCATATATCATTTTAATATTTCGTTTGTTTGAATTTAATTTGTTTTATCTAACATTATTAAAAATATATACAATTATATTATATGATTATAAATTACAATAAATAATAAATAAATATTTTTCAGGTAATAAAAGATGATTAACAATAATTTTTTTAGGTTGCAACAGCTTAGCTACATTGCTACAGATTACGATAGCCAAAGCAGCAGCACTCACACCTTGCAAGTACTCCTCATCCATTTTAATTTTTATTTTTTATTAATAATTAATAAATCACAAACACTTAATGAAATCACAAAATAAAAACGCACAACTAAAAACCAAAAAACATAATTCGACAGTTTTTGACAAATGTTAAATTTATTTACTAATACAATTAAAAAATTGCCCATACAAAAAAAAATTCCCTTTGCAAATATTTGCAAAGCATACTAATGGAAACCGTAGGTAATTCAGCATCGGAGTTCATTTTTTGTGTCGTTGATTTATGTCGGTTGGTTCTTTATGCTATAACAAAAAAAAATTAATTAAGTTTATTGTTGACAAATTTAAAATTGACTTTTCTTGTCAAGACGCCAACCCATAAAATAATAATTTTCGAAAAAGTTGCTCTAGTGGTCAATACGTTAACTTTGCATAGAATAATTTCATTCCTATTCCAACAAAAAATTGGAATGAAACTATTCTGGTTGGAATGAAATGTATGGCATTGTTGTTGTAAAATTCCCAAAGTAAGATGCTAAATGAATTTAGGCTGCGGGCCAATAGTCGGGTAAATCGTTAACTATTGTAAAAATCAGATTTAGAAAAGATTTTTCGATCAGTTTACCATATTTTTAAAAAATAAATAAATTTGCCATAAACTATAGACACAAAATGATACTGTAGATTTTTGGTAAGTGTCTAACATTAGCCGTGTTTTATTATTTGAGCACTATCTGGAGCCGAATGAAAAATATAAATTTTAAAAATGAAAAATAAATGCATCCATAAAACAAACATTTATCACTTGAAATATACTAATTAACATTTATTTTGACATGACGGTCTAAACAAGAATTCATCTTACTGCGTTTTAAACTTTTATTTGCTGTGTTTTTTTTATTAGCGCCCGATAGCTGTATCCGGAGCAGTCAATTTTCTATGTCAAAACTTATATTTAGCGCGCTATTATTGCATATAATTAATTTATTTAACTCTAAACTAAAATTTTTCATTCAACTTTTTAATTAAAAATCGATAAAAAAATATCTTGGCTCACTTATTTATCGGGAGCCGCTATCGGGAGCACTATCCATTTCATGGTGAAACTTTAAATTTCCCTTGTTTTGTACAACCCTTAAATCAAATAAAACTTCAAATTTTGACGTATGTCAATTTTTTTTTTGTTTTGTATTGTTTAGAAAAATGTACGAAATTCTTTTTAGTAAAAAATAATTTTGTTTTAAAAAAAAATTTATAAAAAAAAAAAATTTAATTTATAATATAATTTAATTTTTATTAAAATTAAAGTACGCTACGTGATCAAATTATTTAGCGGCATACGTACGATGTATTGTTGCGACGGGGTCAGACCGATAACCATCGATTTTTGGAAATTGTACAATTATCATATCTAGAAAGTCGGGACGTGATCTAAACGCTATCGATGTGCTATCACAATCCACAATTTGCAATTTTGGACGAATGTACGAGCGCCGTTTCGGTCGATGTCAAAGGATGCATGTAGCAACAATGTCGAAAATCAGGAATCACATTATTCACCGTATCCCATCGTAAATCACTATGGAAACACCATGATTACTTTTTACAGTTCGAAGGACGTGGCGGTTATGAATTTGGGCCAATCAGTGGAGCAAAAGACGAGCGTGGGAAAATTTTCCGGTGGAAGAAGAACAATTTTAATTGCCTAATTTAATTTAAATTTATATCACTGTAAAATTTTAATCGTTAAAAATTTTTTAATTTTTGCACAGTTCTTGTGTTAGCGGATAGTCGTTCAATTTCATAACATGTATCTAAGGATTTAAAATACATAATAAAATCGTGAAAAATTAGGAAAACTTTAATAAATTATGTTTATAAATCAAAAATATTTTGTATATTGATAAGAAAATTTATTAAATTAAAAAACACGATTTCAACTGTTCATTAGTTTTTCTTGAACCGCGTCGAAATCGTACATTGTTTCGCGCATTGATGAACCCTTTTTAGGCATGGTATACTTATTTGTTGTGGTAAGTAATCGTGGGACGGGATTGCGAATCGCGGTAACACACTATTTATTAGTTCATGTGAGCATCTTCGTGGAAAAATAGTAGTTGCTCTCCGAAAAATTCATTGGCACATAGACGACATGGAACCTGATTAATTTCATCTTGTTCATCCAGAAAATATTCGGCTTAGGTTGAAGTTTGGGAACCTTCGTCTTTTATAAAATACTTATCGGAGCATGTGAGTTTTTCATTTGGTGGATCTTCATCTTCTTCAAGGCGCTCTTTGAGTTCGTCACCCCGTTCGGACCTTAAAAGTAGAGATTCAACATCTAACTGTTTAGTTTGTGGTAAATCATACTCTAGATAGATAGGTTCTATTCAGGAGATGGACTGTCACATAAATTTGTTGTCATTGGTTCTTCAGTGTGCTGTCTCTAAAGCAGATTTATTGAAGGCATTTTGCTCAAGGTGATATCATCCTCCGTCTGTGATTTATCTTAACTGGATCGAATAATCGCTTATCTCCTCAGGGCATAAATTGTTCAATATTCGAAACAAATATTGTTGGGATTCGTACAGTAACGGGCCGCAGTGTTTTTTTGGTCTCGAATTAAGTGGCGGATCTTGTCTGCCCATTTCTGAGCTCTAGAAAAGAATAGTACATTGGATTAAAATCCTCTACCAACCTACAGGATCGAAATAATTCAATGGTACTTACTAATCCCCATTCTTTGGAAATTCGAAATAATGGACCATACGGTTTTTAAGTTGCGAATTATAGCATGAATAGCACAACACCATCTCGACATTTTCACACCCATAAATCCATTATCACAATCGCTGTCTTCTATATTTATGTTACTATCACCTGCGGTTGATTACAGCATTCTGAAATTAAAAAGATCGTTATAGAGCGATTCCTTACTGGTTCCAGCCATATACGTACTTATTCATGTCGCATGGCTTATAACTAATATTGTATTCCGTAAATATTGTCCTAATATTAACGGGCCGTCCAGCTTTTTGTAATTTATAAAATAAAATTTCTTTTTCAACGGGTGTTCTCATTGAGTATAAATTCATTTGGTGTATTATCCCAGCACGGATTATCGTAATCAAATAAAACTTCAGAGTTATTCGATTCCAGCGTATTTAGAAAAGCTCGATTAAAACTATTCATATCGCTTAAATTCGATTATATATCGGCAAATACGGGATCCAAGAAAGATACCGTATCTAGTTTACCATACCGGGCAAGTGTGCAGTGGTTAAAGCTTCGGCACTTGGACCGGGAGGTACTGGGTTCGAATCCCATCAGAGGCTAGATGCAAATCGAATTTTCATCATCGATTACAATCGGTGATGTTAATAAACACAACTAAGACCCTCTGATGAAGTGCAAAATTCAACGCCGACCCACCTTCCATGTCAATGTACAGGTTGACATGGAGCTTGCAATGTGCAATACTGTAATTGTGTGAGTAGGTGAATAGGTGAATGGGTTAATGATGTGGCGTGAATGCGTGGTATCACAATGGGCCAAAAATGGCCTAAGTGTCAACCACTGAAACCTAAACCTAGTTTACCATTTATCATTCCTTTACATTTTGTTACGGTTGAACTTTTTGTAGACGTCACTTTTTTGCTTTAGCCTTAGCCCTTGCTTTTGGATCCCGCACATGATTACTACTCTCAGCAATTAAACTATCCGTTTCGGACATTTAATGAAATTCACGATCAAATCTAACTCATTTACAACTGTGGGCAACGATGTTTTCAATATTAATGACGTTCGAGAGGCTTTCGTTGGAGTAACCATTATATTTATAAGTATTACAAAGGCAGAGCACTCAAATTTTAAACTTAAAAACTTATTCACTATATTTGTTTACAACTAAATATTAATAAAACATTGTTAAATATATCTAAAATATTATTTATTTCGCAATTTTTTTGTTTTAAAATGTTTGCGATTTTTTTTTCAAACAACATAAACAGAAGAGTAGAAATGTCATTCGACTGCATGAAGTTTACAATTTAATTTTTTTGATTAGTAGCGACACCAGTGAATAATAGCTGCAGCAGTTTCAGTAGAAAATTTCCCTTCGGCGCCGGATAGTGCTCCAATATTAAAACACAGCAATTGTAAGATTAAGTTTCTAATGGTTTCAGGGGTTTACAAAATAAAGGCCTTTTCAAATTTCCCATTAAAATGGATTGCGCTCTCGATAGCGGCTCCCGATAAATAAGTAGAGCAAATAATTTTTTTTATCGATTTTTAATTTTAAAGTTGAATGAAAAATCTTAGTTTAGAGTTAAATAAATTAATTATGTATATGTAAAAATAGCAAGCTAAATATAAGTTTTACCGGCGCTAATAAAAAACACACTTAAAATTGCTACGATTACACCTAGATTAGAATAGAACAAGTTATTTCAATAGTTGTTTAATGTTATATTTGGTTTAGTTCAACATTTAGGCGTTATTTTATACTAAAATATTTGCTTGAATGTACTCGTATTATTTTTGGAGAGCATTCGGGGTTATTCTCGCAACAAATATTTTGGTATATAAAGGCGTAAATTGATGTTGAATGATCAGTCGTATTTCAAACGCGATATAATGAAGTTTAAATAGAGTGATTATTAAAACGATTATTAAAGAGATAATTAAATCGTGTGTAACAATTTGAAATATTTTAGTGTTAATTTTGTTTTGTGTAATTTTTGTGTTGTGGAAATAAATTTGTGTGTTCAAATTTAAAGCAGATGTTTTTATTCACAATCCAGAGATTCGGATCTTGAGTGACAAGGCGAAAACGTAACATTTGGTGACAACGGTGGGATTGTGAATAATAAGGAAAATGATTCTCTCCGAATGAAAGCTTCGCAATTCAAAAAGGAACTAAAACAGGTTTGGCTAGTGAAGGCACAAAAGGTAGTTTAGTGTAGCGACTTTCTGAGGCCATGGAGCAGAAAGGTTTAAATTTAGATCTGTATGATTTCAAGGAGGAAAAAATGGATGAGATTAGTGTAGAGAAGAATGTATTGGACGTACAAATGGTGGTCGAAATAACAGAAAACCCATCTGGAAGTTTCGATTTATCGCAGTTAATGGCTGCTATGAATCAAATGATGGGACAACAGTCGGAAATTAAACTACAAACGAAACAATCGAACGAGGAAATAAAACTGTCGAACCAAGAAATGAAACAGCAGATGGGGCAACAAGGGGCGGACATTAAAAACCAAATTGAAGATAGCCAAAAGAAAATGTACGAGAGTTTTCTCGAGATATCTTCTACGCTACACGGTGAAGTGGAAAAAACTGCAAACAGAATTACACACAAAAATTCAAAATGTTAAAGGGAAGGTTTAACGTCTCGAGAAAGAGCTTGAAGATGTCTAGGCGAATGGAACAACACATCAAGTGATCCAGACAGTAAACGCAGTTAAATTAAAACCACCAACATTTGATGGAACAACATACTTCAGTATTTTTAAGTTCCAATTCGAGACGGCGATTAAGCAAAATCAGTGGAATGATGAACATCGTGTTGGAGCATTAATTGTGACTCTTAAAGGCGATGCGGCGGAAACACTACAAATGATTCCCGAGCAAGTTTGCAACGGTAACATTGGAATTATGAAGGCGTTGGATCGAAAAGACATCGGCCGGCTCGCGCATTTAGCACGAGCGGTGATGTTGTCACCGAAGGCAACTTTCACGGAAACCATCGCTTGTGCGTTAACAAACGAACCTGCTCAGGCCATAATCAAACCAGCAATGCAAATTCGACGATTAAAGATCGATTCTAGAATAGACACCGAGCGGGCTACACCAAGGTTCAAAGATGGAAGTGGCAAGATTAAATGCTGGGTGTGTGATAGGATGGGTGACATTTCATGGGACTGCTGGGAGATTAGGAAGAAACGAGGAAAATCGCCATCTTCTTTGAATCGTAGACCAAGCAAAGAGCAGACAGAGGCAAGAAAGGAGGGTCAGACGACAGCGGAGTCGTTAAACTAAAAAGAGTCTCTTTGAATAGGCAGAAGCTGACTCCCACAACCGATTACCCCATAACCTCCATCTACGTTTCGAGAGTAGCAAAAGGCGGTGAACGACTTGACAATTGAAGCCGATATTGATTGGAAGAACTGCATGATTACGCCGGATACGTATGCAACTCATACGATTGTTCGTGAAGATATTATCAATGGAATTATAGAACCAGCTAATGGAATGAAATTACGAACGGCGACTGGCGAAAATTCAGCAATAAAAAGTAAAAAGGTCGTAAAAATAAGATTGGGCGAAATCACTTTCAACACGAGGTGCTGCTTGCAGATTTCGTAGACGAAGTCATCTTGGGGATGGACTTCATGAGAACGAATGGCTTCGTGGTTGATGTTGGACTGGGTGTATTAACCTACGGTAATTGAAACATTAACCAGTCCATGGAGTTCACCAGTGGCGTTGGTCGAGAAAAAGGATGGTAGCATGAGATTCTGCGTGGATTACCGAAAATTAAATGTAATCACGAAAAAGGATAGTTACCCAATGCCAAGGATCGATGACACATTAGACACATTATCGGGTGCTCGAATATTTTCGACATTAGATCTGCAACGCGGCTATTGGCAAGTGGAAGTCCAGCAGGAAGATCGCGAGAAAACGGCATTCAGTGTGGGTAACGGATTGTGGTAATTTAACCTTATGCCATTCGGATTATGTAACGCCCCTGCAACTTTTAAACGACGAATGGAGCGCGTACTGCAGGGATTACATTGGAGGACGTGTCTCGTATATTTGGACGACATCATCGTCATGGGCAGGATTTCGACGAGCATTTAGATAATTGGGCAGAGGTTATGGGTCGGATACAGAAGGATGACCAAGAAGAGTCATTCGTGGAACTAAGACGATGATTTTGCGCAGCACCAATCCTCACATACCCTATACCCAACATTAAATTCATATTGGACACCGATGCAATTAATGATGGTATAGGAGGAGCATTATCACAGGCAACAAATGGTGAGGAGCGAGTTATTGCATATTACTCCTAGATGTTATCAACACCGGAACGAAATTTTCGTATGCACGGAAAGAGTTGTTGGCTATAGTGAAATGTATTAAGCACTTCCATTCGTTCCCTCTATGGTCAAAAATTTCTTCTACGGATGGATCATAGAGCTTTGCGCTGGTTGTTACAATTCAACAGATTAATACCTTAATGCAAGGTGTCATTCCTTGCAATGAGGTATTAATCTCCAGTTCTTTTACAGTGGTTCTATTTTAACCCTGAAACAATGTTGTCAACTTTATTTGACAATTCATCAGGTCATATGTCTCAAAATCTCAAAATAAAAACTCTTTTACAAATATATAAAGTTAAAATAAATATCACATTTCACCTGGAATATTACATTTAAGGTCGTTCAAAGATTATTAACGTGTGGCACTGTTTATTCTGGTAATTAACTCCCGGTGAATAGGTAACTGGGGAAGAATTTAAATGTAATTTCTGTTCAAATAAATTTTTTCCGGCCGGAGAAAAAGTTTAATGTAAATATTTATAGATTGGAAAATAACTTTTCCATATCTAGGTTGACAGGAAAACCAATTCCCTATTTAATTTTGTTTTCAAGAAAATTAACACTAACTTGTTACCTCAGTAAGTATGGAAAAATTAACACTAATTTTTTACCTGAGTCAGTAAAGTATTATAAAGGAGCAACCTTTATTTGAATCCTCACTGAAAATATGGTTTTGGTCAGCATGTTACTAGGAAGGCGACAGAGCCGTTTTGGGTTTGTTCTGAAATGTGTAATAAACACAAGAGTGAAGTAAGATGTGCGAGTAACTCCAGCGACATTCACAGCGCACAAATTATGGGAAAGCTGCAAAAACATGACGAATTTGGTGAAATGAAAGAGAGTTTGAAAAACTAACAGCAGAATACAAAAGTGTCATCGATGAGCATAAGGAATTGTTAGAACCCTAACGATCATCAAATGTAACAAGCCGAAAACAAAAAATCGATAGTTCTTGTAACCTAGAACCCACTATAGATGAGCTGTATCAGGAAAAAATGGAGTGAAACCTTAACTTACTGTAGCCGAAAATCATAACGTCGAGGATCAACCCAACGGAGTTATAAAAAAAAAAATTCGTGTACTGGATTGCAGTGAGAATGATGTTACTAAATTGCAATACATGAAGCTAAAAATTTCTACATGAAAATGTTCGCGGTGGTGACACAACCGACAGAAAGCTGCTAATCACATTTAAGGACAAGCAGGCCAAATATAAGGCGCAGGACACGAAAAAAAAAGAAAATAATTCACTTAAGTCAGTCATGGTAGGTTATAATTTTCCAGTATAGCTAAACAAATCTTCTTTATCGATCATTTGACCCAATTCAGACTAAATCTATAGTGAGCAGCTCGTAAAATCAACAAACATATTAACTCACATTTACTTGGTAAATTATTGATATTTATTCAATGATGCTGCATAACAAATTTTCCGATTATACCAACTGTGCAAACACCTATATTCGGTACATAAACCTCTTGAAATTCACTCAATGTATACATTAAACTTTAAGTTTGTACGAACGAAATAATAACAAACTTTTCTTAAATGAAATATACGATTTTGTTGATTGTCTTTCTGGGAGTCACCGCCTTAAGTATAATTAAAATATGTTTTTTTTTTAACATTTTTAATTATATTTGTTAAATTACAGAATTAGGGGTGACCTACAAATTTCATTGGCTCAACTGTGAATTAATTTCAACGGAGCAGGATAAATTAATTCTTAAGATTCTGCAGTTCTTATGAAATGTATTAACATTTAAAAAATAATAGTTCTCTGAAGAACCAAGCGTTACTTGTCCAAACTTTGTTGAATTCAACAATTTTTGTGTCATTATAAATAAACGTTATATGAACAATATTTATTTTAAATTCTATCGCCAAACGACTCAATAGACTTCACTCTATATAGAAGCATAATTCGTTTCCAAACGAAAAATTTGCCAGATCTAAATCCTTCGCAGTCAAAGTGGATATTTTCATACTACTAACCGAATCAAAATTTCGAAAATTTATATTTCCAATTTTCGTGTAATCTGAGCTCCATTCTTTTCAATTTAGAAATGACAAATTACTAATTCCAGAGCAAGACACAACATAACGGCTAAACCGCGGCAATAATCGAATTTCACAAAATAATTTTTCATTACAGTCGATTTTTCCAACATTCGAAAACCCAGCTCAACCATTTTTATAAAAATCGTTCGATATGAAAACATTATAAGTTAATTTTCCCAAAATTAGGACATAGCAATTGGTTCCTAGTACTCCGCGGAAAAAAAACAATTTCCGAAAAATATGTCATCCGCATAATAAATTGTATTGTATTTAAATATGGTAGGCGACCAACTACTGCGCAAAAAATAATAGTATAACTAACATGTGATGCTAGGATGTTGCAAAACGATGCCCTTTAATTGAATTTCACCGTTTTATAGCATATTGCGGAATTTGACGGGAAATTAACAAATTTGACGATATTTTGAATTTATTGTTATATGTTTCTGTCTTACAAACCCATAAAATATTCGAAAAACCCTGTAATGGTAATGAAACTGTCATTTGTATGTTATTTTACTTTTTTGTGTAACTCTGCGCTGCGTAGACAAATATGTCAAAAATGTCGATAACAGCAATCAGCAAAATTTTATGATTTCTTTGTTAATGGCACCACTTTTAAGGTGGAGAACTTCATTTTTACTCCACATTTGATAAAGCTCTAATTTTTTTATTTATTTACAATAACTATAATCTATAAGATAAAAAATCCCTAATGATTATTACAGTATAATTCCAAGAGCTTAAAATTTCACAATAAAAATAAATTAATCACAAGTCGTTTGCATAAAATCTCAAAATTTACAAAATTTACATTTTTATATTTGTATTGCATAAAATTACGGAAATCTTATTAAAACATGACGAAGATTACGTCACTTCAAACATAGAAATTTTAAAGTTCTCTTTCAGTTTATTTTTGAAACAAGCTTTAGTCATTCCGAAATCAAAAATATTACAGAAATTGTTAAAGTTTGCAATCATAAAATTAATTGATTCGTGTACTGAGTACTAAGTTAGTTGGAACGATGAATATCCGGTATCAATAAAGACATTGTTCTAAGTTGCCTTATGGGAGCATAAATATTCAAATGCGAAAGTATTATTGGACTATCAATCCTCGCTTCAAAAACATCAGCCACAAATAAAGCCGCAGCAAAAGAACGTCTGAGTGACAAGGGCTCTAAATTTAAAACGTAACATCTCGTATTGTAACTCGGTATATTAAGAAGATTATTCAAATAAGTCATTCGTCTCTCCAGGTTAAAGAGATTACATTATAAAAAGGAGCCCACTCGACTATAGCATTTTCTAAATTTGACCAAAACATTGAAGAATATAGGATTTGAAGAGTCCTCTTGCTTTATATTCTTTAGAAAGAGAGTGTAACGATCTGAAACGAGCACCCGGTTATGGGATAAAAGCGGGTTATGGGATAGGTACTTTTTAATTGATCGTTATGCCATAATTAGAATTATGGTTAACAACAAAAGCAAATAAAAAACGATATAAAAGCTCTTGATATCGATCGGGTGGTCAGTTTTTTTTTTGTTTTGTTGTGGTCGGAGATACTCAACAATAACAATAGTAAAGAAAGCAAAAAAATAAAAATAAAAAATTTAAATAAAATAAAATTAAAAGAAAATCCATATCATCTATAAAAAAGTTAAAAATGATTGTATATTTTGTGTATGATGAATAAACTCAATCTAAGTTGATAAAAAAAAAAGAAAAAAAGAAAGAAAACAATTTTATAAAAATTATTTCCAAATTTGCATGGAAAATTGTAATGTGAGATAATAATACTTGTGTTATCATGTAAATTATTGTAAATTGATATTTAAGAAATCAAGTATGGTAAATAAAAATAAAATAAAACTAAAATCATTATGTTCGATGTATCAATTCGTGAATGTAATTAATTATTTATAAAATAAACCTACAAGTATAGGGACTATTTACCCAAGCATATGTTAGTGCTCAAAGACGCTTTGTAAATAAAATAATAAAAAAATAAAAATAAATAAAACATAAATTCATTTTGTTTGTAAGTGCTTGTATAACGCAGTAACGTTGTCTTATTGAATCCGCTACGCCACGTTTATACATATTTATCGGCGGAAAGATCGTGATCTATTTCGGTCATTGCAGTGGTACAACTATTCCAAAACCTGTATATTGATTACGGGATTAACATATTAAACAGTATTACCATCCGATAACTTGGTGATAAACGAAAAACTACAAGCCCAGGAGCTCAAAGTAACAAGTATATGCAACGGATTACAAAAGGAAAAAAAATATCGCTTCGAGAATTTGAAATACTACGAGCATTTTTACGGTTTGCAACTCTCTGATACCAAGGCTAAACAGCGGATACTTCGAAGGCTGCCACTTAAACGGATTTGATATAGCGGGATGAGCAACAGATGTTCAACGGGACACCATCATTGTTCAACAGAAGTTTTTTTTGGTGATGTATTAATTAATTTTAAATTTTTTTTTCCAAATCTTAAATTTATATAGTTAGTTCTTTCGCATGATAGATGATAAATGATAACTCATATTTTCCTATGATAATGTAAATGGATTTTTTTTGTTCTTATGTCATTTAATTCGTTTTGAGTTACTCAGTCCGCTAAAACCTTATTAAACCATTTGCTGATTTGATTTTGATTTATTATATTAATTCGGCCTATGAAAATGGTCGGCTAAAGTTATTCTTGTTTTAGTGATGTGAGTGTCGAAAACCCGATCGCGATCTAGTTACATTCTTAAGTTGATTTAATTTAAAAACACTTTACTTTTGTTTGTACTTTTGGTGATTTTATGTCATGTGTGGTAAGCTGAACCCCCGTTATACCGGAAGAGTCTACCCATCGCGAAGAAGTGTTTGAACATGAACCGGAGCGTTTTCCAATTCGTTGAATTGATTCTGGAGTGTGAATCCTTGATGTGCGACACTGTAGTATTCGCTAGCCAGCGATCTCAAGATGGTGATGTATATTCGCTTAAGCGATCTCAATTCAAGCTCTCAACAAACAATAACTGTTACAACGGCTGTAGATTTTTAATAATTTTTATTTTGTTGTGTTGACAATTCCAACCAATCCAACAGAAAACCTTTTTACCACTAACCAAAATTATATTTTTTTTAAGTTTATTTTGCATGTTACATAAAAATCTCAGAGAGGAAATTCGCATGCCAAAATAAACAATTCAAAAATATTAACAAAATTTACTTTAGGTAATGAGAGTATATAATGCAAATGATAAGTATATAACATGAGGTAAAATTAGGACATTTAAATTAAGCATTAATTTACATGACATTGTAATACATAATGTTGAAATGCAAATGTAAAATTAAATAATGATTGATTAGTTTCTGTTCATTATCATTCTCCCCCATCTTGAACACTCTGTGGTTCAACATCTACTGGAAGCGGACAAATATTGACGATGGCTCGTTTGATTAGCCCAGTTGCAGTTTTTATCGATTCGACTCTTACTAATCCGTCTGGGCCAGCATGAAGCTCTGTTATTTTTCCAAATTTCCATTTGAGCGGTGGTAGGTTTGGATCCTTGATAATTACGATTGTTCCCTCAGTAATGTTTCTATGTTTGTCCTTCCAATAATACCTGTGCTGCAGTTGTTGTAAATAGTCAGTTGACCACCTTGACCAAAATTGCTTATATAAAAGGTTCACCAACTCCCAGCGCTTAGCATATTTTATATCATCAGGTTTTGTTAGAGTTGGCTCAGGTATAGCAGTCAACGGACGGCCAATAAGGAAATGGCCAGGTGTTAGGATTTCCAAATTATCATCAGTAGTAACTGGAGTGATAGGACGCGAATTTAGTACAGCTTCAACTTGTTTTATTAATGTGTGAAGCTTCTCGTAAGTTAAGTTCGCGGTACCCATCGTGCGACGTATATGATATTTAGCTGACTTAACAGCAGCTTCATAAATACCACCAAAATGTGGTGATCCAGGTGGTGCGAATTTCCAGGTAATTTGATCGTCTGTAGTACATGAATTGAGCTGCTGTTGAAAATCTGTACCGTGAAGCATCTTATATAGATTGTGTAACTCAGAATTAGCAGCTACAAAGTTTGTCCTATTATCCGAGAATACATTTTTACAAAGTCCTCTTGTGGCTATAAACCGACGAAATGCACCGATAAACGAGGCAGCAGTGAGATCAGATGCTAATTCCAGATGAACGGCTCTTGTGGCAAGACATACAAAAATGGCCAAATATGTCTTAGTCGGAACCTTTCCTCGAATGCGATAATGAATAAATAATGGTCCTGCATAATCTATGCCAACGTTGTAAAATGGTGGTGCTGGATTGACTCGCTCTGACGGTAAATCTGCCATTAATTGTTCAGGAAATCTTGGTCTTGCACGACAACACAGTACACACTGTCTGTAAACTCTTTTAGCAACCTGTTTTCCATTTATTGGCCAATAAGATTGACGTACTGCTGCCAAGAGTGCTTGTGGCCCAACATGAAGATGCTTTCTGTGGATGAAAGTTATTAATGTGGTGGTAAAATAATGATTGCTTGGCAATAACACTGGATGACGTGATGTATAAGAAATTGCTGCAAACTTTAGCCGCCCACCAACTCTGATTAAATTTTGTTGATCCATAAACAGTGAAAGCGACTTTAGAGATGGATGACGAACTATGAAGTTAGGCTTTTGTAACCCCTTATACTCTGCTGGAAAGCAGGTGGTTTAAAGCAGACGTAGTATAGCATCTAAAGCAACCTTGATTTCTTCTGTACTTAAAGGCCCAATTTTTCTTGATTTTTTGAAGCGGCAATTATTGATGAAGCGATGTACATAGCCCATAGCGTTTTGAATTGTCACCAATGAATGTTTTCGATGTATTCGATCCAGGAGATCGTTAACAAGTTCAGTGCTTGCAGTCACGGCGATAAAGTTAGATTTT
Organism: Nephrotoma flavescens; assembly: GCA_932526605.1. NCBI lineage: Eukaryota > Metazoa > Arthropoda > Insecta > Diptera > Tipulidae > Nephrotoma > Nephrotoma flavescens. Next base: position 247,885,832 of record OW052220.1, on the reverse strand, counting down.
TCTTCTGTGACCTCAATTGACTCTGTAAGTTGCTGTGAGTTATTCCAAGCTTCAATTGACGAATGAAGAAACTGAGGTCCAAACCACCACAGTTCGGAATTCATAAGCAATTCAGGAAAAGTTCCTCTTGAAATCCAATCGGCTGGATTCAATTTTGATTCTACGTGCAGCCATCTATTAGGATCGGATCTTGCTTGAAATCAGACACACGGTGTGCCACGTAGGTTTTCCATTTGGACGACGAAGATCTAATCCAGTGAAGAGTTATCATGGAATCTGTCCAGTAATAACATGTCTCCACCTTAAAGTTTAAAATACTCAAAACCTTTTGCATGAGTTTGGCCAAAAGTTGTGCAGCACACAACTCAAGTCGAGGCAAAGTAACGTGCTTTAAGGGAGCAACTCGAGATTTGGAACACATTAAGTTAGCAGCATAACTCTCCAGACCTAAGAAACGTACATAGACAACGGCACCGTACGCCTTTTCGCTGGCATCAGCGAACCCATGCAATTGTATTCCTGGATGTTTTTGGTTACCGTTAAACAAATGACGTGGAATGATAAGCTGACTTAATTTTGGTAGTTCATTTAGAAAGTTTGTCCAATATGAATGGTATGCTATTGGGAGGCTTTCATCCCAGTTTAATTTCAATGACCATAGCTTTTGTAATAGCAATTTACCCACCACAACTATCGGAGACACTAGTCCAAGAGGGTCAAAAACCCTTGCAACTTGAGATATTATTTTTCGTTTAGTGACTGTTGAAGTAGTTGTAGAATCTAGGTTGACATTGATACAAAAATAATCCGGTACTGGATGCCAGTACATACCTAGAGTTTTTATGCCAGTTTTATCGTCAATTTGATAATGCACTTCACGATCATCTTCTGGAATATCATTGAGAAGCTCCTGATTGTTTGAACACCATTTACGCAAAGGTAAATTGGCACCCTGCAAAATCGATGTTATAGTTTTCTTCAAAATTGCTGCGTCTTCTAGAGTATCGGAACCAGTCAACAAATCGTCGACATAAAAGTCATCGCGAATTTCTGAACTAGCTGCTGGTTGACTGGATTCAAAGTCGAGAGCAAGTTGAAGTAAACATCGTGTTGCCAGGTAAGGTGCCGAAGTGGTACCATATGTGACTGTATTTAGCTTGAACGTTTTTAGCACCTCAGATGGATTGTATCGCCAGAAGATATACTGATATTTTTGATCCTCGGAATTCAGTAAAATTTGCCGATACATTTTACAGATATCAGCACTAAATGCATGAATGTGAGATCGAAAACGAAGCAGGACTGAAAACAATTCATTTTGAATCACATGCCCACTCATCAATAGATCATTAATAGAATAACCGCTTGTTGACTTTGCCGACCCATCAAACACGACTCTCAACTTAGTTGTCGACGAATCGGGCTTCATTACATAATGATGTGGTAAATAATAGTTCACCGGTTCAACAAAATTAACTAATTCCATGTGTTTAAGAGTTTCATACTCTCTCATAAAGGAATTATATTGAATAGAAATTTCTGTATTATTGTTGAGCCGTCTTTCGAGCATAAGAAATCTTTTCTTGGCTAAAAAGGATGAATCACCAAGCAATGCTGGACTGGAAGCAAAAGGAAGTTTAACGATAAATTTGCCCTCGGTATCTCTAGAAAAATTATCCTTGAAATGGTTGTCACACTCGGAATTAGCTAAAGAGTCATGGTTGGTGTGACATTCCTCTATATTCCAAAATCGCTCCAATAATTCATCTAATTTAAGTTCAGATGCAACAAAATTGCAATTAATGGAAGTACGTGACGAAATTGAAGTTCCACCAGCTACAACCCAACCCAATATTGTATTTTGTAGGATAGGTAATTCATCGCCTAGTCTAATTTGGCCAATGGATTGTAAATTGAAATAAATCTCAGCTCCAAGAAGTAGGTCTACTTCATGGGGCTCACAGAATGACGGATCGGCTAGATTAATATTGGATGGAATTGACCATGTGGAAGAATCAATTTGAATTGACGGTTGCATATCCGAAATTTTCCTTAGTAAGTGAACTTCTAGGGTTGTAGAGAAATTATTTATACGCGAGTGTATCGTAATCGTTGAAGCCCTGGACGATGAAGTAGAAGCACAGGCAATGCCCTTAATGTTGACATGTGAACGATGAGTTTTAACTCCTAAACGCTGAATTAATGAATCTGTAATAAAATTCAATTGCGAACCTGAGTCGAGTAATGCTCGAGCTACAATTGAACGGCCATGCCTATCAGGGATTTCAACCAATGCTGTAGCAAGAAAAATGAATTTTGGAGCAGTGGAACACTTTAACGTTGTTAAAATGTGGTTGTTGTTAGACGCACTTATAGTAGTAAGTGTAGATCTTCCAGAATTGGTCTGAGATGAATTATTACCTTGATGTGGACTTACTGTACCACTTGAAGATGCTGTATTGTTTGTATGCAGCAGAGTGTGGTGTTTGACCTTACACACTCGACACACATCAGTAATCCTACATTGATCAATAAGATGTGATGTACAAACACAGTTTTAATTCGGTAACTGCCCCTATGCGTTCGTCAACAGACATTGCAAGAAATTTATGACATCGATTAACAATGTGTCCCGGTTGATTACAGACGACACAGTTGTATCCCTTAACTGCTGAAAACGCCATTCGTTTAAATGGTTTTGGTTGTACCCGGTGAGATTTGGACGGTTTTGATTCCAACTGAGCGTTTGATGAAGAAAAGTCACTTTTATATTCATTTATCTTATGACTACGAACATGAATAAAATTTGAAATATCCTCGAACGAAGGAAGTACATTCGGTAATGATGCTTCCTTCCACTTAGATTTTGTGTGTGAGTCAAACTTGGAACTATAAGATGGACTAGAAAATCATCCCAATATTGAACTGGACGACCAAGATTTTTAAGTGATCGAACATGTGAATTAAAATCGTCTAGTAGATTTAGCAATTTTTGAGATGATGGCTTATCAATCGGTTTAATTGAAAACAATGCCTTTATATGTTCTTCAGTGATCTGATTAGGCTTATCGAAGCGCTCAATCAATAAACGTCTAGCTTCAACATAATTATCAGAAATAAAATCTAAGTTTTCAAAACACTTAGCAGCGGAGCCTACTACTGAATTTTTAAGATATTGAAATTTAGTTATATTGTTTAACTTAGGATTATTATGAACATGGTTATCGAATGCTTCGATAAACCCCTTCCACCTTATAATCTCACCATTGAATGTGTCTAGCTTGAGTTCGGGTAATTTAGGAAAGAATGAAAGCTCTTCACCTATATTAGTAACTGGGATAACCTTCTTTTTAGCAAGATCCGCAATCCTATCTTCTAACACCGGCCGTAAATTATAATATGACCGATCCGTGGTGGTTCGGATCTTAGATTCGAGTTGTGTTTCGTCTAACGATTCAAACAGCGTTTGATTTTTTTTGAAATTTTCATAATTTAAAATTAAATCATTAAGCCGAAGTTGAATTTGCGATTTTGGTGCGGTCTCCAATTTAGACTCAACGAATTCAGATAACTCTTTCAAAAAATCTTCGAAATTTTTGTTGCACTGTTTGCATCGTTTTATTTGTGTCTCGGAAGACATATTGAAGCTAAAACAATCAAAACAACAGAAGAATACCCACGAAGTATGATAAAGGTACAACGTTGAAAACAGAAAAATTCAGAACACTAAAGAATGAACACGAGGTATAACAGTGTAATTTTGAAACCACGAAAACAAGATATAACCACAAGGTATATGAAGAGTAACTGTAATTTTTCACTATGAAACCGTTATTACACTATATTAATAAATCGAAAGTTCTGAATTTTTACGTTACAACTGCCCGTAAAATAACACCGTGAAATGAATTGATAGCCTTTATTAAAATAACGAGATACTTAGCTAAATGCAGACTGCAATCACATCACCGGCCGACTACTCCTTGAATGAATAGCGGAAAACTGTACATAAGGTGATCTCAATATCCACTACCCCACATCTGACACCATGAACATGAACCGGAGCGTTTTCCAATTCGTTGAATTGATTCTGGAGTGTGAATCCTTGATGTGCGACACTGTAGTATTCGCTAGCCAGCGATCTCAAGATGGTGATGTATATTCGCTTAAGCGATCTCAATTCAAGCTCTCAACAAACAATAACTGTTACAACGGCTGTAGATTTTTAATAATTTTTATTTTGTTGTGTTGACAATTCCAACCAATCCAACAGAAAACCTTTTTACCACTAACCAAAATTATATTTTTTTTAAGTTTATTTTGCATGTTACATAAAAATCTCAGAGAGGAAATTCGCATGCCAAAATAAACAATTCAAAAATATTAACAAAATTTACTTTAGGTAATGAGAGTATATAATGCAAATGATAAGTATATAACATGAGGTAAAATTAGGACATTTAAATTAAGCATTAATTTACATGACATTGTAATACATAATGTTGAAATGCAAATGTAAAATTAAATAATGATTGATTAGTTTCTGTTCATTATCAGTGTTCTACCACACATTGCTTATGCAAACAAAGGTTACAAGAGGCTGTATAAAACCCAACAAAGATGATGATTGCTATTATTTTGCCAATATGCGAAATTAAACTCAGAGTGGGATAAAACGTTACTCCCAAGTCTGTGATTTGGTGAACGCGAGCTAATGTTTCGCTATTAATATTATAATCATAATTTATCAGAATTGTTTTCCTTGAGTAAGATATAACAGCACACTTCTTAGTATTTAACTTTATGATTCTTGCTACATCACAAGAATACTGAATCCGGGTTAGATTGTAATTAAGTGGCATCCGAGGGGTCAACAATGCGACAGAGAAGTTTGAGATCATCTGCATACATAAATCCCTTAGAGTAACGCACTACATCCATCAATTCATTTACAAATATTGAAAATAATAGAAGGCCACGTTGTTTCCGGTGTTCCGCAGGGCTCACACTGCGGTTTATTCCATTTTACAAATTACATAACACTAAACTCAAAATTAAAATTGTGTAAATTCTAAAATTTACTTATTTTAGTAGAAGTTTCCAAACGTTTCTAAAAAATTCTTATTTATTAAATAAAATTATTTTTATAATTTAGAAATTAATAAAATTATGATTCTATAAAAAGGGTTGGGATTTTTGTAATTCTGAACCGTTCCCCTACAAACACACCTATACGTTCTTACGAACTTGTTTATGGTAATGCCATTCATTAATAAATACTGAAGCTGTTTTACCAAATTACAATATATCATTGACTAAAATTTAATCTAATTATAAACTATAATAAATTACCAAAATAAATTCCACTCTATGCCTATCGAATTTATTTTGGAATTTTGTATAAAGGGATTTTGAAATTTAACATTTTCGACAGGAATTGTCACTTTTTGGAACATTTTTAAATTTTCTTTTTCCTGTAATTTTAGTTTCTAGAATTTTGTTTTTTTGAAATTTTGATTTTGGAATTTGACGAATCGTATAATTTTGTATTTTTGGAATTTATAAAAAAAAAATTGGGAATTTGTTTTCCTGAATTTTTATTTTTTAGAATCCTAATTTTGGAATTTCGATTTTTGAATTCTGGATTTTGCGAATCGTATCCAATCCGTTTTGGAATTTTAGCGTACTGAATGAAACTAGGCTATTTCTCAACAAGTAATGGTTAAATTTGATATATAGGACTAGATTCGGATTTTAACATGAATTTTGAATGAAAATCTGAAACACGATCATTCTGTATGGAATTTTGTAAATTATTAACAGATTATTGTCAAATTTGGTATCCTAAAACGGATTTGGATTCTAAAATGAATTTTGAATGGAGTTCTGAGACTAGTAAATGGAATTTTTTTTTTTACTAAATATAGTAATATTTTATTTGAACGGCATAATTGGAAATTCAGCATCAATTTTGTATGAAGTTCTGAATTTTGGTCATATTGAAACTAATTACTGATGTAAATGTTAAATTGTATTTAAAAGAATAAATGCACCTATAATCGATTAAACATTCCACATCTTTAATCCACAAGATATTCTGTCTTTATTCTTTGAAAAGCCGGTTGTATTTTATTTCATAGATTTCAATCAATAAATTTAATAAATTAAAAAAAAAAAATCGGAAGAAACTGCCTTGTTCTAATTTGCGAGATGGAACTCTTGCCTTTGACTTTAGCTTCACCAAGATGTTTTTGATTCTTCCTCTTCTTTTATTAAATTTTAATATAAATTAAATTTATATACTTTTGTATTTTATTCGTGCAATTTAAAATCACGAATGAAAATCGAGGTTGCTTGCCGTATTTGACTAAATTCCAAGCCGCAAAAGTAATTACGGAGCAGAATCTGGAAAGAAGATTATCGTCAATAGTGATCGATGGCCAAATTGAGCATCTTACAAGTTGGAAAATAATGAAAAATAAAACGCTTGACGCGGAAGGGTAAAACATGATAGGAATTATTTGGGATCCGTTCATAACTGCATATTTTAAAAGTCCATTTCTCAAAACGGCATATTTCAAAACTGCATATTTCAAAACGGCATAAGGTACGAAACGGCATAAGGTACAAAACAGCATTTTTCAAAACGGCATTTTTCTAAACTACATATTTCAAAACGGCTTTTAGCAGAATGGCGTTTTTTAAAACTAGATACTAGATATATCGTATTTCGAATACTGTAAAGAGTGTCATGCAAGGAACCAATTTTACAGTATCCAGAATTTTCTAAGGAATTTATCCTTACCACGGACGCGAGCAACGTAGCCATTGGGGCCGTCCTATCACAAGGACCTATAGGAAAAGATAAGCCTATATGCTACGCATCCAGAACCTTAACGGTCACAGAACAAAACTACTCTACTATAGAGAGAGAGCTTTTAGCCATCGTCTGAGTACTTTCGACCGTACATTTGGCCAAAAGTTCAAAATTGTCACAGATCATAAGCCACTGACATGGCTTTTCAATCTCAAAGAACCAAACTCCAAATTATTTCGATGGAGATTAAAATTGGAGGAATACGATTACGAAATCGTATACCAAAAAGGTGCGAAGAATACCAACGCGGATGCACTGTCACGAATGCAACCCGAACTTAACGTTATCAACAACTTAAACACCTTCGAAACTTTAGCTCCATCTACGGATTCTCAAATCACAAATAATGATGAACAAACTATTATACCAAAATTGACCCCGAAATGCAAGGGCTAAATATTCAACATGAACACCCATTTGGCAAACATAGGGTGATAATATATATGTCCAGGCATCATATACCAACAATCCACCTTAATATTCTAACACAAGTCACGAAACATCGAGTGACAAGAATATTGTGCGATGATATAGTTTTCCAAATAGCTACAGAAGCATACCGTATGAAATTCCCACAAACCATATCCTGGTAAGAACACATATACTCTTAACGGATGTATTCAGTCCTGTGGGCCAACAAGCCATAATAAAAAACGGCACGAAGAAAATCACCATCGAGGAAAAGTCGAAAATCACGAGTTCATCAAAAGGACTTACTATTTTCCGATGTCCATCATCATCATTACAAAGTACATCAACACCTGTACCATATGTCTTCAGACTAAATATGACAGGCACCCACTTAAATTGGAGTATGAGATCACAGAAACACCAAAGAGACTTATGGAAATCCTCCATATAGATTTCTGTTTCTTTCAAAGTAACGTATTTGCGGGCGCCTTCTACATGAAAACCCGTACTAGTGAAAAAATTCAAAGGAAACTCGAACAGTTCTTTAGCATACACGGTAAACCCACAAAAATTATTACCGACAATGAAGGAAGTATGAACACACCTTCGTTCAGAGCCTTCTTAGACGAACATTTCATTCAATTGCACCACACGTCATCATGTTCGTCAACTAGGAACTCTCCTGTTGAACGATTGCACTCAACACTTCAGGAACTTATCAAAATTATTATCTCCTAACATTTAATGTTAAACCGTTTAAAACAAATTATTGTAAAAACTCTCCTTTAATTCGTATGCAAAATGCTCATAATATTTATTTTAATGATTTAGAATTTAATATTTGTTCTTTAGCAATTTACAAAAAATATGTAATTAGCATTTTAGACAATTCTAATCACCTTTAAAACTAAATTTAAATGTAAATTGAGATATTTTGTTAATCTTTTTAATTATTTTTAATTTTTAATACTAATTCTATTGTATATTATTATAATTAATGTTGTAAATCGTGTTTATGCTAGCAAGTAATTGGAAATTGTTTTTCCGTTTGTTAGCTAATTTTGAATGAAATAAATAAAAAAAATAAATAAATAAAATTGCACATCTAAATTCTCCCGAACTAAGCATTAAAGAGTTAATGAACCGTGCTATCTTCTCCTATAACAACTCCATACATTCTACAACAAAGCCCTTTGAACTATTAAGAGGACACTACACTATTTTAGGGAAACCTATCAACCCTACACCCCCAAATGCACAAGAGTACCTTTTTAACTACACCTTAGCCTATGAGGAACTATGCAAGCGTATACATGAGGAAACTCATGCAAAAAAGGTTAAATTAATCAATAAACTCAATGTTGGTCGAGATAAACCACCAAAATTGAGAATCGACCAAACAGTGCACGTTCGCAATAAGGAACGCACAAAAATTAAACCCGGATACGTAATTAGGAAAATCCTTAAAGACAACAGAGTCACTATGTTAACTAAAGATGGCAAGTACCACAAGAAATTGATAAAGAATCCATTTCAGGTGCACGCTCGTCATGAGCCAAACGCTGAAAGTGACCGACCTGAACAACAACAAGGGCTTGATACCGATCAGAATAGGCCAAGCCCGAATAATCAATAGTTATAAAAGGATCGTCCACATCATTGAGATCCAATTCTATGAAGAAAACATTCGCGTTATCCAAGGTAACATCGACATAGTTGAAGAAACTGTTAATAGCAATATAGATTATAAGTATGCATTCAAAAACAAAATAGAAATTCTGGAACATAAATTTAAGGAACTACAAGACAACGTTAACCTTTTGAAATCTACACGGGTCAAAAGAGGTCTTATTAACGGACTAGGTTCCTTGATCAAAGACATTACGGCAAACTTAGACCAACACGATCTAGACGAAATTAGTTCAGCAATACATAGTCTTTACCAAAATCAAGATAACTTAAATAAACAAATTGATGCTCAAATTGAGATAAATAAGGGTATGATTGATAGATTCAACTACGTACAGAAATATGTAAGAGACAGTAATAAAAAGATTAATTTTGAACTAAATAGGCTCAGTAACACAACACAAACAGGAATACATATGATCAAAATAGATCAATACATCTGATTAATCATTAATTGTATTAATTAATACAATAGATACCTTAACCCATTTTAGGGGTATATCCTCCATCCAGTCGCAAGTTAATTTTTTACGACCAGAAATATGGTTACTAGATTTATTTTGCCATGCCAATTGACACATTTTTTTCAAATTTAACTTTGTTTTGCGATTGTTAAGTAGAAATGTATAAAAAACTGCGACCTCGGAAAAGGCGTAGCAGTCTTTTCGTGGATTTCTACTTTACAATCGCAAAACAAATTTAAATTTGAAAAAAATGTGTCAATTGGCATGGCAAAATAAATCTAGTAACCATATTTCTGATCGCAAAAAATTAACTTGCGACTGGATGGAGGATATACCCCTTAGACGCACTCAGTTCAGCTAGACACAGACACATCTCAAGACATTTACTATCCAACAGTGAAATCCATTTCATTAATGATTTACTGTCTCACGACCGAATCGAAATAATCAACCCAAACAATATCTACGATTTATTGACGTTACAAGGATATTACAATCAGTCTAGAATTATTCTTAGTATACAGGTACCAACCTTCTATGAACCAACATTTAGTTATTTCAAAATTAAACCTATTCCATCCAAAAACCTCATGATTACCCCGATTCCATCATGGTTCCCCGAAAATTCTGCGACAAACGATTATGCCACAAACAATTATGCAACAAACAATTCATCGAAAAACAAATATGAAAACTACAACTTAACAATAACCAAGTGTGCGTAAAAACAATTGTACAAACAACAATTCATCGAAACAAAATTTTTCACTGTAATGCATCGGATTCTTGTGCATAATTTATTTTTCAGCTAAATTTTTGCCATCTTTTTTTATTTTTATTAATAATAATTGCTTCGCCAACCTTGCAGACACAGATCAAAGAGTTTTTATCGCTCTTATCGCTTCTTCTGATAGTGCCACAAACGTTAAAGAATTAACTTTTGTAAATATAAACTATTTTTTAATGTAATTTTAGTTCGTTGTACACCTTAGAGGATGGGGCACCCCCAAACCCCCGCTTTTAGTGTCATTAATGGAGATGTCCTACTTTGCTTTCCGTACCACACAATTGAACAATTAAGAGAAAATTGATCAATATTTTTTAATTACGAGTCTTTTCGAGTTGTTTCCGTGTAAAATTGTTTGTAGTACAATTATCTTTCTCTGAATTCATTTCTAACAATTGTTTGTCACACTTTTGTGGTTGTGTTAAATTGTGTTGCGCATAATTGTCGGGTTGCCTTACCCCGATTCCATCATACAATATCATCCTAAACGAACAAAATTATTATCAATACATATTACAACCATGCAACGAATTGGAAAACAAGTGTTACTGCACTAAGCAATCACTCCAATCAATAAGCAACACCTGCATACCCAGCATCATCTCACAACAATCAGCCCAATGCAACCATACGGCCTACGAACTAGAAGATGAAGTCTCAGAAATCATTACTGGAAAATTGTACGTAGCCACACCAGGAGAACTGGAATTCACATCTACTTGTCACCAATTTACGAAGTCTATCAAAGGTCAAGCGTTAATTGAATTCGATAATTGTGATGACAACATCTCGGGCATTACCAAAACATTACCAAGTACGAAATACGTCTACCAAGAGGACCAGATCGTCATTATACCGTATCACGACGTGAATAGTCAAAACGTTATACAGTCATTGTCATTATCACAAATGACTAATTGGACCCTACAACATAAAGATCACATCACGCTATTACAGGAGCGGGCGTTATCTCACAGCATACAAGGACACAGTACTATAACCCTGATCATAATCATTATTATTGCAATTGTCATCTATTGTACCTGGAAGAGATGCTACAAATCAACACAGCAAGTAGCGACACAGAACAATACACAGTCAACCAGTGAACCCAACACCATACGGACAAAGTCCTTATAGCCTTCTCTTCGACGGGAGGAATTACGATCCTCTGCACATGACGCCAACCAAAATAGCATAGAAATATGCATAATATGCATAAATACCTTTATGCATATTTTGCTGACACATTTATAGATCGGGTGTCATTGTAATAGATTTAAGTATATTTTATAGTTTAGTATTAAGTTATTGTTAAGTTACTATTCGATTAAAGAACACTAAATAAAATCAAAATTGTTATAAAAATAAAATTAATTGAAAAAAGAGTTTAAATAAATAAAATAATTAAAAAATAAATTACTTTTTAATAATAAATATTTTCGTGTAAACATAAGTTGGCCATTTCAATAATATTATAGTTCAAAAATATAATGAAGGATTTCGTTGGACAAAAAATAATGAAAATTTTGCTGTAATTATGAATATTTTCGTTATTGTTATACCACTTTTTTCAGTGTGGATAGATTTTGTACTATATAATATTAGATTCTGATTTCTAACTGAATGCGTCTGGATCCCAAGAATTTTAAGACATGATGGTTTGTCGTTAATGTCTCACAAAGCATTATCCTTATTGCTTTCATTAACGTAATATACCTCTTCCAATGAATTGTGCTATTTAAAGCCGTATGATTTAATCCTTTACCATGCCGTTTCTTATTGTCATGAATGAGCTTCTTCAGTGGCGAGTGGTTCTAAATGTATTATAACTGATTTAATAAACCTACTTGATGCAACCTATAGATCTGAATTTATACAATCGTGTTTTAACCTAACCATTGTGCTCAAATTTCAGTGGCGAAAAAACTTTGTATTTCAGCATTCAGTGATCAGTTGTTGGAAGTATGGATAAAATAATGTGAGACGGGCCAAGCGTCGAAATTTGGAATATATTGAATGACATTTTAGTCTATTTAATGTTTAAGTTAGCATACCGTGAGAAGTTGGACTATTTCAAAAATTTTATGGATCCCATGTCTTAATGTATTGGGCCACATTAAAGAGCAATTAATTTGAGAAGTGGCATTAGCAGACAAACCCTGTGTGTAAAATGAGAGGTGATACAGTTTTATTTCGTACATAATCTACATTGTTACGTCACCTGTTAGGAACACTTAAAACATAAACATTGAGAAGATATCGTACTTATTTTGAGTGAAACCTCCATTAATATAAAAATGCCTTGATCGCAAAATGATGAAACCAATTGCGCTGCAGAATGACAGCCACCTAACAACAACAGAGAGTTCATAAAGTAAAAAAGTAACAATAGAAAACAGAATTCCACGAAACAACAAAATTAAAAAAAAAAAAAAATGTACCAATTCGAAAATATTTAAACAGATGCTAAAATAAGTAGACGTACATACAAAAATAAACACAAAACCGATCAATAAACGTCTTTATTTGTACAAATTTCTCAAAAATTTCTCGATTCAGCACGATAATATTTTTGTATATAAACTCGTAAAAAAATCATAAATTTATTCAGTTCATATCATGAGATAAGTTTGTAACTGCAAAGCAAACCCAGCTTAAGATGCAATACACAATTTTATTCGTTATCCTCCTCGGAGTTACTGCTGTAAGTATATTTGATGTAAAACACCGTTATTATGTTAGGTTGAATGTTACGCATATTAAAGATCTACAGTGCACCACAAATTAGTATAACTAATACTTTAGGAACTGCAATTAATGGTACTACATCTTTGTCACTTTGCAACACTGGTAGCTATGCCTCAGTTTATGCTGAAGCAGCTGCGCCAGCAGCCTCAGAAGCGATTCAGTTAATGCGGAAACCGACATTATGACGAATACCCCTTCAAGTTGGCAGCTTCTTTTTAGGAGGAATATTGGAGGTATGGCATATTTTCAGGACTTGAAAGTTTGTTTGGTTAATTAGAATCTTACACATAACCTTAATATTTTTGTTATTTGTTTTAAAATGCTTATTTACTGTCATTTAAAAATATAACCAAATTGCCCTTTAAATATACTCTGTTTTATTTTATATGGCAAAAAAAATTTATAAAATTTTCAATTGAAATTATTAATTTATCTTAACTGCGAGTATGAAGTAGTGTATGGCCAATGTAATAGAAAATACCACACAATTACGAAATATTGGAAAAGTGATGTCATTATCTATGAGTAATTAACCAGATTTGACAAAGGAAGAATGTCCGAAATCAGGTCGTCTGGTTATTTGTTTTTAAATTTTTTTTCACAATAATGATGTTGTTAATTGATTGATATAAATCTTATGAGTTTTAATTTTAAATACAAGATTTTAATAAACATATAATGTTAATTTAAAAAATTTTATGTAATTTATTTTTTAAACTATAATAATATATATTGTGTGATTACAGTACATATTCCTAGTAGTTGATAGGGAATGGGTTTTATGTTGTTCATTTGCAAAAAACAACTCATAGCATAGCGATCAAGCGGTATATGAAACTGTGCCTGTTGATATGTTGACAGGAGGACACATTCCGACTCAATAATTTTTGAATTGAATTTGCCCGGAATATGAACCCTTTGTAATTGATTTTTGTCACTCAAGAATCCTCTCACAAGAACAAATTTATCTCGAGCCGCACCGTTAGCGATTTTTTTCTGACATCAGGATACATCAAAGTGGATTCCTGATGCTCCTGATTTCCCGATTTTTTGTCAAAGCTGTTTGCGCTCAGGCAAAATGTATTACAAGTGTAACACGGACTCAACCAAAGAACCTTCTAAACGGATTTTTCAGAAATTAAGACCCATTCCAATCTGTTCGGGCAGCTATTCAAATTTATTGGCTATGTCATGCTAATACCTACCTACTTAAATTTAAAAATCAAAAATATACAGTTCACTGTGCATACCTAGAAAAAAATTGCGGTCTTACTTTGGGAAATATTATTCCTATTCGCATAGGAATGAAATTTGTGAACAAAGTAACAGCCAAGCAATTTTTTATACTTTGTTACGTGGTAACTGGTGTACGAGGAGATCCGGTTAGCTAGTCGTCTTAATGGCAGATGGCACTATTATTCCGGTTCAAAGACATAGAAACGTCATGGAAATTGTCATAATGTGACAGGTAGAGTTTTCTTCATGGTGATGGGAGAAAACGATGGTTCTTTTACGCTTGGAATTCGGACAAGGCTACAACAAGGAAATTCTCCACCACAGCAGCAGCAAAACACACCATCATTAGAAGACATTACGAGGTAAAAATAATTTTATTTGTAACTGTGAAAAGAAAGCCATAATTAGTATTACGTGTAAGTGACAAAACCGAGATACCAACACACACCCAAACGTGTGACCATTCGAAGGGTAAACGATAGTCTCGTAATATGTTAATGATACGTTATTAGTGTTTATGCGCGCGCTGTTGTGATAAAAAAAAATAAGAAAAAAAGTAAATAAAAATATATATCCAAACCAATATCACCCCACGGGTCAAGTTGCATTGACGAAGCGACCACTGCAAATTTGGTAATATAATTATCCCATAATTAACAAGGTAGTTGATTCTTGAATTGTTGTAAATTCCGAAATCCAGACGTTTTCGTATGAACCACGTTCCTATCGTTATTTTTTTTGTTTTATTTGTAGGAAAACTCCGGAGTACAACGAGCTCTTCGTGCACCGCAGGATCCACACATCGGGAGCCATATATGTATAGTCCGAATTCAATGACTATTTGTGTGGTGATACGAAAAGGTTTACAAATTTTATCTCCGACTTACTTGCTTGCTAAATTGTGTTATGTAAATAAAAATTAACGTAAAGTACTTCTTTTTCGAGTCGGAAGAACTATTGCATAATAATTTTTTTGTTTAATTGTTAATTCGTAAGTTAATAAAGATGTCATATGTGATATTTTATATAAAAAAAATCGATAATGTTCTAAATTAATATTAGTTTGGGAGAGGTGAGAGTGGTGGTGTTGATGGGTTTGGTCATTCTCTCGTCGGCATTTATTCGCAGCTCTCAAGACCCTGATACGGCATCATCCATTACACCCACGACAGGCTGAGTGCAAGCCGAGGCAAGTGCTGCGGGATGATGTAGTCAGGGTGGTCTGTTTACACTAGACTGACGGTCTAAATCCACCGGGGGTCGCGGTACGTAACAACTTTTATCGGTTGGTACAAAAATTTAATAAAATCAAACGAAGCATGCGATTTACTGTCATGTCTTATTTTTCAAATTAATTCAGCATCGGAGTTCATTTTTTGTATCGTTGATTTATGTCGGTTAGTTCTTTATGCTATAACAAAAAAAAAAAATTAATTTAGTTTATTAATGACAAATTTAAAATTGACTTTTCTTGTCATGACGCCAACCCATAAAATAATAATTTTCGAAAAAGTTGCTCTAGTGGTCAATAGGTTAACTTTGCATAGAATAATTTCATTCCTATTCCAACAAAAACTTGGAATGAAACTATTCTGGTTGGAATGAAATGTATGGCATTGTTGTTGCAAAATTCCCAAAGTAAGATGCTAAATGAATTTAGGCTGCGGGCCAATAGTCGGATAAATCGTTAACTATTGTATAAATCAGATTTAGAATAGATTTTTCGATCAGTTTACCATATAGTTTTTAAAAAATAAATAAATTTGCGATAAACTATGGACATAAAACGATACTGTGGATTTTTGGTAAGTGTCTAATATTAGGCGTGTTTTATTATTCGAGCACTATCGGGGGCCGAATGAAAAATTTCTACTGAAACTGCTGCTATTATTCACTGGTGTCGCTATACCTTAAAAATGCAAAATAAATGCATCTATAAAACAAACATTTATTACTTGAAATTAGAGGGTTCTTTCCGGGATTTCCCGCCCGGGAATTCCTGGGAATTTTTGATGTTTCTCATTTCCCGTTTTCCGGGAAAAATAAAATAATTTCCCGGGGAAAAAATTAATTCAAAGGATTATTTGTGTATATATTTTATTACATTAGGATCTAGATTAGGATATTTATTTATCTTATATATTATACGCTTAATTTTTAGTTTGCGCTCCCTTTTCAACCTATTTCCCGTGCGCGTATCTTAATGAAACATACATCAGGTGAAAGGTATTTTTTCACATATGTGCAGAATATATGTTTTATTAAGGAACGTGCACGGGAAATAGGTGTAAAAGCCAAGAAACGTTTTTCCTATACTGTACATCTTACATATTAATCACGACGCCAGAATGTCATGACAAAATATGTTTGTTTTGAATTACACCGTGACAATGACAAAATTTATTAAAATTGCTGATGTTTTTGTCATAACACCGATTTTTCCTTTTGTGTTTTTGGTTCGACGCGGTGAGTATTCTCTTTTTCGATTTTTTTATATAGGTCGGTTGTGTTTTTTAACGCAAGAATTTTTATATTTTAAATAGTGTATTCTACTCGACGGCATACATTAACCGGTCGGATTGAACGACGAAGTAATAGAAACAGATCAATTCGAAGTAAAAACAACCCGATCCCAGGGCCATCACGAGCCACTCTTCCATGGATCTCTCAAGACGCGCTCAACATTCCAAGTGGATCTCCAGCAGACTCTTCCTCACGTTTGAAGGCCAGGTTCCAGACGAAGGGGCGGAGCAAGAACATTTCGATTTTAATGTAAGTTTTCAAGAGACACATTTTGCGATTTGCGATCTTATTCATTTTTCTATTCAGGAGCCTTTTCCCGGTTGCGGCATACAGGAAAATGGAGGCGAGCCAGTTGCTATGGAACTAGATGTAAGTCCGTCATTTAGTTTTTTATTTTTAAAGACTCGCATTTTTTTCATTTTAGGAGCTTTTTAATCCTAAAGTGTGTTACGACTGTGTTGTCTGTAACAAGACATAATATTCGTTTACGCGTGACATCCCCATATTTTGTTAGATTTTATGTTTTTACTCGCGGTTTCTTGCGTCTGTGTTGTTGATGTCTGAACGCGTTCCGTGGTGGAGGGATTCCCGTATGTTTTTGTTCGTTTGGTTGGTAGTAAAACGAAAATGGGAGAGAGAGAGAACAATGCGAATCGAGTGTGTGCGTAAAGCAAAACATTCCATAAGAATGTTTTTCTTATATGCCTCTCGTTTATATCAATGCGAATTGATATAAACGAGAAACAGAGAAGAAAGACAATTCTTCTGGAATGTTTTGCGCGTCGTATGTGCGACGCTCGAATTTTTTTTTGAGTAAATTCATTCGAGTTTTTGTCTTTAAAAAATAAAGTCGAGGTTGGAATTTTAAAAAGTCTTATTTTGATTTTGGTTATATAAAAAAAAAATCGAGTTGTGATTTTGGATAGAGTAGAATTTTGGTTGTGATAAGAACGGTCTTGTTTTTATAATTGAGATTGGAATTTTTTATAATAAAGTGACATTTAGATATCTGTGTGCTAGAAATTTTGTAAAAGGAAAATAAAGTCTTATTTGGATTTTTTTTTGTGAAAAAAAAATATAAAAATTTTGTTGTTTGATTGGAGAGAGAATGCATTAGAAGAAATTGTCGTAGTTGTAGAAGAAACAACTCAATCGGGCATTACATCAAAAGTGCATCCATTTTATTTACACGTGTTTGAGGTTCGATTAGAGAAAATTAAATTAATTTAAATTTTGTTTGATAAAATAAATTGAACCAATAAAAAATTATAAACAATTGTGTGCATTTGTTTTCTAAAGAAACACATTTTGCACAGTTAAATAAATATAAAATTATAAAGTCATATGGCGCCTTGGCAAATAAAATTACGGGCATAAAGTGGAGTTCTGTGGTGTTTTTTGTAACGTGGTCGACTCAGATAATAGACCATTAAAAGTCGAGTTTGGTGCTGGGAAAAGTCCAGTTTTTCTTGCATTCAAGATTTGTTGTCAGATATCTACGGACATCGAATTTAATAATTATCGTGTTTTAATCCCGGAAATTGGTCAGCGTGGTACGGCAGTACAGCATTACGGTGCCACAAGTATCCAGTTAGTACCACATGGTGAAAGAAACAACGCGGCTGCTGATCAAGGTCAAATTTTGTCTGGTGTGCGTACGGCGGCCAGGTGAGGCCAGCCGTGATAGTTTTATTGGTATCGGGGAGAGGCCCCGCAACCGTACGGGTGGCCAACCGGCTATTCGAGTGTGATAACGGCACATCAAGCCGCAACGGTCCGGGTGGGGGCACCTGTGGCATGACGGCCGTGCAAGGCCGCAACAGAAATTTTTTTTTAAAAAAAAAAAAAAATAATAATTAAGGTACCTTTCTTTTCATTTTTTATTTTATTTCATTTTTGTTATTTTTAAAATTTTCTAAATTTATTTTTAAATTTTTACATATATATATAAAATTTTTTTGCTAATTTAATTTTAAAATTAAATTTTGTAATCGGGCGCCGCACAGCGGGTGCACGCTCGATGCGCATTGTTCCTCTCTCTCTCTCTCATTCTCTCCTTATAGTGGTGCGAGTGGAGGGGGAAGTTGTTTCTTTTCTGTGTTTTCTTTGCTCATCTTAAATAAAATGAATAATTAATTTTTTCGGTGTGGTGTGATGGGAGCGGAGACTCCCTCTGTGTCGGTTTAGTGTTTGCGGTCCCTTGGTGCCCGCATCCAATTCCGTAACCAGGGCTTGGCCCCGTTTGAATCGGATGGATGCGCGCACCAAGGCACCTCTACCGTTATTATTATTATAACTTATTTTGATTATTCGGTTCGTTCCTCAGGTTCCGGCCGACGAGTTTCGGCGGAACATCGGTTTTTATTATTTGCGTTTTCCCATTTTTTTTATAATTTTCTGTATTTAATCACGGTGTAGGCCAGGAGCCCTGCATGCCTCAAACCCCACGACCTTCGCACTTCTCCGCTGAGAACGTAGCCGGCAAAACATCACCGTGGAGGCCTCTGCAGGTGCTTAGTGAAAATCTGCAGGTTGGCAGTAGCCAGCCTGTAACAAGTGTTCGAGAAATTCAAATCCGATATCTAGGTTCGATGGGCGTGGCTTGCGAGTTCTGTGGCGTGCTATTCTTCCAGGCAGAGAAGGAAGGTCTTGGTCTCGGCTTCACTCGCTGCTGTAGAAAAGAAAAGGTGTACCTCCCCACACTGCGTAATCTCCCGTACCTCAATCAGCTAATCCTCGGAACCAACTTCATCTCGCGGTTCTACAAGGCTAACATCCGGAAGCTTAATTCCGCCCTCTCCATGGTTAGTACCGGAATGGAACTCGAGGAGCAGTGCGCTGGCGAACAATACCTTTCACTGCACGGATCCGTCTATCACCGCATCAGCACATCACAGCCCTCAAACGGTTCAGCTCTCAAGTATGGGCAGATATTTTTTTACGATGTCGAGGAAGGCACGCGCATGTGCTGTACAAACTTGGCCGGCTACACGTTATGCGCGGACAAGCAAAAGATCGAAAGCTTGGTGCGCATGCTTACAGTTGAGCTCAGTCTGGTAAACATCTACATACGCGAGTTCCGAACAATGGACGAGATGACTGCGCATGACCGTCAAAATCTGACAATGCATATGATCCAAACTGCTGATCAGGATGCGCGCCGATTCAATCTCCCGATAGCGTCTGATGTTGCAATTGTCTTTCGCACTCTCGAGGAGGAGCCACCTTACGAGCGCTCTCTAAACGTGTACAAGAAGCATCCAGGTAGCGCGGCATCCGACCTCCAGGCTGTAAACATCACCGAGCCCCGCCTAGACGCGCTTTCTTATCCTCTTTTGTTTCCACACGGTGAGATAGGGCGGCAACTCGGGATGCCACACAATGAGTGCGCGCCAACAGCTGGTGGGCATCGCCACGGTAGAGGTCGTGGAGCAGTAGGAGGCCAAACGAATTCACGAGGAACAACAAAAGGACGCGGGCGCAGCCCAAGGCGTGGTCAGCCAGCTGAAGCGCGGTAAGAGTTTCTCATAAACGTTCGCAATACAGTCACACAAGCCGAGTACGCATGCTTCTGAATCGCAACTCGGGAGGGATTCAGTCTCCTTCACAGGTCAAAGAAACATCAAAGGTGGGCGCCTCAACTATTTGCAACACAATCAGGACCGCCTCCACGTGGACAGTTACACAAGCCTGATTGATTATTTGAACACGCGCGCTGACGATTCAAATGGTCAAGTAGGGAGGCCGGCAGTTCTCCATTCTACCTTTCAAGGCTCCTCCCGTAATTACCATCAACGGTATCAAGATGCGATGCCAATAGTCCGCCATTACGGCAAGCCGGACTATTTCATCATCATTACTTGCAATCCAGATTGGCGGGAAATTAAGGAACAACTTGCTCCTGGTGAGTCATCCAACCTCCATCCCGAGCTTCTAGAACGCGTCTTCTACTGCAAGCTGATGGAGATGATTCAAGACATTGAGAAGCTAAACATTTTTGGGTGCGCGAAATGCTTTGATCTTGACAATCGAATATCAGAAGCGCGGTCTGGTTCACGCCCACATACTTTTAACTGTGGCAAGCGAAGACAAGGTTCGTGACGTTAGCGAGGTGGATCGCGTGATATCAGCTGAGGTGCCAGATCCTGAAGTTGACCCCGCCCTCTTTCAGAAAGTTGCAAATCACATGATCCACGGACCATGTGGGAAGCTGAACCCATGAAGTCCGCGCATGCGCGATAACAAAATGGCGAGATTTTCATGATTTGCAGCAAGAAATTTCCCAAATCTTTTTTCTCTGTAACGCGCGAGTCTGAGGATATCACTCCAACTTATAAGCGAAGAAACAATGGGCTCACAGCGGAGGTGCGCGACTGTACATCTTATATATTAATCGGCACCGATTGTGACTGATTATTCAGTCACAGGTCAGCTAGTTCAAATTAAAAATAGATCTATGTCTACAATGCTTGTTTTTCTCTTTTTGATAGCTCAGTTGGTTAGAGTGCATTTTTTATATTGTGTACTAATTGATTATCCATTCGAAATAAAAATCAGCCATAAAGAAAAATATTTCAATATTAAATCCAAACGTTCAACAATAGTTACCCATATCCGATATCAATATACCGAAACCGAAAGTATCAGGTTTCATTCAATATCAATTCGAATATCAATATCGATTCGTCAAGTAGAGATTTTTCGGATTTAACATACAAGTATTTATTCGGTATTCGTTCAAAAGTATCAATTCGGTAAAAGTGTCAGCCCAATGCGAAAAATATTTTGAACGCTCTTCAACCAATCAAAATAGCTGCCGAAGCATTAGGTAAACGCAATGCAAATTTGATTACAGGTGATGCAATTTTGAAATTTTTATTTGAATCCCTGCGTGACAATAATGGTGCAATTTCAA
This sequence comes from Nephrotoma flavescens, assembly GCA_932526605.1. Classification (NCBI taxonomy): domain Eukaryota; kingdom Metazoa; phylum Arthropoda; class Insecta; order Diptera; family Tipulidae; genus Nephrotoma; species Nephrotoma flavescens. The sequence goes on along the minus strand of OW052220.1, from coordinate 247,864,179 downwards.
AGGAGATGTTCTTCGCGTTAAAGAGCGAAGAAATCAAGATCTTGTTACTTTGATTAAATACCACCAAACACTCGATTTGCATTCAACCGCTAGTCCTGAGCTACCTTCATCATCAAAAGCTGCAATTATTCGTTATGCGAATACTTAATTAATTGTTTATACAGTGAAGATGTTGATATTGAAATTGAAAGTGAATCGTCTCAAGAGGATGATTGTTTAACAGTTACGAATGTGAAAGATAGACGGGCAATAGCTATAAATATAAACCTAAAAAGTGTGTTGCAACTAAGGATTCAAAAGAATATCTCAATAAAAATTTCAAATGAATGAGAATACGGGAAATATTACAAATAATTTACAAACGCTGCTAGATGCCCTAACTTGCGTACAACCAACCTCAATAGAAAGCGAGAGAGTATTTTCTTTTTCATCTAATTTCTGCACTAAACGAAGATCGTCACTTAGTGACTCATCTCATAGACTGCCTCACACTTCTAAAAAGTTATTTCCTGAACAAATAAGTTCAAAAAATGTTTATTTGTTCAAGTAAAATGAATTTTTCTTAATATACATATATGGAAATTGAATTATTTATAGCTCAAATTATACTTTTTATTTTTTAAAATAAAATAACTTTATATTTTAAAATAAATTCCGAAGTTTTGTTATTAAAATTCAATTGCAGTTTTGTGCTCTTGTGTTTATATATTTGTTTAAGAAATAAAGTTTTTCAATTCCCGAGAATAAATTTCAAATTTCCCGTTTTCCGGGAACAAAAAAATGTCGGGAATTGATACCCTCTACTTGAAATATACTAATTAACATTTATTTTGACATGACGGTCTAAACAAGAATTCATCTTACTGCGTTTTAAACTTTTATTGTATAAGATTAAGTTTCTAATGGTTTCAGGGGTTTACAAAAAAAGGGCCTTTTCAAATTTTCCATTGGAATTGATTGCGCTCTCGATAGCGGCTCCCGATAAATAAGTAGAGCAAATAATTTTTTTATCGATTTTTAATTTTAAAGTTGAATGAAAAATCTTAGTTTAGAGTTAAATAAATTAATTATGTATATGTAAAAATAGCGAGCTAAATATAAGTTTTACGGGCGTTAATAAAAACACGCTTAATATTGCTACGGTTACACCTAGATTAGAATAGAACAAGTTATTTCAATAGTTGTTTAATGTTACTCGTATACTTGGTTTAGTTCAACATTTAGGCGTTATTTTATACTAAAATATTTGCTCGAATGTACTCGTATTATTTTTGAAGAGCATTCGGGGTTATTCTCGCAACAAATATTTTGGTATATAAAGGCGTAAATTGATGTTGAATGATCAGTCGTATTTCAAACGCGATATAATGAAGTTTAACTAGAGTGATTATTAAAGAGATAATTAAATCGTGTGTTACAATTTGAAATATTTTGGTGTTAATTTTGTGTTGTGTAATTTTTGTGTTGTGGAAATAAATTTATGTGTTTTCAAATTTAAAGCAGATGCTTTTATTCACAATCCAAAGATTCGAATCTTGAGTGACAAGGTGAAAACGTAACATTTGGTGACAACGGTGGGATTGTGAATAATAAGGAAAATGATTCTCTCCGAATGAAAGCTTCGCAATTCAAAAAGGAACTAAAACAGGTTTGGCTAGTGAAGGCACAAAAGGTAGTTTAGTGTAGCGACTATGTGAGGCCATGGAGCAGAAAGGTTTAAATCCAGACCTGTATGATTTCGAGGAGGAAAAAATGGATGAGATTAGTGTAGAGAAGAAAATGGACGCTTAAATAGTGGTCGAAATAACAGAAAACCCATCTGGAAGTTTCGATTTATCGCAGTTAATGGCTGCTACGAATCAAATGATGGGACAACAGTCGGAAATTAAACTACAAACGAAACAATCGAACGAGGAAATAAAACTGTCGAACCAAGAAATGAAACAGCAGATGGAGCAACAAAGGGCGGATATTAAAAACCAAATTGAAGATGGCCAATAGAAAATGTACGAGAGTTTTCTCGAGATATCTTCTACGCTACACGGTCAAGCAGAAAAGACTGCAAACAGAATTACACACAAAAATTCTAAATGTTTAACGTCTCGAGAAGGAGCTTCAAGATGTCTAGGCGAATGGAACAACACATCAAGTGATCCAGACAGTAAACGCAGTTAAACTAAAACCACCAACATTTGATGGAACAACATCCTTCAGTATTTTTAAGTTCCAATTCGAGACGTTGATTACGCAAAATCAATGGAATGATGAACATCGTGTTGGAGCAATAATTGTGACTCTTAAAGGCGATGCCTCGGAAACACTACAAATGATTTCCGAGCAAGTTTGCAACGGTAACATTGGAATTATGAAGGCGTTGGATCGAAAATACATCGGCCAGCTCGCGCATTTAGCACGAGCGGTGATGTTGTCACCGAAGGCAACTTTCACGGAAGCCATCGCTTGTGCGTTAACAAACGAACCTGCTCAGGCCATCATCAAACCAGCAATGAAAATTCGACGATTGGAGATCGATTCCAGAATAGACACCGAGCGGGCTACGCCAAGGTTCAAAGATGGAAGTGGCAAGATTAAATGATGGGTGTGTGATAGGATGGGTGACATTGCATGGGACTGCTGGGAGATTAGGAAGAAACGAGGAAAATAAGATTGGGCGAAATCACTTTCAACACGAGGTGCTGCTTGCAGATTTTGTAGACGAAGTCATCTTGGGGATGGACTTCATGAGAACGAATGGCTTCGTGGTTGATGTTGGACGGGGTGTATTAACCTACGGTAATTGAAACATCAACCAGTCCATGGAGTTCACCAGTGACGTTGGTCGAGAAAAAGGATGGTAGCATGAGATTCTGCGTGGATTACCGAAAATTAAATGTAATCACGAAAAAGGATAGTTACCCAATGTCAAGGATCGATGACACATTAGACACATTATCGGGTGCTCGAATATTTTCTACATTAGATCTGCAACGCGGCTATTGGCAAGTGGGAGTCCAGCAGGAAGATCGCGAGAAAACAGCATTCAGTGTGGGTAACGGATTGTGGCAATTTAACCTTATGCCATTCGGATTATGTAACGCCCCTGCAACTTTTAAACGACGAATGGAGCGCGTACTACAGGGATTACATTGGAGGACGTGTCTCGTATATTTGGACGACATCATCGTCATGGGCAGGATTTCGACGAGCATTTAAGGAATTGGGCAGAGGTTATGGGTCGGAAACAGAAGGATGACCAAGAAGAGGCATTCGTGGAACTAAGACAACGATTATGCGCGGCACCAATCCTCGCATACCCTAGGTATATATTACGGTAAATTCATATTGGACACCGATGCAAGTAATGATGGTATAGGAGGATTATTATCACAGGCAACAAATGATGAGGAGCGAGTTATTGTATATTATTCCTAGATGTTATCAACACCGGAACGAAATTTTCGTATGCACGGAAAGAGTTGTTGGCTATAGTGGAATGTGTGAAACACTTCCATAAGTACCTCTATGGTCAAAAATTTCTTCTATGAATGGATCATGGAGCTTTGCGCTGGTTGTTACAATTCAATGCAAGGTGTCATTTCTTGCAATGAGGTATTAATCTCCAGTTCTTTTACAGTGGTTCTATTTTAACCCTGAAACAATGTTGTCAACTTTATTTGACAATTCATCAGGTCATATAGTCTCAAAATCTTAAAATTGACAGAAAAAACATTTCCCCATTTAATTTTGTTTTCAAAAAATTTAACACTAACTTTTTACCTCAGTCAGTATGGAAAAAATAACACTAACTTTTTACCTGAGTCAGTAAAGTATTATAAAAGAGCAACCTTTGTTTGAATCCACGCTGTAAATATGGTTTTGGCCAGCATGTTACTAGGTAGGCCGTTTTGGTTTTGCTCTAAAATGTGTAATAAACACAAGAATGAAGTAAGATGTGCGAGTAGCTCCAGCAACATTCACAGCGCACAAATTATGGGAAAGCTGCAAAAACATGATGATACGAATTCAGTGAAATGAAAGAGAGTTTGAAAAACTAACAGCAGAATACAAAAGTGTCGTGGATGAGCATAAGGAATTGTTAGAACTCTTACGATCATCAAATGTAACAAGCCGAAAACAAAAAATCGAAATAATTAACCTGGAATCCACTATAGATGAGCTGGGGGTCTATTATGAAATTTATCCGTCTCGGATATTTCCGTTAACAGAAATATTCGATTCGATACGGATTTACCCTATTATGAAACTTGTATTATCGAATTGATAATAATAAACAAAATTTATTTATTAAAAATTTAAAATAAAACATTACATTTTAAATTTTTGGGTTTTAATTAATTAGAATTTCTAAAATATTATTATTTATTTTATTAATATTATTAAAATATAAATCACATTTCACTATATTTTGATAAAACGTCAAAATAAGTTCAATCGAATACCCCAGTATGCAATTTTTCCACTGTGTGGAAAAAACTGCTCAAATTCGCAGTAAATTCCGTACTACAAAATATCAAAGACACAAAAATATTAATTTTGGAGAAAAATAATTGTTTTTCTCTTTCTATTTCGCGGTAATATTATTTTCGTTTTATAAGTTTCGATTGTACCTTTTATTTTCAGTTTCTTCTGACAAGTCGACGTGCACGGTTGCACTACATAATTAGTTTTTTTACGTTTTTTTAAGTGTTATGTTTCATTATAATGTTTTTCGATTTGTTAAAGTAAATAATTTTAAATTTAAATATATAATAATAATTATGTATTAACTTATTTAGTGATCGCAATGTGCAAATTTGGACTAAAAAGGTAATAGAGATTTGTCTCACAATGGCGTCGTCGCGAAATACATTTACATAGTAAATTTCCAATGATTTTTTTTTTTCAAGATCTCAATATGCTGGCGGATGCAATACAACGTGGCGGATACAATACAAAACTCAATTTATGAAATTTAAATAATATGTGTACACAAATAAAAAATAATGTGAATAAAATATTAATATTTATTTTATTATAAATGGAAAATTTTGTTTTATTTCGGATAAGAATTATTATTTATTCCAATTGGAAAATATATACAAACGCACGTGCTTTTTGTTTCTGTGATTTTTTCTCTTTTTAGTTGGGATTCACACCGACACCGGAATTTTTGTGACACTTTTCTTTGGCGGGGAGTACGAATTTCCGCGTGATACACATGGTTCTTTCCATAGAAGCAGTGTGGTTTTAGAACGCGAATGTAAATGGAATTCCGTCGGCATTGCATATTGGGACAAAATACGTCAACTAAATAGCAGTCGGATTTTTTCTTGTGTACTCGGAAAAATCGGATTCGATTTTGCTTTTTAGGTTGATAATAACACGGATTTATCCGTTAACGGAAAAATCCGAGACGGAAAAATTTCATAATAGTGTAACCTTAACTTATTGTAGCCGAAAATCATAACGTCGAGGATCAACCCAACGGAGTTATAAAAAAAAATTTCGTGTACTGGATTGCAGTGAGAATGATGTTACTAAATTGCAATACATGAAGCTAAAAATTTCTACATGAAAATGTTCGCGGTGGTGACACAATCGACAAAAAGCTGCTAATCACATTTAAGGACAAGCAGGCCAAATATAAGGCGCAGGACACGAAAAAAAAGAAAATAATTCACTTAAGTCAGTCATGGTAGGTTATAATTTTCCAGTATAGCTAAACAAATCTTCTTTATCGATCATTTGACCCAATTCAGACTAAATCTACACTGAGCAGCTCGTAAAATCAATAAACATATTAATTCACATTTACTTGGTAAATTATTGATATTTATTCAATGATGCTGCATAACAAATTTTCCGATTATACCAACTGTGCAAACACCTATATTCGGTACATAAACCTCTTGAAATTCACTCAATGTACATTAAACTTTAAGTTTGTACGAACGAAATAATAACAAACTTTTCTTAAATGAAATATACGATTTTGTTGATTGTGTTTCTGGGAGTCATCGCCTTAAGTATAATTAAAATGTGTTTTTTTTAACATTTTTAATTATATTTGTTAAAATACAGAATTGGGGGGTGTCCTACAAAATTCATTGGCTCAACTGTGAATTAATTTCAACGGAGCAAGATAAACTAATTCTTAAGATTCTGCAGTTCTTATGAAATGTATTAACATTTAAAAAATAATAGTTCTCTGAAGAACCAAGCGTTACTTGTCCAAACTTTGTTGAATTCTAAAATTTTTGTGTCATTATAAATAAACGTTATATGAACAATATTTATTTTTAATTCTATCGCCAAACGACTCAATAGACTTCACTCTATATAGAAGCATAATTCGTTTCCGAACAAAAAATTTGCCAGATCTAAATCCTTTGCAGTCAAAGTGGATATTTTCATACTACTAACCGAATCAAAATTTCGAAAATTTATATTTCCAATTTTCGTGTAATCTGAGTTCCATTCTTTTCAATTTAGAAATGACAAATTACTAATTCCGGAGCAAGACACAACATAACGGCTAAATCGCGGCAATAATCGAATTTCATAAAATAATTTTTCATTACAGTCGATTTTTCTAACACTCGAAAACCCAGCTCAAACATTTTTATAAAAGTCGTTCGATATGAAAACATTATAAGTTAATTTTCCCAAAATTAGGACATAGCAATTGGTTCCTAGTACTCCGCGGAAAAAAAACAATTTCCGAAAAATATGTCATCCGCATAATAAATTGTATTGTATTTAAATATGGTAGGCGACCAACTACTGCACAAAAAATAATAGTATAACTAACATGTGATGCTAGGATGTTGCAAAACGATGCCCTTTAATTGAATTTCACCGTTGTATAGCATATTGCGGAATTTGACGGGAAATTAACAAATTTGACGATATTTTGAATTTATTGTTATATGTTTCTGTCTTACAAACCCATAAAATATTCGAAAAACCCTGTAATGGTAATGAAACTGTCATTTGTATGTTATTTTACTTTTTTGTGTAACTCTGCGCTGCGTAGACAATTATGTCGAAAATGTCGATAACAGCAATCAGCAAAATTTTATGATTTCTTCATTCTTACTCTACATTTGATAAAGCTCTTGCTTTTTTATTTATTAACAATAATTATAATCCACAGGATAAAAAATCCTTAATGATTATTACAATATAATTCCAAGAGCTTAAAATTTCACAATAAAAATAGTTTAATCACAAGTCGATTGCATAAAATCTCAAAATTTACAAAATTTACATTTTTATATTTGTATTGCATAAAATTACGGAAATCTTATTAAAACATGACGAAGATTACGTCACTTCAAACATAGAAATTTTAAAGTTATCTTTTAGTTTATTTTTGAAACAAGCTTTAGTCATTCCGAAATCAAAAATAATACAGAAATTGTTAAAGTTTGCAATCACAAAATTAATTGATTCGTGTACTGAGTACTAAGTTAATTGGAACGATGAAAATGTGGTATCAATAAAGACATTATTCTAAGTTGCCTTATCGAAGCATAAATATTCAAAAGCGAAAGTATAAATTGATACTCATTCCTCGCTTCAAAATCATCAGCCAAAAATAAAGCCGCAGCAAAACAACGTCTGAGTGACAAGGGCTCTAAATTTAAAACGTAACATCTTGTATTGTAACTCGGTATATTAAGAAGATTATCCAAATAAGCCAGTTGTCTCTCCAGGTTACAGAGATTACATTATAAAAAGGAGCCCACTCGACTATAGCATTTTCCAAATTTGACCGAACCATTGAAGAATATAGGATTTGAAGAGTCATCTTTCTTTATATTCTTTAGAAAGAGAGGCTGTATAAAACCCAACAAAGATGATGATTGCTATTATTTTGCCAATATGCGAAATTAAACTCATAGTGGGATCAAACGTTACTCTCAAATTTGTGATTTGGTGAACGCGAGCTAATGTTTCGCTATTAATATTATAATCATAATTTATCAGAATTTTTTTCCTTGAGTAAGATATAACAGCACACTTCTTAGTATTTAACTTTATGATTCTTGCTACATCACAAGAATACCGAATCCGGGTTAGATTGTAATTTAGTGGCATCCGAGGGGTCAACAATGCGACAGAGAAGTTTGAGATCATCTGCATACATAAATCCCTTAGAGTAACGCAATACATCCATCAATTCATTTACAAATATTGAAAATAATAGAAGACCACGTTGTTTCCGGTGTTCCGCAGGGCTCACACTGCGGTTTATTCCATTTTACAAATTACATATCACTAAACTCAAAATTAAAATTGTGTAAATTCTAAAATGTACTTATTTTAGTAGAAATTTCCAAACATTTCTAAAAAATTCTTATTTATTAAATAAAATTATATTTATTATTTTCAAATTAATAAAATTATGATTCTATAAAAAGGGTTGGGATTTTTGTAATTCTGAACCGTTCCCCTACAAACACACCTATACGTTCTTACGAACTTGTTTATGGTAATGCCATTCATTAATAAATACTGAAGCTGTTTTACCAAATTACAATATATCATTGACTAAAATTTAATCTAATTAATTATAAACTATAATAATTTACCAAAATAAATTCTACTTTATGCCTATAGAATTTATTTTGGAATTTTGTATAAAGGGATTTTGAAATTTAACATTTTCGACAGGAATTGTCACTTTTTGGAACATTTTTAAATTTTCTTTTTCTTGTAATTTTAGTTTCTAGAATTTTGTTTTCTTGAAATTTTGATTTTGGAATTTGACGAATCGTAAAATTTTGTATTTTTGGAATTTATAAAAAAAAATGGGAATTTATTTTCCTGAATTTTTATTTTTTAGAATCCTAATTTTGGAATTTCGATTTTTGATTTCTGGATTTTGCGAATCGTATCCAATCCGTTTTGGAATTTTAGCATACTGAATGAAACTAGGCTTCTTCTCAACAAGTAATGGTTAAATTTGATATGTAGGACTAGATTTTGATTTTAACATGAATTTTGATTGGAAATCTGACACACGATCATTCTGTTTGGAATTTTGCCAATTATTAACAAATTATTGTCAAATTTGGTATCGTAAAACGGATTTGGATTCTAAAATGAATTTTGAATGGAGTTTTGGAACTATAAAATGGATTTTTTAGTACTAAATATAGTCAAATTTTGATTTGAACGCCATAATTGGAAATTCAGGATCAATTTTGTATGAAGTTCTGAATTTTTGTCATATTGAAACTAATTACTGATGTAAATGTTAAATTGTATTTAAAAGAATAAATGCACCTATAATCGATTAAACATTCCACATCTTTAATCCACAAGATATTCTGTCTATATTCTTTGAAAAGCCGGTTGTATTTTATTTCATAGATTTCAATCAATAAATTTAATAAATTAAAAAAAAAGATCGGGGGAAACTGCCTTGTTCTAATTTGCGAGATGGAACTCTTGCCTTTGACTTTAGCTTCACCAAGATGTTTTTGATTCTTCCTCTTCTTTTATTAAATTTTAGTTAAATTAAATTTTTATATTTTTGTATTTTATTCGTGTAATTTAAAATCACGAATGAAAATCGTAGTTGCTTACCGTATTTGACTAAATTCCAAGTCGCAAAAGTAATTACGGAGCAGAATCTGGAAAGAAGATTATCGTCAATAGTGATCGATGGGCAAATTGAGCATCTTACAAGTTGGAAAATAATGAAAAATAAATAACTTGACGCGGAAGGATAAAACAGGATAGGAATTGTTTTGGTTATAATTAAACTGCATTTTTTAACAAAAAATTCGCGTGCGTTTACTAAATACACTTAATAAAAAAAACTATAGAGTTGTATACGAAAATGTATGTTCAAATTTTATTACAGCTCTTAAAACATTTCCAAATTTGAAAATTATCGAGTACTTTACAAACAAATTTGATCTTAATTTGTCAAAAAATTGCCAAGTTCCGTTTATTTCGATCAAAATTCAAAATTTCTTCGAACGTTCAATTTAGAATTTCAATTCATTGTGATTGGGATCCACCAATTATTTTGCACATTATCAACATTGTACTGTCTTAAAACAAAAGATGTATTAATGTCCCAACCACGTGCATATTCTATGAAGAAAATACCACCATTGGCGAGAAATTGCCAAAATTAACGAAAATATTGGGGAATGAACAAATAAGAAAATGTTAAAAATTTTAACATATCTATGCCGATTAATTTATGGTCTTAAGTTGTTGTGTTTTACAAAATTTTACTTAAGTGACCATAAAAAATTTAAATTACTGGAGCTAGTGATATTTTATACACCGACATTTTTTCACTAAGTGACACGTGACACAGTTTAGTATAAATTAGCATGTTGTGGTATTTGTGACAAAAATTGTAATTTATCTGAATCGAGAAAAGTTGCTCATTTGTCCTTTAATACTACATATGTAATATAGAGTTATAATGTAAAACCAATGACGTTGAGAATAAAAAAAATGTTAAATATTTGAATATATATGTGCGTAATATCTAGAAATATTTTACACGTACTAATCTCTTATCTCTAAATTTTGGAAAACACCATTTGAACTAGTAAACTATGAAAAAGCAACCTATTGAAAAACAATGCGAACAACTACAAAAAACAATATTCTACATTTCCTACAAATTGTCTACAAACTCTATCAATTATCGACATTGTCTACGCAAAAATCAATTGTGTACTCTATTTTCGACACCAACATGTAGATAATTCCGAAATACGCGTAGACGCAGAACATTGGCAATAGGCGCAGCAGCAGTTTAAATTTGATATATATTTGCTTTCCTGGACTTAAGATGTCCCGTACCTTACAATGTCGAAACACCACGCAAGATGGCGCATCCTCACCCAAAACGGCTGTTACATTTTTTTTTGCATGTTAAATCCTCTCTCACGAATTTTTATTAAAATCGAACCAAAGAAAAATTAAAAAATGGAAACGGACCAAACAAAGCAGAGTTTCTACTTGCACACCTAATACTTATTTTTGTTCTAAATTAACAGCAGCTTTTAATTTAGAATTTAATCTATTTTATCATTTCAAAATACTTAAATGTGTTTATTGCGCAAACTAAGATTTTAAGTATATTTGTGTTTATTAGTTATATTATACTGATTATTTTTAAGGTGTATATTTTAAGCCTACTAAGTTTATAGCTATAAAATTTAAAACAATGTTTAGTATTTTTTCCGTCTAAATAAATATAATAATAGTGGTATTTCATTTGCCAAATTACAACAACAATGTATTCAATACAAATTTGGAATTCGTTGAATTCCTACAGAGTTGATTGTATTGAAATTCTAATTCTATTTTTTAGTTAATGCGCTTGTCACTAGATTTTTCCAAATTAATTTTTTTATTCTAAATTTTGCCACCTTGTCTATTTTATTTTGATTTTTTTGACATTTCCAAAAAAATTGATATGTACGGCAAGCGTTTAATAATTAATTTTTTACATAAAACATTTTTAATAATACATAATTATAATACAAACTAAATAATATTATTATTACATTTTTAATAATACAAACTAAATAATATTAAGTTTCAACAAAACAATAATTGTGATTAAAATGGAGTCATACAAAAAAAAAAAATTAGTTAAAATTTTATTTGTTTTGTCAGTATTTTTAATTTTTATCGTGTATCATTCCTTATTATGACAATTTTACTTATATGCATACACATTTGCAGAGCATTTCTGAGAATATTTATTATTCTACCAGCAGTTCCAGGTCGTCAGATGAGTCTTCGTCAAGTTCTTCGTCTTTTTTAAGTAGTGAGGATGGAAGTTGAGAATTTTATTAATACTATTGAGAAATACAATAATGCCGATTTTAAGCGGCACTTTAGATTATCGCGGACAACTGCAGATATTATAATAGGTACTGTTTATTTTTATTTAATTTATTTAATTGTTTACTCCACAATAATGACAATTTTTTCTGTTTTAATATTTTAGCGGCCTATAATTCATCAGACGTGTGTCCTACTTATAAGAGCGAACGTCAAAACGTGGGAAGCGTCAGGGAGACCTATGTTTTTTTATAGTATATCGCAAATACTGTAACATACAGACAATTAGCGAACCTGTTCGGTATATGCGATAAAACGGCGTAGTTAATTGTGAACCGTATGTCTTCTTGGCTTGCGTCGATTGGCCGTTGAATTATTAAGTGGCTAAGAACTCCAGAGAAAGTTCAACAAATAACATCTGGATTTCAAGCGAAGGGCATCTCTGGAGTTCTTGGAGCTATAGATGGTACTCACATAAAAATAAGGGCACCATCTGGCAAAATTCATTTATACAGCAACAGAAAGAAGTATTGCAGTATCGTGATGCGAGCGGTAGTGGATAACAATAATAAGTTCCTCGATGTGCACTGTGGTGAGCCTGGATCTTTCCATGATAGTCGGGTTCTTCTCCGATCAGTTTTATACCGAAAAGCAACAGAGGAATACGATTTTTATTTTCCAAACGAAACGTTTTTGATTGGAGATAGCGCATACGGGCCAAAACGTTGGTTACTTCCACCATACGGGAAACTTAACACAACACCAACATAAATACAATTACGTTCATTCTGCGACACGGATTGTTGTAGAAAATGCCTTTGGTCTGTTAAAAAATCGATTCCGCAGAATACTGCATTTTACAGAGCATTGCAAAATCCCTACCGTCATAAATATAATAATCGCGTGTTGCGCTTTACATAACTTATGCGTGGATGAGAAGGATTATTATAACCTTAATCTCGCCGATAAAGAAGACGATGTACAAATGGAACAAGTACCAAACTCGAATGCCGCTAGTAGTGATCAGACAGAGGATCGACGCGCAATAGTATTAAATAGTCTTTTAGAGAAAGAAAATATTACAAATTGAAAATAGGAAATAGTTTTAAAAGTAAAAATATATTTTATTTTGTTTAATTCATTTTATTCACATAAATATAGTTATTTACATTAAAATATAAATTACTGTTTTAGTAAATTTATCAATTCTTTATGCCATTCCTTTTTTTCTTCGTGCATTTTTTTCTTATCTGAATGCCTTTTCACCTTCATGGCTTCCCTCTCTAACATCCTCTTCCGCTTATATTCCTCCTTCAACTTAATCATTTGCTTTGTAAACTCCATTTTCTCTCTCTCTCAACTCTTTGTTTTGTAGTAACCCTGAGTCGCTTCATAACATGGATGGCTGAAGTTGAAGGACTAGTTGTTTCTTCTGTGTCTTCGGTTCCTTCCAGTGACACTTCAATCATGGAATCGAATAAATCATTATTCGTTTGTAGTGAGGGCTGTATATTCTGAATTCCAACTGAACGGGCGAGAGATTCTGAGTTATCTGGTGGCGCATTATCATGGCCGTAGATTTCGTCCATAATATCCATATAAGGAGCTATTGACGGTGCGGCTCCAGTTCGATTATTACTATCTATAACCGATTTATATGCTGACTTCAGGGTCTTAATTTTATTTTTGATGTCTGCTACTGTAAAAGTTTTTCCTGAAATAAAATTACTACAGCCTAGGAAAATTATTAATTATTTGAAACATACCGACACACCACAAGATGTTAAATCTTCTACCAAATGGTCGTAAACCATCTTTTTTTTTGGCGACATGGTGAAATTCCTCTTTTCTGTTATTTAAATAAACCAACAGTGTTCTTGTTTCTGTGCGTGTCCAATATCTTCTGGTAGAACTGTAAAACATTTCAATTTTTATTTTGAATTTTAAGGTTAACGCCCCGTTCATTCCCCGTTTCCATATAAAACCGGTTTAATTTGATTTTTTTTTCGGTGAAATAGGTTTAACATAAAAAGAAATGTAAATAAAAAAATTTAAGGCCATTTTTGAGATGAAAATTGTTGTTTAAATTTTATTTTGGGGAAAGCAGAATAAAACAATCCAAAACATTTTGGTGTTTTAATATAAAATAAGGGTTTTCATTAGCAATAAAAAATTTATTACGATTTAGTTTGAAATAAAAAATACATTTTCAAAAAAAAATAAGTGTGGAATTATGGGCCAAAGAAACATAAATAAAAGTAAATCCATCCTAAATACTTACTAATGCCTCTTTTTCTTATTTACCGATACCAATTCAATATTTTCTGCCATGGTAATAAAATTAAAGATTATTTTATAATAATATTAATAAAAACTTATTTCATAACAATGGTTACAGAATCTACACAATTAGTGGTTAAATACAAATAACTAACGAAAAATATATGAAATGTCAAATACTATACCAACCTTTAAAAATAAAATACGGGAATTCATTTGTATTTCTTTTGACCAAGAATTGAATTCCAAATCCAATTCCTTGGCAAATGAAATACCGCTAATATTTATTTTTTGGTATAAATCGTAAATTAGTTAATACTATAGTGAATGCTATTCTACAGATTTTCTTGAGAATCGACACGTCGTCCACTTGAAAGAATACCTGAAACAAAGGGTGGATTACAGCAGACCCAATCGATCTGATTGACCTCCTACCCTATCAACTAAATATTATTGAGTCTATACTAAAGAATAAAAATGTCGATTAAAACAAATAGACATGAACAGTTAAATTTAGAAACAAAGCTGTTTTGTTCTAAAACTAATTGAACCTCGTAGCGGTTTTATTGTCATAACACTCTTCCAACTTTCTTGCATTTTCCAAATTGATCATCCTTTATGTGACTGAATAAAAAAACACCTTTAGCAGACTGGAACGGGTACAATTGTACCTAAATATAAATTTAATTTGTACAAACAGTTAATTTGACTAAATGATTATTTCAAAGAAAATTTGTACATACAGAATCAAAATTATGTTTCTCCAAAAGCAAATCGACACGAAAATTAAGAAATAAAATTTAAGATGTAAGAGTTTCAGCCACCTAGGTACGTAAACTGTATCATAAAAAATTTAGAAACAAATATGAATTTGGGTACAATTGTACCCATTCAGTCACATAAAGGTTAAAAAATTAAAAAACATACAAGTGGATACTTAGTGATTCATATCTATATATCCATACTTATTTTTTTTAGCAATGTATAGCAGAGATATTACTCAAAATTGAAAAGACCTTGAATATGAACAATACTTTTTGGCCGCACTTGTGCAAAATATTTTAATTTAAAAATGTTTATTTGATATTTATTTTAGCTTTATTCGTCATTCGATACGCAAATTGTTTTGCATCTGTTTAAACATTTTGTGGCGAATAAAACTGAGACATTTATACATACAGAATTAACATTTCGAACAATTCTTTTTGGAAGTTTTAAATATGCGGCATTATAGCCAATATGTACGCAAAGTAATCAAAGTTCACCATTAGTTCGAAATTAAACAATTTTTATTTTTTTATCGGTATTTCAGGCTAACTACCCATTTTCAACATATTAATCATAAATGTAAAATTTTGTGATATCTATATCAAGTCACTCAATGAGTTGCGAGGCTAACTACTAAAAAACATGTTTTTTTTAAAATTCGACTTTGTTTATCCACATATAGTTTCCATCAAGATGGAAGATTGTCGTCCAACAATGCCAAGTAGTATTCACTGTTGATGTTTTTTCCTTCACAAGATAGTCGCCGAATAAAATACTTTGCGCATCGCAAAAAAGAGAGGCTAAATCATACCTGTCGGATCAATATACTAGAACAAAATTTTTCCCTCTCTAATGTATTCTCAATGTAGTTATCTGCGTTTTTGACCGTTTTAACTCGTTTGTTGCTTTCCAGAGGGAATAGTCGGTATCTTTAGTTGGAACTAGACAATAAAAGTATTTTCCTATTGTTTCATTTTTACTGCTTTTATGAGTGCCTTAAGTTGTATGCACAAGTTGTTAAAGGTGGTTAAACTTGCGGCGCACGCATATTCTGCCATGATTTTCGTTTTTTTCACTATTTCTCTTACTTCTATTGGGTAAATGCTAGAGTTTTCTTTCCTGGATGATAATTTGGGGGTGCATTCCCAAGCCGACCATTGTATGACATCAAAGCGTCTTTCTTGTGCCTCTCCTCTTTTATTTCATTTTCACTTTTGATTGGTAATTGAAGTTCTATTTTTTCCTCAGCTGACTGTTCCACCAATTCCCAATTTGTTTTATGGTTTGTGAGCTGTGGTGAATTTGTTTTTCTATTACATTTTCATTTACCGTCATTATAACAGGTTCATGATCAGATATTAGACTTTCATCATTTTGTAAGAAGGTGGAGCGTTCGGATATGCCTTTAGTGATGTAGAAATCTATAAGGTCTGGGATTTTGTAAGGACCAGTTAGCCAGTACGTTCGTTTACCTCCTGAGAAAATTCACAGTTTGAGTATTGGCCAGCTGCAATTAATTTTGAAGTTTATCTTATTTGCATTAAAGTCACCTGCAATAATGAAGTTACTTTCTAATTTCTGAAACAAGTTAATGTATTTTTCTTTCTTTGCGTTAAACCATGTGGGGCAATATATTGCAGATATACTACAGGTGTTGTGATGGGAAGCAGATTTAACCGTCACGGTGGTTACCCTCTTGCTATGATATTGATGAGGCAATCGTTTTAATTTTCGTACGTGTATTCGGCTTCATTGACAAGTTTTTATATGCGTTTGGATTGGAAGTGTTAATCTTACATACATTATGTACTCAGATCTAAGTGCCGAAGCTTTAACCACTGCATCAATTGTCTGGTAAAAAAAATCTTTGTATAATACTCATTACAATTGGCCCATTTTCGCTCCATAAACACAAAATATTACAAGCTGTCGAAAAATGTATACGAGTTACCGTACACATCTCTGGTAATGACAGGGCAAATGAAAACCTGAATTATATTATAGGCATAGCCAAACCCGTTATAATCGGACGCCATTCAATATAACGGTAGAATATTGTGTAATCTATTTGAAAATGTGGGTGAGAAACAGTGGACATCTCTACGATCTGCTGTATAAAAAAGGGAAATTTTTTGTCCAAGACTTCTAAATATATTTAGATCGGTCTTTATTAAACTTGAAATATTTATCATTATTTATCACTAGGTTGGATGATCCATTTGAAAATGTTATTGAAACGCCGTGGGCATTTCCAGAATTGGCTGGAATATTATTTAAAATCCATCAAAAATGCTCAATTTCTAAATACAGTTTTTAATAGAACGAAACTCAAAAATATACTTTACTTAAATCTTAGGAATAGGTGTATGCTTTACCTCCTCAAAAATGTCAGATATGAATCTAGATATTTCTAGATTCGACGGCACAACATTAAGAATGAGTCCGATTTTAAAATTGGCTTTGAAAATAAATTCCAATAGGAACAATCATAAATTTAACAGTGTAATTTTTTAAACATTTTTTTAGCACAAACTTGACTATCATTTTCAAAACTGCAGATGGAATTTCTTTTATTATTCATCATCTCGTGTACTTCTATTCTGGAAATATTTGAACAAATTTATTTTTATTCAAAATACTAGTAAATAGAAGTACTTAAGTGTAAAAATAAATACAAACAGACCATCTTCAAACAAAATAAGCAAATTTATTTTAATTTCGTTGCAAATTTTTAGATACAGCAACATCGTAGGTAAATAAAATTTCCGGTATATAAACTCGCCAAAATTCATAAGTAAATCATTCAGTTCATATCAAGCCATAAGTTTGTAAGTGAAAGAAAATTAAGTTACAATAAAATTCGCCATTTTAATAGTTCTTCTCGTTGGAGTTGCCGCTGTAAGTATACCGATACACTATATAAAATTAAATAAGATTCTATTGAACGTATTTTAGGCCACGGTTATCCGCACAATCCAAGAAGAGATAGAAGCTGCCCTGGCTGCATGAATTTTAAAATAATTGAATATAATTAAATGTACAATTTGCACTATGTGCATCTAATTATTTTTTACAAATATAACGTAATCGTATTTGAAAAATTATTTGTTCCATTTGATATGAATAAAATTTAATAAAAATATTATTTTAACTAAACTGTTGAACGATTGGACTTTATTATTTTTTTTCTTTTTTACCTAGTTTTATTCCTGTTATTTATTTTACAATATTGCTTTTTAGCTTAAAAATTTTCGAGATAAAACTAGTACAGTAAACTCCTAATTTGTAATAGATGTGGCGGATGTTTAATTCTAAATACAAATAAACATTATCATTAAAACTAAAATTCTGTACTATTTATAAAAATGAAAGATAAATCTTATAGAAAAAAATCATGAACTTAGTAGCATAATATCGACATACTAAAGTACAACAGTTTATAAGTATACTGATTTTATGGGATTTTAGAAAATATCCTCCATCGGGTCGGGTCGCAAGTAAATAATGAGAGTATGGTATGGTGTTTTGGATCGTTGTTTTCTTGCTCGTGAATAAATTTTATTCATGAAAAGTGCGTTTAGATTCCGGGTGGAAACGATTAATTTACCAAAACCTTGCTTGGTAAAGCATCGTAATACATGGAGCTAGGGCAGTTGCTCCACAGTTCGGAAAATCCTTTTTTTTTGCTTAGTTGGCCAAACACGCCTTTTAACATTAAAACCCCAAAAGGATGGGCCATCGGTAAAGACAATGTTCGTAAAATCTTTATTTTTATGTTCATTCGCCCACTGTAGTCGTTTTTCCATGTATTTTTGTGTTACCAGTGGTTTGACCAAAGTACTTTCATATGTTCCATAATTCTATTTCGTATTGTAGTTTTTGGTGTAATAATATCATTTTTCCCCAATTTTTCAACAACTGCATTCAACGTAACCGAAGAATTTTCATCAAATAAGTGTATGATACCCTCATCCTCTTTTTTTGTAGTAGTTCGGATTTTGCCTCTATCTGGCAAATCGTCAACATTTTTATACGTTGAATAATGTGTAATCCTGTTCTATGAAATTTCAACTTTTTTTTATATATTGCTGCATTTGCAACCAACGTTTTTATTTCTCTCGGACGTGCACTTAAATACACCGAGCAATCAATAGAAAACCGATGTAAGCCTCGCCCATATTTGTACCTATAGTTTTAAGTACAGTTATGCCGTACACGCTCTTGTTGAACTTCTGTAATTAGGGAGAACGTGCAGCATCATTTAAAAGTGCCTTACGTGAAAGCTGCTCGACAATACAATATCCGAAGTGGAACACGAATCTTTTTACCGGGTCAACCTGTGTTCCTACGAAAGCCAAGCTGCCAACAAGTTTTCCGCTAAATTGCCATCCAAGTTGATACGCGCCATAATTGAATGTCGTTCTTTTTAGTTTATTCGGTTTGCATAATTTCCCGCCTTGATAAGACTTTCTCAGGTGCTGGGTCGTCGTCACGTTTGTAATGCCGTCCTTTAATGGCGCGGCGTCACCTTGTATAATAATGATAATAATATGTCAGTAATTTCTATTTATTGGGATATAATTTTTTTGGATGAGTGAGGTCTTATGTAACAATACCGAGTCAAGCAATATTTTGTATTATTGTTGTTGAGTAGTTCGAAGAGAGAGGGCGAAAGCAATGAAAGGGAGAAATTGAAACTCAGACGCATACATTCCCTGTTCATTGAATTATGGAAACTATTAGTATTTTGTAAATTCCTAATTTTGGCTATTGTTTTATATTTTAAAATGTTTCAAATTAATAAAATACATTTAGGCTCACATCTGTTATTGTTTTAAGATTATTTTACCATATTGAGAAGATGATTATAGGCAGTGATTGATGCAAAGGGGTATGCGACTAGATATTAAGTTTAATCATGTTTCAGAAAAAAAAAAATTAAATATAAGGTTGTGCCTTTAATTTGGAGTCAATTATTTTTAGATCATTATAACTAATGCTATTGTGCTTTTAAGAAATTGAGCTTTTCAATATGAATTTTCGGTTGTATTACTTGAAATGAACTTAAAATTAATTAAAACTAAAATATTTAATTGTACATGCATTTTCGATAAAATGTATAACTTTTCTATAAGTAAAACTGCTTGTGCCTTCAATTTTGTGACTATCTGTACGTATATACATTATTGTTCTACCAGCGTTCTACACTACACTACTATTTAGTTGCTTATTATTCATTTTCCGTTAATTTTGAAATTAATTGATTTTTAAATTGGGTGGTGTGAAATACACGTGCAAATTTCAAAAATTTATAAAAACTTAGCGTTTAAATTGTTATTTCTGGAAAAGGTCTCGTCTGAATCGGTTCATCGATGGTTATCGCTGGAAAATTTTGCAGGTATAGTTTCATGTTGAGAGTCAGGGCAAATTGGGGTGTGTGAAATACACGTGCAAATTTCAAAAATGTATAAAAACTAAGCGTTTAAAGTGTTATATCTGGAAAAGGCTTCATTTGTATCTGTTTGTCGATGGTTATCGCTGGAAAATTTTGCAGGTCAAGTTTCATGTTAAGAGTCCGGGAATATTGGGGGGTGTGAAATACACTTGCAAATTTCAAAAATTTATAAAAACTTAGCGTTTAAAGTATTATGTCTGGAAAAGGTTTCGTTTGAATCGGTTCGTCGATGGTTATCACTTGAAAATTTTGCAAGTTTCGAGTTGAGGGTCCGGGAAAATTGGGGGTTGTGAAATACACGTGCAAGTTTAAAAAATTTATAAAAACTTAGCTTTTAAAGTGTTATGTCTGGAAAAGGTCTCGTTTGAATCGATTCGTCGATGGTTATTGCTGGAAAATTTTGCAGGTCAAGTTTCATGTTGAGAGTCCAGGCAAATTGGGGTGTGTGAAATACACGTGCAAATTTCAAAAATTTATAAAAACTTAGCGTTTAAAGTGTTATGTCTGGAAAAGGTTTCGTTTGAATCGGTCCGTCTATGGTTATTGCTGGAAAATTTTGCAGGTATAGTTTCATGTTGAGAGTCAGGGCAAATTGGGGTGTGTGAAATACACGTGCAAATTTCAAAAATGTATAAAAACTAAGCGTTTAAAGTGTTATGTCTGGAAAAGGTCTCGTTTAAATCGGTTCGTCGATGGTTATCGCTGGAAAATTTTGCAGGTCAAGTTTCATGTTTCGAGTCCGGGAAAATTGGGGGGTGTAAAATACACGAGTAAATTTCAAAAATTTATAAAAACTTAGCGTTTAAAGTGTTATGTCTAGAAAAGGTCTCGATTGACTCGGTTTGTCGATGGTTATCGCTGGAAAATTTTCCAGTTCAAGTTTCATGTTGAGAGTCCAGGCAAATTGGAGGGTGAGAAATACACGAGTAAATTTCAAAAATTTATAAAAACTTAGCGTTTAAAGTGTATTTCTGGAAAAGGTCTCGTTTGAATTGGTTCGTCGATGGTTACCGCTGGAAAATTTTGCAGGTCAAGTTTCATGTTGAGAGTCCGGGAAAATTGCGGGGTGTGAAATACACGTGCAAATTTCAAAAATTTATAAAAACTAAGCGTTTAAAGTGTTATATCTGGAAAAGGTCTCGTTTGAATCGGTTCGTCGATGGTTATCGCTGGAAAATGTAATTTAAATAAAATGGAAAAGTTCAATGCAACCTGTGCTGAGATTTTGCTTTAGATCACACCTTTACATCCGCCGTTTAGACTTAAACTATTGGCGTTGTATTTGAGATGGATGGACCTAACTTTTGAGCAAACAATTTCGAGGTGGATATCTCCTGGATTCCAGCAAATAAATTTTTTATTTAACCGATTTTTTTTTATATAAAATGGAAAAGTTCAATGCAACCTGTGCTGAGATTTTGCGTAAATTTTCCTCACGTGGAAAGAAATTAAATGTGAGAAATTAAATGTGAAGAGGCTCAATGTGAGTAAATAGAGCAAAATTTCGAATTTTGAAAACCATTTCTATAGAGCCGTGAATTCCAGTCAGTATGAATTTAACGTGCCAATACAAATGTTTTCGATTATTAAACAGTTATTGACAGATAGCGTAACATATCATTGACCATAACTTTATTATAATTCGCAAATATATAACTATTATAATAGTTTATCAATTGTAAAATTATTTATAACCGATTATGAATAATTAGCAATTTAGTACGCTATTTATGGATACAGTGGCAACTATCATTTAGTAATACAAACTAAAGGCACATCGTATACTGGTAAACGTTAGCTGTCAACGTTGTTCACGTTGTCGATGAGATGTCAAGTCGACTACTTAAAAATTAGTAGATGACATAATTGAACCTGATGGGTTATGAATAAAAATAATTTAAATATATTTATATACGCAGGGTAAATATACTAAGTACACGCACTAAATGTGTTAATGACGATTTATTAGTTTGTGGAAAAATGTTATTCCCAAGTGTTGGTCGTTGAATAGATATGCGCAATCAGCATTACGGAAGTCAAATTTGTATATAACATATAGTAAGCGACTTATCGCTATAATTTAGTTACGTAATAACGAAATTTTGTAACTTCAGGCTCAAAATCAGCATGGTTTTATAAAAATTATGATAATAAAATAAATTTTAGTTTATGCTTGTAGTTTGTTGTAAGAATGTCAAAACTAGCAATATTATTGGTTTTGGTTTCTTTATATTTTGAAAAGGTATTTGCCGGTGGATATGGAATATTCTTACTTTGTGAAGATAATACAAAACATTGCATTGATGTACGTATTTTTATCAATTTACATACCATAAGTTCATATTATACAATTTTTTTTTTAATTCTAGTGCGTCCAAACCGAATTCAGTCATGGTGTATATATTCAAGTTCCAAATTATCACGCCTATACCGTTGCGTTGATACGTGCGGTAAACGATCGACGCAAAAAATATGCACTTGCCAACAACATCAGTAATATGGGATTTACGGCATGGAACTATGATTTTTTGTGGTTTATTGAATCGATGACCAGTGATGTTGGAAATGCGAAATTTGCTTGTGTTACAGGTAATCCAAATTTAACAATTTAGAAATAATAATAATTTTTGTTTTTCGTTTCAGGTAATAAATCAATTCGCATCCCTACGCAATTTAATCACGAAATTGTTGATTTTAACAGCAGTTTCAGAATTAAAATGACCGAAAAGAGTAACAAAACGATAATATTTCGGTTGCAATTTAACCAGCTGTTAAAAAAAGCATTACGATCGGATATGTTGACTGAATCAAATCTTGAGGAGTTCGCGTGTGAATATTCTTTTAGACCTTTTAAGTGGCATACAAATTTTTTGCTCCGTTGCATTTTTTATATAAATCCAGATCATTCCGAAGGGGCATCAAAACCATAAAAATGCACGTGACAACTGTATAGTACTGGAGAGCTTCATAATATACATATATGAATGGCGTTTGTAGGGGAACTCATATCTCTTAAATGATAATTTAATTTTCATTGTTAATCGATTTAGTTCTAATCGAAACTAATATTAATAAAAATTTTAGTCATAACTACCGCCCATTGCATTCAGTTAGTCAATAATAGCACACAATGAGAATTGTATACAAATTAGTGATTATATTCGGAGTTATATACTGTACCGCTAGTGAAAATGTTACAAAATCGTCAAGAGAAATTCAATACAACATGTGCTACAGTGAAAGCAAACACTGTATTCAGGTATTTTTCATATCGCATTACGCACTAATAAAATAATTTTACAATTGTACATATTTCTAAATAGTGTTTACACGTAATAGAAATCAATGCAATTTTATACGTTCATCCGTTCGATCAATCTGAGTATGCGATCCCATTAATGGATAAATTAAATCGAATTCGTAGTCAATACGCCAAATCGAATGGCATATCGAATATGAAATTTACTAGTTGGAATACTGAATTTGAAGCGATGACGGAAGAATTGGCTCGGTATGGTTCGCCGAACACTAAGTGTACTCACCGATCTGATAATGGATTGCACGTTGTCAATACGAATTATAAAACATGGGAATTCAGAGCGGAACTAAAATTAGAGGTGTCAGAAGATTATAATGTAATAGTGCATCAGCAATTTGAAAATGCCACAAACAAACTTTTAGCGCTGCCCGACATGATGGTACACAATTTAGAAGAGTTCGCCTGTTGCTACACATACGATAAACAAATTTATCAATTAGCGACAATCATGCGATGCATGACTTATACAGAAAATCGTACAGGTACTAATGATTTAAAATTTGGTAAGGTATGTGGCGACTGTGATCGTACGAGTGATAGATGCATCAAGCTGAAATGGTATGAAGGAACATGTGGTGAGTTTACTATAGAATCAATTTCATCCACGGTAAGTTTTAATTATATTTCCATAATGTGTTTTTTTCTTTTAGTACCAAACAAATTTAATGAAGATCGTTTAAGACTATTTATTGAACCGGTAACCAATAATAATGACACAACGACACTACCCATTTCGCTTATCTTTCGTAGTTCACTTTATGTTTTAAATGCGATTGTGCTATTTTTAATTATTTATGTAGTGTATGCAACGTGCGTAATTTGCCGCCATAATGGTCGATATGGAATGACGCGGTTGTCTGATGAAATGACGGGGGAATATTCCTTAGCGGTAGTAAATAATGTTTATGGTCATATTTAGATATTTAATCGTAGAATTGTTTTGTATAGATAAATAAAATATTTTTAGGTTACGGTTATGATGTGATTTTTTTAACGGAGTGTATACAAACTACCCATATCATTCGAAAAGTGAATTTATAGCTGTTTCTAAATAGAAACGATAAAATCCACAGAGAAATTAGAAATACTGCAATATATATACTAAGAGATTTATGATTGGTTTCCATTCAGGATTCCAGAATCCACTTACAATAGTTCAATTTTGCTGAAATCTCAGAGTCGTCCAAGAGGAACGGTATTTGAGGCTAGATGGCTTAAGATAAATCGACACCACTCTTATTTCAATACGATGACCAGAACCCATGGGCGGGGGGGGGGGGGTGGATTAGGGGGTCACGGTTAATTAAATAAGCCGTCCCTAACCCCAGCTAAGCTAGGTGGTGAGTCTCAGGCGAACTGATAGCGCAATAAAACCACCGACCACAAACCACGGTGAACTCCAAGTAGTGAGTGGGGAACCCTATAAAGAGGAGTCCCCTGAATGAAATGGGTCCCATTGGCTTGGGATGTCCATTTGGATGGATGAGTGAATGTGGGAGGATGACAGGGGCAGGGTGCTCGGGGAGCCACTGGACTAAGGTGATTACACCGCATAACACCGACCCGTGCTGATGATCGGCTGGACTGGGGGCTCATTTATCAAAGCACAGTCGTGAACCGAGCCCTCTGGATACCTGGCGACCTCCAGTTATATTTAGCCTTACCTGCGTATATGAATCTCTGCGCAGGTGGACCAGTATTTTTCCGATACTCGTGGGAGAAACATGGAAGATTTTAAAAAAATAAATAAAGGGGCCGGCACCTTTCAAAAACCGGAAGGAGGGAGTAGTAACTCTAACCGTGAAGGTGGGGCTCCCTCATCAGGGGCAAAGGTAAGCGACACCTTGGCATCAAAGCCAGGTGGAAATGGAACTGCCAAACAGAAGAGCGGCGGATTGAGGGAAATCCCCCCAGCAAAGCGACGGTACAGGGAGAGACGGTCCGCATTTAGAATTCTCATGAGGGGCAGCTTACAGTAGAGCAAAAGAAATCTGTGGCATGAGCTACGAAAACTGTCGGCTGCGATCGCTCGGAGGGGGTCGTTGTGTCTAAAAGACAGAGGTCTCACGAATAGCTTGAAGCGGGCAGCGCAGACACGACGGCGGGTGCACCTTAGGAGCAGAAACTGAAATAATTCAGTGAAATCCTAAAGGAGCACGTGTTGATGCTAGCCGTCATTGACAGAGGTCAGGAAGATGGAAGCATCACGTCGGAGAAGTGGAGGGTAGTGTATAATGCACTAAGCTCCATATTCTTGAGGATCCGGAGAGAAAATCCGGAATACAGGAGAGTGGCGAATGAGCACTCATTCTCTGATCACCGATATGTAACGTACAACCTCAACATCAAACCTGTTGCCCGGAAAGCCTTTAGAAATCCCAGAAGGACAAACTGGAACAAATATGGGGAGGTGTTGAAGGAACTATTGCCGCTGGAGGCTCCTGGACTTCCGGCGTCAATAGAGGAAATAGATTGGATGGTTGATATTGTCACAAAAGCATGCAATCTTTCATTTAATGCTGCTTACCGTCTGATAAAACCTAGGGACAGGCAGAAACCAACATGGTTAACAGAGTTGGGAACCTATCGAAAAGCGTGTAGGACAGCCTTTAATAAGGCTAAGAATACAAGGAGAAATCAGGATTGGGACTGCTATAAGGAGGACCTAAGAAAGTACAAAAAACAGTTGAGTAGGGCACAAAGGGGGTCTTGGAGACTTTTCTGTTGTAGAATGGAGGAAGTCTCTGAGACTTCTCATCTTAGGAATATATATTATTCTAGCCACCAACCCAACCAGACCTAGTAATTTAATTAGGCCGGACGGGTTATGAACAGCTTCAAGTGCGGACTCGTTGGAGCTTTTCATTCAGACCCATTTTCCGGGAAGCGTTGATTACTCGATGGAAACTGGAGCCCATCGAGGAATACCTTTAACCGATGTGGAAGGCATCGTGGACAGGGAACGAATCCTGTGGACACTGAAAGGTTTTAAACCTTATAATACCAGCAGAGATCCAAAGGAACTCTCAGTTATCCTCCCCTGGCTGGAAGTTGTCTTCAGAGGATGTCTGCAACTGGTATATATTCCCAGGAAATGGACGGAAGTCAGAGTAATTTTTATCCCGAAATCGGGAAAGAGCTCACAGGCTTATCCAAAGGACCTGAGACCTATAACTCTATCATCCTTTCTGTTGAAAACCTTGGAAAGGTTGATAAATGTACTTATTCGAACAAAAGTTGAGTCAAGGGGAAGTTGAGTGTAAGGGGAAGTCTGTTGACACAGCTCTGCACGATTTAGTACGCATGATTGAGAAGTCAATTTACTCGCAACATGTTTGTATGGTAGCATTTCTCGATATTGAGGGTGCCTACAATAATGTAAAAACGGAGGCGATCATGGAAGGATTGTTACTTTTGAAAGTGGATTACCCTATAAGTAGGTTGATAAATCTGATGCTAGTAAGCAGGATTATTTCCTCGGGAGTCCATCATTAGAAGGCGGGTGGTTAGAGGAACTCCGCAGGGAGGAGTAATGTCCTCCTTCCTTTGGAGTGCAGTGGTGAATGGATTGGTGTTGGAACTGCATAAAGAGAAGATGGGGGTTGTAGCGCATGCAGATGATGTAGCGATAGCTGTCTCGGGCAAATATCTGAATACGATTAGGGACGTTATGCAGAATGCACTCCTGATCGTTACGAAATGGGCTTGCAAATGAAGATCGGGATCAACTCTTTCAAGACAAAGCTGGTACTATTTACTAGGAAATATAAAATTCCGGTAGTTAGCCCCCCACCGTGAACGGCATTAGACTAGCTTTTGCTAGTCTAATGCCGTTCACGGTGGGGGGGGCTAACTAGAGCAAGATTTTTGGGCATATTCTTCTACAGTAAGCTCAGCTGGAAGCCTAATATCATAGAAAGGGTGAATAAGAATAACGTAACCATTTACTCGTGTAGGAACGCCATATGTAAAAGATGGGGTTCAGAACCAGAGCTGTCTCTATCTGAAAGTGTCTTCAGGCGGGACACTCGACGATAGTTAGATCACTAAGGGAAGAACGGGTGAATCTAGATTATATTAAACCAACGTTGTTCTTTGATAAAGGTTTCCGGATCATCTGTCCTTCGAGAGAATCCTTGAGGAACGGATCAATACTGAAAAATGAGGCACTGCAATTGATTACGTATAGTAAACCGACGACACAAAATCTTCATTTAATGAAACTAACGAGACAAAATGTTCATTAATGAAACCACCGAAAACTTTTGTCACCACTAAAACAAAAGACTATCACAATATATAAATTTTATTTTAAATTATTTATGCGCACATACATATTTTATTGATGGTGCGAGTACGTTAATGATTTTAGAGAGACTACTTTAATGTTACAAAACAAAAGTATATAATGTGTTCTATAATTCCGAACATTCACAAATACATAAGTAGATAAATATAATATATAATATTTAATTAACAGTGAACCGAAAGCAACAACGGTATTATAATTGAATACATTAAAATTAGGTAAACTTAATGAATTATAGGCAGGATCAAATTGGGTGAGCACGAACATACTGCCCCCGTTGACAGTACTCCATATTGTCAACCTGTCTTGTCATCTTCTTCTACTGGTAACGGTGCTAGTTTTACGATGGCTCGTTTTATAATACCGGTTGGTGTTTTTACAGATGCTACACGTACTAATCCGTCCGGTCCGGGATGAACCTCGATAATGCGTCCCAGGATCCAGTTTTGAGGTGGCACCCCCTCATCAGCTATCAAAACTAACGTGTTGACAGTGACATTGTTCGACAATGTCTTCCATTTTCCGCGCTGCTGTAATTCTGATATGTATTCTTTCTGCCAACGTTGCCAAAAGTGTTGATAGAGCTGGCGAAGTTTCTGATAACGATCAAGTCTGTTGACGTTTAGATGGGTGAGGTCAGGCTCGACGATTGCTGAGAGCGGGGAACCGATCAAAAAATGGCCCGGTGTGAAGGCTCCGAAATCAGATGGATCCGATGACAGCGGTGCAGCGGCCGTGAATTTAACGACGCCTCAATCTTTGAAGTGATAGTGGTCAGCTCCTCGTATGTCAACGTTGCTGCTGATAACACTCGATACAAGTGATGCTTCGCGGATTTAACAGCCGCTTCCCACAGACCACCAAAATGCGGTGATCTTGGAGGGATGTGAACAAATTGAATGTGTGCGTCAGCGCAGGTTCGGACTATTTGATCATCCATGTTTTGATTTAAAAATAATGTGCGTAGCTCTTTCAGCTCTCTACTACCTCCAACAAAATTGGTTCCATTATCGCAGTAAAGGTATCGACAAAATCCTCTGCGACTAACAAAACGATCGAGAGCATTGAGAAAAGCTTTGCTCGATAGATCACTGACGACTTCGATGTGAACGGCTTTCGTCGCAAAGCATACGAACACTGCGATATATGCTTTATCCGATCGCTGGCCTCGGCCTTTATAACGAACCCAGACTGGTCCACAAAAATCAACACCTGCATGCAAAAACGGTTTCGCAGGTTCTACTCGATGTCTTGGCAAGCTTCCCATTATTTGATTGTATAACTTGGGTCGAGCTCTAAAGCATGAATTGCATTTATATACCACTTTCTTGACTACATCACGGCCGCGAATAATCCAAAATTGTTGCCTCAGATTAGCGAGCAATGCTTGAGGGCCAGCATGACAATTCTTCATGTGATAATGCCTACATAAAGAAAAAATAAATACATGAGAATTCGGCAAAATTATCGGGTGTTTAGATTCGAATGATAAATCCGAATTCTGCAATCGGCCTCCCACTCGAATGATCTCATCGTCGTCGAGAAACGGATTCAAATTTTTGATCGAACTATTCGAATGAATGTGTTTATTGTAAAACAGCAGCGAAAATTCTTGTTGAAAACTTTGGCGTTGTATGATTTTGACGATAAACTTCAGCGATTGATCTAGTTCGGCGACAGTCAAACAACCATATGTTTTTGGTTTGCGTATGGATCTGGACCGGCTATTATTTACAAATCGAGCCACAAACCCAAATACTCGGCGAGTGGTGCAAAAGTTGTTGACATATTTGACCTTTTGAACACAATCGACCTCATTGGGCACTGCGATAATGACGACATCACTATTCTTTCTTTTTTCTGCAACCAAATTCGAATCAAATGACTTGTTAAATTTCGGCCAACTGGATGACGAGCGTGATAAAAATTCTGGTCCGGAAAACCATAGTTTATTGCTAAGCAGTTTTTCTGGCAATACTCCGCGCGAAACGAGATCAGCAGGGTTGTCCTTTGAACTGACGTGATTCCAGACCGAAGACGATGTCAGATCTTGAATGATGGCGACACGATTTGCGACGAAAGTAGTCCACGTTGATGGATGTGCTGCTAACCAATTGAGCACGATTTCGGAATCGGTCCAACAATACGATGCTATTTTGTTGATTTTAATGCTGGACTTAATACGATCCATCAAATTTGCTAAAAGAACTGCGGAGCACAGTTCTAA
The DNA here is from genome assembly GCA_932526605.1 of Nephrotoma flavescens. Taxonomy (NCBI): domain Eukaryota; kingdom Metazoa; phylum Arthropoda; class Insecta; order Diptera; family Tipulidae; genus Nephrotoma; species Nephrotoma flavescens. The sequence goes on along the minus strand of OW052220.1, from coordinate 247,833,986 downwards.
TCGCGGCAACGAGATGGTTTTGACTGGAGCAACACGAGACTTGGCGCACAATAGTCTGATTGAAACTTCTGTTTGTACGATTGAACGAATGTAGGTACAACATCCATATGCTGTGATTGATGCGCCTGAAAATCCATGAATCTCAATTGCGTCATGATTTGGCGACAAAACGAAGCGAAGAACTTTGACGTTGTTGATCAAAGGTAACTGATTTCGAAATTTAACCCATTGTGTGGTGTATTGTTCAGGTAAAGTCGTATCCCACTCAAGTTTCAATCTCCACAGGTGTTGCATCAATATTTTCGCCAAGACGATAATCGGATTGATTAATCCCAGTGGATCAAACAAACTGGCGATGTCGGACAAAACTTGGCGTTTGGTTATGTTTACTTCGGTAGGTTTCTGCGTGTATACAAACTGGAATTCATCTACGTCAGGTTTCCACGAAACACCCAGAGTTTTAATGCTTTTGTCTTCGTCGATATTTTTGAATGTCTCGCGGTGCGCGTCCGGAACATCTCTCAGCAATCGTTCGTCATTTGATGCCCATTTACGTAATTCAAAACAGCCACACTTTAAAATTTCAGACACCTCTTTCTTTAGTTTCAAAGCTTCTTCGAAAGTATCACCTCCACTAAGCATATCATCGACGTAGAAGTCGTTTAGAATTGCGGTCGATCCGACAGAGTGGCTTAACGTCTTCTCGTGACCCAATTGATGCAGGCAACGAATTGCAAGGAACGGTGCGGCGGCTGTACCGTTTGTAACGGTCTTAAGACGAAAGATTTGAAGTTTTTCGTTTGGGTTATCTCGCCACAAGATGCATTGCACGTATGAATCGGCTTCATCGACCTGTATTTGACGGTACATTTTAGTGACGTCTGCCGTGATTGGAAATCGTTTGAACCGAAACCGAACTAATATCGAAAACAAATCATTCTGTATTGTCGGTCCGACCTTTTGAATTTCATTCAACGACTTTCCAAAAGACATCTTGCAAGACGCGTCGAACACAACCCGTAGTTTCGTGGTCGAACTTTGCGGCTTAATAACGCAGTGGTGGGGCATAAAGTATTTACAACTTGATAGCTTCGCTGCTGGAACGGCTTCCATGTGGTTTAACGAAATGTACTCATGAATGAAACTTTTGTACTGGCATTTGAGATCTGGATATTTCGACAATTTGCGTTCGAGATTCAAAAAACGATTTTTAGCGGTACAATACGAATCGCCTAGTAATGAAATATCTTCCTTGAATGGGACCTTGACAACGAATCTTCCGGATCCCAGCCGTTTGTGATTTTGAACGAAATGAGCTTCACATTCAGCCTCTTCCATGGTAAATTTTGATTTATTCTCACCATAACTTTCAACAGTCCAAAACCGTTCAAGCAGTTCATGTAACGACGCGGTATCTTCATCGTGTTTAAGCTCAGCAACTGCAGTGCAAAAGTTATATTCATTTTTAATGTTACCAGTCTTACCAGACACGATCCACCCGAATTTGGTCTCTCTCAACAACGGTAGATTCTCAGCCAATTTTATTTGGCCGGTTTCAAGTAACTCATAGAAAATTTCGGCACCGATAAGCATATCGATACGATGTGGCTGGTTGAATAACGGATCTGCCAGTACTATGTCGGATGGAATATTCCAGCCTTCAATTTCGATACTTCTGTTGGGTTGATTTGATGTGATGCTAGGCAGAATTAACATATCCAAAATATACGAATGATCACCCAAACGCGATTTAATAAGAACATTCACTTGATGTTTAACTTGTGTACTGATATCGTTTATTCCGCTGATCGAAATATTTACTTTCCGTCCCGCTGCACGCAACAGGCCAGCCAAACACTCGGTGATAAAATTTAGTTGAGATGCCGAATCCAATAACACACGACATTTAACGAATTGCCCAGCATAATCTCGAACCAGAACGACAGCCGTAGCTAACATAATAGAACCTTCTCTGTTTTCAGCTTGAACTTCTTTATTATAAGAATGTAATACGGTCGAACTTGAACCAGCTGCCTCTTGATTGCGTTCGAGTGAGTTGGTTTTATGGACAGCTTCTGGTTTCGGTGACAACGGTAACGATGGAGTAGACGTTGGCAATGGATGAAGGTTTCTTCCGATATGCAACAAATAATGATGTCGCTGATGACATATGCGACACCTAACCCCACGACAATTGCGAACTCGGTGATTCTTACTGAAACAATTAATGCATAATTGATGTTGTTTCACAGCGCTAAAACGAGATAGAGGTGATAATTCAATAAAATTAGAACATTTATCAATCAAATGACCAGATTGATCACAAAAAACACAGTGCAAGCACTTCCAAAATTCGACGAATTAGACGACCTTTGACTTGATTGCGGACGGCTGTATGGTATCGAATTCGATTGCGATCGATTGGCATTTGAATTTTCTAACATCAAACATCTTTTGACTAGATATGATTCCAATTCCTTCCATGTCGGTACAGAGGTTGTGGGTGCGTCTTCCTCCCATTTGATTTGAGTAGCATTATCCAGTTTGCCCCTCAGCCTAGGGTACTCAGAGGGCTTCGGCTGTCTCTGTGTACACCTAGGTAACACCAAGGTAGCCGCGTCCACGTCGCGGGGGGTGGGTACTGCTTCGGCATTAGCAAAGTGCTACCGGGGACCAAATGCCAGTGGTATAAACTGGCTAAAACAAACAATGAATACAACAAATACGGAATGTAATACCCCAGGTGGTACAGCAGCAGATATGCTGACAAATCCACACTCTTCGGAGGCAGGCCCAATAGATTCTGGGGTGGGCCAATCATTGTTTAACCCATTTGGACGAAGTTCCAAATTACCAAGATCACCAAAATCTTCAACTGAAAATATATTTCAGTACGAGAAGGAAAATGCTGAACTCCGTGAACAACTACGAGAAATAAAGGAATTTACAACTAAATTGAAAGAAGAATTTACAATTTTAAAGAAAGAGAACGAAGAACTCAAAAAAGCAGTTGAAACACGTGCAGAACTTGGTACGAAACCTAATCCTGCAATCGATGATGAAATCAATCCATTCCATACGGATGAAGAAGAATTGGAAAGAGAAACAAATTGGATGTTGAAGCGAAGTAAAAGACCAAGTAAGAAAAGGAAAGCTCAACACTCACCAGAAATGGCAGAAACTTTACCATCAACTTCAAAAGAGGTTTCTAGAAAACAGTTAATCATCAAGAAACAAATAGCTCTAGACCAACAACCAGCTAAACCAAAAGAGAAATCACTTTCACCAATAAATGTCGATGAGGTAGAAAAATCATCCGAACGGCAACCAGCTCAACAAAATGAAGCACAGACAAAGGTTAAAGCCCCACCACCGATTTTCATAGTAGGAGTAACGAACTACTCAGAAATCCAAAGTGTAATGAGTACTGTTACGGAACAAGAGTATAAAATTACTGCTCTGAACAATAATGTATGGAAGATTAACACTTCAAATCCAAACGCATACAGAAACTTGTCAATGAAGCTGAATACTCAAAAATATCAGTGGTACACGTACGAAAATAAAAACGAGCGTCCCATCAAGGTCATGGCAAGAGGGCTACATCCAACCTGTGAAATTAATTCAATAATGGAGGATCTAGAAAATAAAGGATTTAAAATCCTTGATGCCGTAAACATTATTAAAAAAGAGAGACGTAGCGGAGAGAACCGACTAGAAGCGGTTTCAAAAAGAGGGCTTCCCTTGTTCATGCTAACGTTTGATAAATCCGACAAAATAGAAAACATTTACAACATAACTGGCATACTCAACATGCGAGTAAAGATCGAAGCTGTTAAAAGAGGCAGTACAAGAATAGTACAATGTAAAAAATGCCAAGGCTTTAACCATACGCAACGATATTGCGCGCGCGATCCAAGATGTGTGAAATGTGCTGAAAAGCACCCAACACAAACTTGCAAACTATCAAAAGAAGAACCAGCAAAATGTATAAATTGTAATGGGCAGCATCCAGCCAGCTACCGAGGATGTGAGGTTGCCAAGCAGCTACAAAAAATGAGGGATCAGGCACGCAAACCCCCTCTAAATCATCCAAACAAGAATCGAGCAAGAAACGAATCATCTATGCGTAGGGAGAATTATACATATGCACAGGCCGCTTCAAATTCGAAAGAAAATGAGGCAAACGGTACCGAAAATTTCAAAAACACTGTCCAAGCAATTCTAAATAGCCTTGAGGAACAGAATAAACTAAATAAGTTAATTCTGAATCGACTTAACCTGCTGGAAATACCAAGTTCCAAAATAGTTAAAAATAAATAATGTCTGCAATACCTAGTTCAACTCATAATTGCGGAACAGAAACCAGACATCAAAACTACTCATTAAGAATAGCCATATGGAATGCAAACGGATTAACACAACACCTAGAAGAATTAGAACTCTTTCTAAATACAGAGAAAATTGATATATGCTTAATATCAGAAACACATTTTACCAGCAGCTCCTATGTATCAATCCGGAGATATACTTGTTACCATACCACACACCCTGCAGAACGAGCAAGAGGAGGGTCAGCTATATTTATTAGGGATAATATCAAACATCATGAAGAATTAAAAATAGAAAAAGAATCCATGCAAGTAACCACCGTGACGGTTAAATTTGGTCATCACAACACCTGTAATATATCTGCAATATATTGCCCCCCACGGTATAACCTAAAAAAAGAAGACTACATTAATCTGTTCCAGAAATTAGGAAGTAACTTCATTGTCGGAGGTGATTTTAATGCAAAAAATACCTTCTGGGGTTCAAGATTAACCTCTCCAAAAGGCAAGGAATTACTTGCAGCTGGCCATTACTCAAACTGTGAATTTTACTCAGGAGGAAAACCAACGTACTGGCCAACAGATCCTAACAAAATCCCAGACCTAATAGATTTCTACATCACTAAAGGCATATCGGAACGCTACATCTTCTTAGAAAATGATGAAAGTCTAATATCTGATCATTCTCCTGTTATTATGACGGTTAGTGAAAATGTAATAGAAAAAACAAATTCACCACAACTAACAAACAACAAAACAAATTGGGAATTGTTTAAGCAGTTAGTGGAGGAAAAAATAGAACTTCAAGTGCCAATCAAAAGTGAATATGAAATAGAAGAGGAACTAGACCGGCTCCTTGATGTCATACAATGGTCTGCTTGGGAATGCACCCCCAAATTATCATCCAGGAAAGAAAACGCCATTATTTACCCAATAGAAGTAAGAGAATTAGTGCAGGAAAAACGAAAAGCCCGAAAGAAATGGCAGAATACACGTGCGCCGCAAGATAAAACCACCTTAAACAACTTGTGCATCAAACTTAAGGTACTCATAAAAGCAGTGAAAAATGAAACAATTGGAAAATATCTCTGTTCTCTAGCCCCAACTAAAGATACCGACTATTCCCTCTGGAAAGCAACAAAAGGGTTAAAACGACCAAAAACGCAGATCCCCCCAATCAAAACAAACGATGGGAACTGGGCTAGAAGTGCGAAAGATAAAGCTGACCTGTTTGCTGAACATCTTGAAGAAACATTTCAACCTCTAGGTCGGCAGACCAGTTACGAAAACACTACTGATACGCCCAGAATATCTGATTTCGAAGATATCAGGCCTGTAACATTGAAAGAACTAAAAGCTGAAATTAAGAACATAAAAACAAAGAAAGCTCCTGGTTACGATCTGATAACAGGGCAAATAATAAAGGAGCTGCCTGAAAAAGGGACCCGTAAATTACTGCACATAATCAATGCGATCATCAGGAAAAAACATGTGCCAATGCAGTGGAAAGTAGCAGAAGTAATAATGATTCCGAAACCGGGCAAGCCACCGAATGATAGAAAATCTTATCGGCCAATTTCACTTCTACCAACACTAGTGAAATTGTTTGAGAGGCTGTTGCTCAAAAGATTGAAAATAACCATAGAACAACGAAACCTTATCCCAGAATATCAGTTTGGTTTCAGAGAGAAACACTCAACTATTGAGCAGGTTCACAGGCTTACAGATGTCATTGAGAATACATTAGAAAGGAAAAAGGTTTGCTCTGGTATCTTCTTAGATGTGGCACAGGCCTTCGATAAGGTATGGCACAGAGGTTTACTCTTTAAACTACATAGAGATTTACCAAAACAATATTACATGATTTTAAAATCATATATAGAGAATCGCCACTTTCGGGTGAAATATGAAGATGAATACTCCGAGCTAAAAAAGATCTCGGCAGGAGTCCCTCAGGGTAGTGTTTTGGGACCAATTCTTTACCTACTCTACACCAGAGATTTACCTCATTTAAACGATGTTACCGTTGCAACATTTGCTGATGACACTGCAGTTCTCTCAGTAGGAGACACTATCGAGGAATCGACAACGAAACTTCAAGAAGCATGTGACAAAATCATAAAATGGACAAAAAAGTGGCGAATCGGGCTCAATGAATCGAAATCCACGCATGTGAATTTTACTAATCTAAAAGTCAGTTACAAACCTGTAATCATTAACGGTCAGCAGATTCCGTATGCAAATAAGGCTAAATATCTAGGGATGACCTTAGATACCAGGCTCAGATGGAAAGAGCACGTTAAAAAGAAAAAAGAAGAACTTAATATCAAATATCGAAAAATGTATTGGCTGCTCGGGAAAAACTCGGAATTGTCAACCGAAAATAAATTGCTATTATATCAACAGGTGCTAAAGCCTGTATGGACTTACGGAATACAGCTCTGGGGCTGTACAAAGAAAACCAACACTAAAATAATACAAACTTTTCAAAACAAAGTGCTACGTGGTATAGTTAACGCTCCGTGGTACATTAGGAATGATGACCTTCATCGGGATCTAAATATCCCGACGGTCCAAGAAGAAATAAAAAAACTTGCAGTAATACATGGACAACGTATTTATCAACACGTAAATGAAGAGCTTCGTGGTATGTTGGACACCTCCCATGCAGTAAGACGATTGCAGAGAACGAAACCAATTGATTTAATGGATTAAGGACACCAAAGCAAAGACTACTACTACAGTAAATAACCTATAAATGGAGCCGGCCAATGGGCGTCTTCTCATTCACAAGTGACTAAATTAAGAAAGAAAAATTACTAGATGAATTGTATTCAGTTGTAATAATTTAAATAAATAAAAAAAAAAAAATTATCCAGTTTTCCAAATACGATATGCAGCAATAATGCGTTCGCTAGCTGTTCATGATTACCCAATGCTAGTAAGGCGCGAAGATTAGCGTTGACTGTATCGATAAGCCTTTGCAGAGATGACACTGATTTGCCAGTGGCTGGAATTTCACTTATTTCACGAATGTGAGCTTGATAAATGAGCCGTTCGTTGTCGTAACGTTTTTTCAATAACATTAACGCCTCAACATAATTTGCGTCGGTCAACTCCAATGACGCCAACTTACTCTCAGCGTTTCCACCTTTCAGACATTTGCGAAGATAGTTCAATTTCTCTAGTGGCTTCAGATTATCATCTGCATCAATATACGTGTTGAATCCATTTATAAAATCGGTCCAATGTTTGTACTCTCCTGAGAAATGAGGTAATTCAATTTTTGGCAACTTCACTAGATTGGAACGATTTCCCGTACGATTAAGTCCCAACACATCTGCACTACTTTGATTTAAATTGACCGATGGACGCCTGAGTTCAGTGATTTTTGATAATAATTTCGATTTAGCGTAACAATAGGTTTCTTCAAAGGATTCCCGTTAATCGCTTTCCAGCTCTAATACATCTAACTTTTCAATCTCCGATTGAACTTCCTCAAACTTCGCGAAATGATTTTCAAGCAAGCCTAACCGCGTGGCTGCTTCAGTTTCAGTGGGAGAATTTTTGTCGATATAGGTTTTAATTCGAGTTTGAGCCTTTTGTATAGTTGTGCGTCGTGCCTTTAGCTCAGCCAACACAATCTTCGTTTTTTCTTCTTCAGTCATGTTATATATTTTAAACCAACACTCTTTTAACAATTTATTTTTTAATTTGAACTACCACCAAATATTATTAACGAAATTTATTATCACTTTATAAGTATCTTAGCAGTTCACAATTCTATCAACACGAATTTTACCAAATGCACAAAACATACGATAACAGTAATAAAAAATCATACGATACCACCGGAACAAATCGTACGATACTAGCGACCTTGTCCCACGTTGCGATACAGGTTTGTTTGATGGCGTGATGCAAAACGCCAAACGAGACGATAACGTGATGAAATTGATCGATAAAAAATACTCCAACGAAAATGATCAATTGCACCGAAACGAATGCGACGATATCTCCGGTTTGTATCCGGCTCGAAGGTCCAAATGATTACGTATAGTAAACCGACGACACAAAATCTTCATTTAATGAAACCAACGAGACAAAATGTTCATTAATGAAACCACCGAAAACTTTTGTCACCACTAAAACAAAAGACTATCACAATATATAAATTTTATTTTAAATTATTTATGCGCACATACATATTTTATTGATGGTGCGAGTACGTTAATGATTTTAGAGAGACTACTTTAATGTTACAAAACAAAAGTATATAATGTGTTCTATAATTCCGAACATTCACAAATACATAAGTAGATAAATATAATATATAATATTTAATTAACAGTGAACCGAAAGCAACAACGGTATTATAATTGAATACATTAAAATTAGGTAAACGTAATGAATTATAGGCAGGATCAAATTGGGTGAGCACGAACAGCAATTTTTCACGGACGGCTCTAAGCTAGACGGCAAAGTAGGAGCCGGAGTCTTCTGTGAGAAGCTCAATGTTAATATTTCCGTTCGTCTCATTGACTACTGCAACGTGTACCAGACTGAAGTGGTGGCGATAGGGGAAGTCGTGACATGCAAGTCGTATGGTACCCATGAGAGATATCGCAATTTATGTGGACAGTCAAGCGGCACTCATGTCCCTAGAGGCGGTTTCTCTGAAATCACGGGTGGCACTGGATTGCCGATCATCTTTTAATGAGATGAGCGAGTATTTCAGAATCCAGATTATCTGGGTCCCTGGGCTCTCAGACGTCACGGGAAATTGGGGGGCAGACGAACTAGCTAGATACGACTCTCCAAATGCAGCCGGTAAGGGCGGGTCTGGGGAGGCCTGTAGCAACACTCAAATCGGCGCTCAAATCGGTTTGGCCAAAACTGGACCTGCAGCGCTCTTAGGCACTAGTATCCCTGAGAAAACGAGAGTTACGACTGGTCGTAGGGATACTGGCGGGACACTGCCTTTGTGAGAAACATGCGGGTAGGTTGGGTCTACAACCGAAATCATTTCCGAAACCTGCTCATCCCACAACGACCGCAAGGTAAGAATTTTTAATTTTTTTTCTTAAATATTTAAATAATTTTTTCCTTTGGGGATTTAATTCTTTTATGGTAAATTTTATTTTACCATAAATAGCAACCTTGTGTACTACGAGATAGACTCAAGACCGCTACTTGTCTTCTAGCAATAGACACAAAATAAAAAATATCAATTTCTAAGCGTTCATGGAGGGGAAATCAGTTGATAGATTCATAAAGACTAACTGAAACTGATACCCACGAAATAGATCAAATTGCCACGCAGCTGTGCTCTTACATTCATCAATAATAAATTTGAGAATGAAAAACATGTAGAAACAAAGCAAGTTCCTACAGAAAACCATATAAGTTTGGATCATTTTGGAATTCCAGACCCCATAAAATCGATTCCTGATTATGAAGGTAATAGAAAACAATTAACATCTTGGTTAAACACAGTAGAGGATACACTTTACGTGTTTATACCTTTAGGCCCATAAGTTTGAACGAAGATTAATCCACAACCGAGGATTTACTCTCGGTTTGGTAAGTTTAAACGAGGATTATTTGATCCATGGTTATTTTAAAAATCCACCGATTTCGATGTATTATTTTTATTTTTCTATTATTTTTTCGTTCGACTTTTTTTTCGAATTTTCGAACTGTCATTGTCTAATTGGGTTGATTTTATTTACTTTTTGTAATTTTTTTTTATTTTATTTTACAAAATGTTATTGTTTTTCTCGAGGAAGCACCTAAATTTTAAGATGTGCAATTCTTTATGTCAAATTTACTACTTTATTTACATAATTTTAGGAAGGCCACGTTTCATTGCCGTTCGATTGGAAATTTATGTCCCAATAATATAAATTGGGGGTGCGGGAATCGTAGTTTCCGTGAATTGGATTATGATAAATTTGTTCGAAGAGAAAAATGTTCCACAACATTTTCTTTTACATTACAATATGATCATTTAGATCAAAGAAATGTTCCTATAAAAAAATCGAAAGGGATATTAAACGTGTGCCCCGGAATTTCAAGTACACTCAATAATACAATAAAAGTGTGTCCAAACAAGAACAATTATTCTTGGAATAATCCGCGAAACGCCCTCGCAAATAATACGCGATGTCCAGAATGCAATACAAATTGGTATTACATATGTAGCGAAAGTAGAAGTTGTGGTTAGTCGAAATTCCAAAGTTTCAAGAATTCAGTGCCCATATTCTGCAGAAAAGAGCCATTTCGATCTGTTGGATGCTGAAATCAAAGTGTATAGTGGAGATTTCATCTACAACGGAATTCTAGATAATCGACTAAAAGAATCTTTGGGAAGCGATCCCAGTGCTACAGTATATCCAAACATCGCTTCTAAACATATTTGGAATATTCCACCGAGCTCGCATATCAATAACAGTAGATGTCCTAAATGTAAGACGAACAAATGTTACATAATGTCAGGTCATGTCAAATTTTAATGTCGATTTTATTATTTTAATGTCGATTTTATTATTAGGATTACATAGTCATAAATACATCTACTTTTCGCTTATATAGGCACATGAACCAGGATCCTCACATGGAAATCAACGTGATAACACAGAATTTAAAGGGACCGTTTAGTAAAACTACGATATGCGAAAAATGTTGCAACTTAAATATTACATTGGGTGGTTTTGTCTCGCTACAAAATTGCAACCCTACTTTTTGTAACGAATGCAACCTGAACAGACGGGAGTAGCACTAGAAAAATGGTTATCTTTTGAGTTGTGGGATAAAATTAATACAATGCTTTGTTGGTTTTGGTCAATTATATGTCTACATAGATTTCCGTTGCGCGATACCTGTTTATATAATGATATTTGCTCATCCAGAGAGCACAAAATAAAATAACCAAAGAAAAAATAAGTTCTTGTTCTTTCAGTGTAGTTTTATTAATAATTATCTTACTTTATGAAAAATACAAGTTTTAAAATATTTTACTTTTACTATTTGATTCGTCCAAATATCGTATTCGATCGTATTTGTTTGATCCATAATGGTGGCTCATCTTCCATTAATTCGCGAGTAAAATCTTGAATATCCCCCTTTATATAAATGTAAATCTGTTGGCTTGTCTAGTGGTAAATTTAATTATTGTGCCGTCGAAGGATTTTCGGGACGAAAACCGCGCCGCAAATCCCGCGTATCAATTAGAATTAATTCGTCAACAGTGAGTGGCATTATTTCTCCTGGCTGGACGTTTTCTTGGAAAAATTCACCATCGTGTAGCGTTGATATGAGTCGGTATATGGCATAGAATGTTACCAAGATTGGTATATCTTGATTGAAGTTTACTGGCGGCACAAAATAATTTTATTAATAAATTGTTTCGACAATTATCCAATTTTACTTACAAATTGCAAATCCTTTGGCCAGCATCGAGATTGGAGACGAAAATAAATTTTGATCAAAATGTTTTGATGAAGGTTGGCTTCAATGTCAACATAAATAGTATTCTAAACATAAATAGTAATCTAAAACGGAATTGTTTAGTTAAAAACTTTACCATTTGTTTATTGAAAGACTCACTTGTATTCATAAACCACCACTCGATCGTGTCATAAAATTATGACAAATCCTACAGGCAATGCATGGGATCCAGTTCCACCTTATAACCATTCGAAATTCTGAGCCACATCGTCTACCTGAATCAGGTATTCCCATTCTGCTCGAACAACAGAGCCCCGCCTCTGTACAAACATTTATTAAAGCGGCATCGTTAAAATTATCCGACAATTTAACAATGGTTCATAATTAATTTCACCATGTTTGACGATAGGTTGGACATGAATTTTTAAAATTTCCAAACGTGCCTGTTCATTAGGAAGCAGAATTTCCATTTTACGTTCTAAGCGTCCGGGATGTAATAATGCCGTATCTAGCGTATCTGGACAGTTTGTAGCCATAATCATTTTAAACTAATTCAACGAATTCGTTGAATTTCATGATCGGCTGATGTGCCTTCAGAAAAACGATGACCTCCAATTACATCAATTTCATCCATAAATAAACCGTGCATTAGGTTGATGATCACGAGCGTAGTTAAAAATTTCACGTATTAAACGAGCACTTCGTATCAAGAGCTACCCTAGTTCGTGCCTTTAATTTTGTCTTCTCTAATTGACGTCGACATCCAATAACATATTCTGGCCCGTTTGTTGCCTTCACAATAACTGTAAAAATATAGATAAACATAAATTATCGGTTCCCTGAATCACTGACATATTTGAGATACTACCTCCCCGATAATTTACCCAACACTTTTAAATCATTTTCTGATTTATCGAATTGTTCTCGCAGTGAAAGTAAACATATAAAATACCAATTTGGTACATTGGCTTACAGTCGGAATGATTCTGCTATTTTCCATTTCACCTCCATCCATTTCCATATCACTGCTGTTATTATCCGGTTTTAATGATCGATACACATTTTACAAATATTTTGACCACTGATTTTTATATTAGGATTTTTTATTTATTTATTATTCACAAAATAGACGTTAGTTATCCGCTTTTCCCGGAACAACAGCTAATGGCGGACACACCTACTATTGAAAAAACAATTATTTACAATTATTGCTTTTGTTTTTCGTATATCAAAATGAAATAAGAAATTTAGTAACTTTTTCTTTTTTCGAGCATTTGTTGGTAACCATGTGTGTGATGTTCGAAAAAAACATCGCCGATTAATCGTCGTTTAAACTTACCAATTTAAATCGTGGAAAAATCCATGAATTTTTTTACCCACGGATTTTTCGAAAAATTTTCCTTGTTCAAACTTACGGGCCTTAGTGTCAAAAAAAGAAAACCTGCAACAAATAAAAACGTTAGCAAAGCAAAATACCGTATATAACCACTTATGGTCAGCAATAAGTGCCTTCATCGATGAAGATCCTTTAGCTGCATTTATATCAGGTCTTAAGAAGCCATATTTCGGATATGTGCAAGCCACTAGACCGAAAACTATAGAAGACGCATGCGTTCTTGCGTAAATTTAATTCCAACGAAATAATCTCGGGGAATTCTCGCAAATCGTATAACATCACTCAACCTGTGTAAAATAGAAATAATCAATTTCATCAAAGTCAAAATCATCAAAATTATAAGAAAACAAGTTCGGTCAAAGAATATCTCACTCCTGTGGATATCGATATCTCCATGAGGTCAAGAAAATCGTCCAATAAGAAAGCCATCAACACGCATGAGCTGTATTCAAAGGACAGAGAACAAGAGATAGAAAACTCGGATGATTTATATACTGAAGATGAAACAGATTTGTCAAATTTTCAGGAGGACCCAGGGGAAAACGTGGAAAATTAAATTTTCTTCCATACTTAACATGTAATTACACCAATTAAAAATTAAAAATTAAAAATTAAATTATTATTTCATACGGGAGCTAGCAAGAACATACTAAACCCCGGTATCATCTCCATTGGAACCCACATGAATCACGAAATACCAGAGTCACCTTTTTATACGAGCATCAATCCCACAAGTTCTTTGATGAAATCTTAGTCTCCGAATCAATGGCGAATCCCAAGATTGTGAATGGTTCGTGCCCAATTTTGAGACACTAAATAAAGAAATCATTAAAGACAGCAACCATAGAACAACAGTTAACATTCTCACAAAGAATCCAAATCCACCGGTAAAAACCCCAAAGCTGAAACTTAAAGTAAATAATTTTGAGAAAATCAACCCTATTCCAAATTCACGAAATAACGCAATTGACCGAAACACGATCGCGAAACTAGTTATAACGAAACATCTTGATGAGAAAGAACCAACATTGTTAGACAATCCTACTAAAACAAGGCAAAATACGATCAGCAACAACAATGACGAAATATAAAATAATAGCGACAGACGACAATCCAATGTATACAAGGACGCGCATAAAAAAGGTGTTGAGGAACAAATTCAGGAACTTCTAGATAACAGTATCATACAAAATTCAAACAGCCCCTATTCCGCACCCATTTGGGTTGTACCAAAGAAAACGGATGCCTCCGGTATTAGTAAAGTGCGAGTGGTGCTAGACTACCGCAAACGAAAAGCCTAGAGGAGCAGGATTCCTCTGATTTTTGTGTCAACAAGATGTCTTGTTTTTTCGTATTTGAAATATATGAGACCGCATGTAATGAAGGAGCCCATAGGAGCTTTTGTATTTTTGAGTGTAACACTGATGAGCGATGGTTATGAGGGCTTGTAAGCAACATAGGTGGTGCACTAGTGAATCTGGTGTGGGTTAACGTCATCCCATATACGGCAATTTGGCTTGTTAACATAGCCAGTCAGCGAAAAAATTGTGCGTTGTCGACATGGTCATTAACTTTGAGCTCCTGGGTCAGTTTAGTCTTGCACGGATGTAGGCCCAAGTGCCAACGCAAAGTTCGTTAAGTCGAAGTCTGTGAAAGGCCGAGTTCTTGTGACCGGCGAGGAATTTATTGCCGCGGGTTCTCCTGTACGCTTTCACTGCCGATCTGGCGTTCCGTTGACGTAAGAGTGTTTGCTGCACCAAACGTTGGAGAATCGACTTTGAAGGACCACCGCGTCTGCTGTAAAAATGGCGCAACGCAAGCAACGTTTGTTGAAATCATTATCATTTGGACGTGCTGCTCAAACTGGTAAGTTGGAATGGTGATTTGGCATCAGTGACTGAAAATAAACACCAGATTAGACAAATGCTACTAATTGAAGCCCCCTTTAGTTCTGCAAAATAAATCTTTTAGTTCTCTTTTGGATGCACAGTTGTTGTTTAAAAATTGTTTGAGGGGGTCGATGTGGGTGTTTTTGTGAAAATGGAAATAATGGAGTATGGAGCAGTCATTAAATATATATTTTTCAAAGGCAACACGCCTACGCAAATCAAAGACAAGTTGAATGCTGTACACGGGTGCAATAAATAAGATTTTGGTGCCGGCTAATCAATGTTGATGAAACTTGGTGTATCAAAACTCCAGTATCAAAAATAGAAACAGTCCAAGGGGAAATCGGATCAGTTTGAACGCAGATAACGATGCCGAGACTTTTTGGGTGGGTTAAAGAGAAGGAATCTTGCAGGGAAAAACGTATAGACTTGCAAGGATGCTATGTAGAGAAATCAAAATAAATTTGAAAAAAAACGGTTTTGTAGACAACCTTCGGTATACTATATCATGTCCAACAACAGTTCAATTATCATGATCCGAAGATATTGTGGACTTAGAAATAATAAAATACGTAATCATATACGAGATTACTTATATTAAATAAATATTTTCGTTTAAATTTTATTTATCAAAAGCATTTCACACATTATCACTAAAATGGTGGTAACAAATAAATATAATTTTATGTATGAAAATACTGACGCACTACTAAATGATTCATTGTCCGGTAATAAAAGCATTTTCACATATTTTTCGGTAGAATTACTCGGTACACAAAGTCCTGGGTATTTCGAAAGAATGCAGGTTTCCATTGTAGTACAATTTGAACACGGCACTAGTGATAATATTTCACCTTCGTCCAAATCGTTATCCACGTAGAAAACGCATCGTAATAAGAATACTGTACGAGTCGACAAAGGTCTAAATGAATAACTACAACCAAATTCATTAACATTGTACTTCACCAGATGGGTTGAATTAATCGCCTGATTTGTTAACGCTTTAAATTGGTTTTGAAACATTACATGATTTGTGCTGTTTATATCGATGACACTTTTTAGTGATGAACTAAAATCGGCTAAGCTATGAGCTCGAATTCTCGCAGAACTATTTAGTGTTGTACATGAGAGTTCTGCATTTCCGACCATGGATGCGGTATCGTTTGCCAACGAATACAAATCAAAATTAAATTTGACAAATCTCATATTACCAATTTCAAATTCTTTGGCATACCAGCTACGAAAATCGTTGAACTGATCAATAAGTGATTTCATATAGGTCTCTTGATCGGGTGCTGTATAAAATCGACCAATTCCTATATTGTGATTGGTACACTGTTAAAAAATTACAATTAACTTTTGTTTTTTTTATAACATATAGTTTTGAACGAATACTACCTTTATGCAGTGCTTAGGTGTGTAACACAATTTAAAATCATGGAAAGTAACATTGCGATCGCCGTTTATAATGCCCGTAATTAGAACTCCTCCAACAAATAGAAAATGGAACAATGTCTTCATGTTTGCGTTAAACCGACAAATACAAAATTGAGAATATTACTGATATACTCGTGTAAAAAGAGTTATTATAGCGAGACAATAGAATAAAAATATTTTTTGTTTAGACAACATCCGCTCAAGCGTGATATCGCTAATCTTAATAATTGAATTTCAATTCGTATAACAGCTATAAGAGTGAGATATTGGTGGAGGACATGAATGTGCAAATTAATTTGCGATAATATTTTGATTTGTAGTTTTTGAATGAATATTTTATATTTGACCTAAAAAGTGCTGATTATTATTTGTTATGAAACCGGACAAGTGGTGCAGTGGTTAAAGCTTCGGCACTTGGAGCGGGAGGTACTGGGTTCGAATCCCATCAGAGGCTAGATGCAAATCGAATTTTCATCATCGATTACAATCGGTGATGTTAATAAACACAACTAAGACCCTCTGATGGAGTGCAGAATTCAACGCCGACCCACCGTCCATGTCAATGTACAGGTTGACATGGAGCTTGCAATGTGCAGGTGGTATACTGTAATTGAATGAGTAGGTGAATGGGTTAATGATGTAGCATGAATGCGTGGTATCACAATGGGCCAAAAATGGCCTAAGTGTAAACCACTGAAACCTAACCTGAAACCTATTTGTTATGAATCAATCAAAATTTCGCAAAATTTTTTAAATGGTGATTAATACAGCCGGTTTACTGAACGTAATGATTAAACGTTTTCTTTCCAACGAAATATTTAAATATGTTTATGCTACTACCGGTTAATTACTTTATCATTAATCGCTTCCCAAACATTTGATTCGAGACGTTCTGAATTCATAAAAATATCAAAACGCTACTATTTACTATAAGAACATGATTTGCTGTCTCCTGATTTCAATACAATATGACGCCAACTATCTGATTTATTAGAGTGCACGGCCAACCTGATTAGGTAAAATTTTGGGGAAGCCGTCATTAAGTTTTCCTGTAATCGATGATTGAATGTCTAATATTTTCGTCTGATGTTATTTTGTATTCGCCATTCACAATATGAAATTTCACAACCTCCAATACAAAATTTGCACATAATTTGTTTGTCATGTGGACAGCCTGAACACAGGAATCTATACGTCGTGTAATTTCGGTACAAGATTTTATTAATTTACTTTTGCAAATTAAGTTTTTACACGTTGTAATTTGATTTGGCGGAAACCACGCTTGCCATACGCAAACTACCGTTAATTTCTTGTTAAACATATTATTTCCATTACCTACAATCAACTTGAACCGGAATTTCTACAATAAAATATTTTTAATTTTTTGGGAAAATCCCTGATGGTTAGCCTTACTGATTTTGAACGGTCAAAATTTATTGTCTCAGATTCGGTCTGTTTCGGTTATTTTGAATTAATTATGTAATTTTGAGCAGAGGCTCGTTCAAGTTGTTGCAATATGTCGTCTGATTCGCCTGCAAGCCACGTTCCATCACAAAATGTTACCTCATTTCAAAATACGATTTTTCCAATAACCGCCCGTTCCATACACAAACTACCGTTAGTTTCTTGCTAAACACATTATTATCATTACCTACAATCAATTTGAACCGGAATTTCAACAACAAAATATTTTCAATTTTTTGCGAAAATTACTGATGGTTAGCCTTACTGATTTTGAACGGTCAAAATTTATTGTCACAGATTCGGTTTGTTTCGGTTATTTTGAATTAATTATGTAATTTTGAGCAGAGGCTCGTTTAAGTTGTTGCAATATGTCGTCTGATTCGCCTGCAAGCCACGTTCCATCACAAAATGTTACCTCATTTCAAAATACGATTTTTCCAATAACCGCGCTTTCCATACACAAACTACCGTTAATTTCTTGCTTAACACACTATTCCCATTACCTACAATCAACTTGAACCGGAATTTCAACAATAAAATATTTTCAATATTTTGCGAAAATCCCTGATGGTTGGCCTTACTGATTTTGAACGGTTAAAATTTATTGTCACAGATTCGGTTTGTTTCGGTTATTTTGAATTAATTATTTAATTTTGAGCAGAGACTCGGTCAAGTTATTGCAATATGTCGTCTGATTCGCCTGCAAGCCACGTTCCATCACAAAATGTTACTTCGTTTCAAAATACGATTTTTCCAATAACCGCGCTTTCCATACACAAACTACCGTTAATTTCTTGCTAAACAAACTATTTCCATTATCTCCAATCAACTTGAACCGGAATTTCAACAATAAAATATTTTCAATTTTTTGCGAAAATTACTGATGGTTAGCCTTACTGATTTTGAACGGTCAAAATTTATTGTCACAGATTCGGTTTGTTTCGGTTATTTTGAATTAATTATGTAATTTTGAGCAGAGGCTCGTTTAAGTTGTTGCAATATGTCGTCTGATTCGCCTGCAAGCCACGTTCCATCACAAAATGTTACCTCATTTCAAAATACGATTTTTCCAATAACCGCGCTTTCCATACACAAACTACCGTTAATTTCTTGCTTAACACACTATTCCCATTACCTACAATCAACTTGAACCGGAATTTCAACAATAAAATATTTTCAATATTTTGCGAAAATCCCTGATGGTTGGCCTTACTGATTTTGAACGGTTAAAATTTATTGTCACAGATTCGGTCTGTTTCGGTTATTTTGAATTAATTATGTAATTTTGAGCAGAGACTCGGTCAAGTTATTGCAATATGTCGTCTGATTCGCCTGAAGCCACGTTCCATCACAAAATGTTACCTCATTTCAAAATACGATTTTTCCAATAACCGCGCTTTCCATACACAAACTACCGTTAATTTCTTGCTAAACATATCATTTCCATTACCTACAATCAATTTGAACCGGAATTTCAACAGTAAAATATTTTTAATTTTTTTGCGAAAACCCCTGATGGTTAGCCTTACTGATTTTGAACGGTTAAAATTTATTGTCACAGATTCGGTCTGTTTCGGTTATTTTGAATTAATAATTTAATTTTGAGCAGAGGCTCGTTCAAGTTGTTGCAATATGTCGTCTGATTCGCCTGCAAGCCACGTTCCATCACAAAATGTTACCTCATTTCAAAATACGATTTTTCCAATAACCGCGCTTTCCATACACAAACTACCGTTAATTTCTTGCTAAACACACTATTCCCATTACCTACAATCAACTTGAACCGGAATTTCAACAATAAAATATTTTCAATTTTTTGCGAAAATCCCTGATGGTTAGCCTTACTGATTTTGAACGGTTAAAATTTATTGTCACAGATTCGGTTTGTTTCGGTTATTTTGAATTAATTATTTAATTTTGAGCAGAGACTCGGTCAAGTTATTGCAATATGTCGTCTGATTCGCCTGCAAGCCACGTTCCATCACAAAATGTTACTTCGTTTCAAAATACGATTTTTCCAATAACCGCGCTTTCCATACACAAACTACCGTTAATTTCTTGCTAAACAAACTATTTCCATTATCTCCAATCAACTTGAACCGGAATTTCAACAATAAAATATTTTCAATTTTTTGCGAAAATCCCTGATGGTTACTTGCCTTACTGATTTTGAACGGTCAAAATTTATTGTCACAGATTCGGTTTGTTTCGGTTATTTTGAATTAATTATTTAATTTTGAGCAGAGACTCGTTCAAGTTATTGCAATATGTCGTCTGATTCGCCTGAAGCCACGTTCCATCACAAAATGTTACCTCATTTAAAAATACGATTTTTCCAATACCACGCTTTCCATACACAAACTACCGTTAATTTCTTGCTAAACATATCATTTCCATTACCTACAATCAATTTGAACCGGAATTTCAACAATAAAATATTTTCAATTTTTTGCGAAAATCCCTGATGGGATAGCCTTACTGATTTTGAACGGTCAAAATTTATTGTCACAGATTCGGTTTGTTTCGGTTATTTTGAATTAATTATTTAATTTTGAGCAGAGACTCGTTCAAGTTGTTGCAATATGTCGTCTGATTCGCCTGAAGCCACGTTCCATCACAAAATGTTACCTCATTTAAAAATACGATTTTTCCAATACCACGCTTTCCATACACAAACTACCGTTAATTTCTTGCTAAACACACTATTCCCATTACCTACAATCAACTTGAACCGGAATTTCAACAATAAAATATTTTCAATTTTTTGCGAAAATCCCTGATGGTTAGCCTTACTGATTTTGAACGGTTAAAATTTATTGTCACAGATTCGGTTTGTTTCGGTTATTTTGAATTAATTATTTAATTTTGAGCAGAGACTCGGTCAAGTTATTGCAATATGTCGTCTGATTCGCCTGCAAGCCACGTTCCATCACAAAATGTTACTTCGTTTCAAAATACGATTTTTCCAATAACCGCGCTTTCCATACACAAACTACCGTTAATTTCTTGCTAAACAAACTATTTCCATTATCTCCAATCAACTTGAACCGGAATTTCAACAATAAAATATTTTCAATTTTTTGCGAAAATCCCTGATGGTTACTTGCCTTACTGATTTTGAACGGTCAAAATTTATTGTCACAGATTCGGTTTGTTTCGGTTATTTTGAATTAATTATTTAATTTTGAGCAGAGACTCGTTCAAGTTATTGCAATATGTCGTCTGATTCGCCTGAAGCCACGTTCCATCACAAAATGTTACCTCATTTAAAAATACGATTTTTCCAATACCACGCTTTCCATACACAAACTACCGTTAATTTCTTGCTAAACATATCATTTCCATTACCTACAATCAATTTGAACCGGAATTTCAACAATAAAATATTTTCAATTTTTTGCGAAAATCCCTGATGGGATAGCCTTACTGATTTTGAACGGTCAAAATTTATTGTCACAGATTCGGTTTGTTTCGGTTATTTTGAATTAATTATTTAATTTTGAGCAGAGACTCGTTCAAGTTGTTGCAATATGTCGTCTGATTCGCCTGAAGCCACGTTCCATCACAAAATGTTACCTCATTTAAAAATACGATTTTTCCAATACCACGCTTTCCATACACAAACTACCGTTAATTTCTTGCTAAACACACTATTCCCATTACCTACAATCAACTTGAACCGGAATTTCAAAAATAAAATATTTTCAATTTTTTGCGAAAATCCCTGATGGTTATGGCCTTACTGATTTTGAACGGTCAAAATTTATTGTCACAGATTCGGTTTGTTTCGGTTATTTTGAATTAATTATTTAATTTTGAGCAGAGACTCGTTCAAGTTGTTGCAATATGTCGTCTGATTCGCCTGAAGCCACGTTCCATCACAAAATGTTACCTCATTTAAAAATACGATTTTTCCAATACCACGCTTTCCATACACAAACTACCGTTAATTTCTTGCTAAACACACTATTCCCATTACCTACAATCAACTTGAACCGGAATTTCAACAATAAAATATTTTCAATTTTTTGCGAAAATCCCTGATGGTTAGCCTTACTGATTTTGAACGGTTAAAATTTATTGTCACAGATTCGGTTTGTTTCGGTTATTTTGAATTAATTATTTAATTTTGAGCAGAGACTCGGTCAAGTTATTGCAATATGTCGTCTGATTCGCCTGCAAGCCACGTTCCATCACAAAATGTTACTTCGTTTCAAAATACGATTTTTCCAATAACCGCGCTTTCCATACACAAACTACCGTTAATTTCTTGCTAAACAAACTATTTCCATTATCTCCAATCAACTTGAACCGGAATTTCAACAATAAAATATTTTCAATTTTTTGCGAAAATCCCTGATGGTTACTTGCCTTACTGATTTTGAACGGTCAAAATTTATTGTCACAGATTCGGTTTGTTTCGGTTATTTTGAATTAATTATTTAATTTTGAGCAGAGACTCGTTCAAGTTATTGCAATATGTCGTCTGATTCGCCTGAAGCTACGTTCCATCACAAAATGTTACCTCATTTAAAAATACGATTTTTCCAATACCACGCTTTCCATACACAAACTACCGTTAATTTCTTGCTAAACATATCATTTCCATTACCTACAATCAATTTGAACCGGAATTTCAACAATAAAATATTTTCAATTTTTTGCGAAAATCCCTGATGGGATAGCCTTACTGATTTTGAACGGTCAAAATTTATTGTCACAGATTCGGTTTGTTTCGGTTATTTTGAATTAATTATTTAATTTTGAGCAGAGACTCGTTCAAGTTGTTGCAATATGTCGTCTGATTCGCCTGAAGCCACGTTCCATCACAAAATGTTACCTCATTTAAAAATACGATTTTTCCAATACCACGCTTTCCATACACAAACTACCGTTAATTTCTTGCTAAACACACTATTCCCATTACCTACAATCAACTTGAACCGGAATTTCAACAATAAAATATTTTCAATTTTTTGCGAAAATCCCTGATGGTTAGCCTTACTGATTTTGAACGGTTAAAATTTATTGTCACAGATTCGGTTTGTTTCGGTTATTTTGAATTAATTATTTAATTTTGAGCAGAGACTCGGTCAAGTTATTGCAATATGTCGTCTGATTCGCCTGCAAGCCACGTTCCATCACAAAATGTTACTTCGTTTCAAAATACGATTTTTCCAATAACCGCGCTTTCCATACACAAACTACCGTTAATTTCTTGCTAAACAAACTATTTCCATTATCTCCAATCAACTTGAACCGGAATTTCAACAATAAAATATTTTCAATTTTTTGCGAAAATTACTGATGGTTAGCCTTACTGATTTTGAACGGTCAAAATTTATTGTCACAGATTCGGTTTGTTTCGGTTATTTTGAATTAATTATGTAATTTTGAGCAGAGGCTCGTTTAAGTTGTTGCAATATGTCGTCTGATTCGCCTGCAAGCCACGTTCCATCACAAAATGTTACCTCATTTCAAAATACGATTTTTCCAATAACCGCGCTTTCCATACACAAACTACCGTTAATTTCTTGCTTAACACACTATTCCCATTACCTACAATCAACTTGAACCGGAATTTCAACAATAAAATATTTTCAATATTTTGCGAAAATCCCTGATGGTTGGCCTTACTGATTTTGAACGGTTAAAATTTATTGTCACAGATTCGGTCTGTTTCGGTTATTTTGAATTAATTATTTAATTTTGAGCAGAGACTCGGTCAAGTTATTGCAATATGTCGTCTGATTCGCCTGAAGCCACGTTCCATCACAAAATGTTACCTCATTTCAAAATACGATTTTTCCAATAACCGCGCTTTCCATACACAAACTACCGTTAATTTCTTGCTAAACATATCATTTCCATTACCTACAATCAATTTGAACCGGAATTTCAACAGTAAAATATTTTTAATTTTTTTGCGAAAACCCCTGATGGTTAGCCTTACTGATTTTGAACGGTTAAAATTTATTGTCACAGATTCGGTCTGTTTCGGTTATTTTGAATTAATTATTTAATTTTGAGCAGAGGCTCGTTCAAGTTGTTGCAATATGTCGTCTGATTCGCCTGCAAGCCACGTTCCATCACAAAATGTTACCTCATTTCAAAATACGATTTTTCCAATAACCGCGCTTTCCATACACAAACTACCGTTAATTTCTTGCTAAACACACTATTCCCATTACCTACAATCAACTTGAACCGGAATTTCAACAATAAAATATTTTCAATTTTTTGCGAAAATCCCTGATGGTTAGCCTTACTGATTTTGAACGGTTAAAATTTATTGTCACAGATTCGGTTTGTTTCGGTTATTTTGAATTAATTATTTAATTTTGAGCAGAGACTCGGTCAAGTTATTGCAATATGTCGTCTGATTCGCCTGCAAGCCACGTTCCATCACAAAATGTTACTTCGTTTCAAAATACGATTTTTCCAATAACCGCGCTTTCCATACACAAACTACCGTTAATTTCTTGCTAAACAAACTATTTCCATTATCTCCAATCAACTTGAACCGGAATTTCAACAATAAAATATTTTCAATTTTTTGCGAAAATCCCTGATGGTTACTTGCCTTACTGATTTTGAACGGTCAAAATTTATTGTCACAGATTCGGTTTGTTTCGGTTATTTTGAATTAATTATTTAATTTTGAGCAGAGACTCGTTCAAGTTATTGCAATATGTCGTCTGATTCGCCTGAAGCCACGTTCCATCACAAAATGTTACCTCATTTAAAAATACGATTTTTCCAATACCACGCTTTCCATACACAAACTACCGTTAATTTCTTGCTAAACATATCATTTCCATTACCTACAATCAATTTGAACCGGAATTTCAACAATAAAATATTTTCAATTTTTTGCGAAAATCCCTGATGGGATAGCCTTACTGATTTTGAACGGTCAAAATTTATTGTCACAGATTCGGTTTGTTTCGGTTATTTTGAATTAATTATTTAATTTTGAGCAGAGACTCGTTCAAGTTGTTGCAATATGTCGTCTGATTCGCCTGAAGCCACGTTCCATCACAAAATGTTACCTCATTTAAAAATACGATTTTTCCAATACCACGCTTTCCATACACAAACTACCGTTAATTTCTTGCTAAACACACTATTCCCATTACCTACAATCAACTTGAACCGGAATTTCAACAATAAAATATTTTCAATTTTTTGCGAAAATCCCTGATGGTTAGCCTTACTGATTTTGAACGGTTAAAATTTATTGTCACAGATTCGGTTTGTTTCGGTTATTTTGAATTAATTATTTAATTTTGAGCAGAGACTCGGTCAAGTTATTGCAATATGTCGTCTGATTCGCCTGCAAGCCACGTTCCATCACAAAATGTTACTTCGTTTCAAAATACGATTTTTCCAATAACCGCGCTTTCCATACACAAACTACCGTTAATTTCTTGCTAAACAAACTATTTCCATTATCTCCAATCAACTTGAACCGGAATTTCAACAATAAAATATTTTCAATTTTTTGCGAAAATCCCTGATGGTTACTTGCCTTACTGATTTTGAACGGTCAAAATTTATTGTCACAGATTCGGTTTGTTTCGGTTATTTTGAATTAATTATTTAATTTTGAGCAGAGACTCGTTCAAGTTATTGCAATATGTCGTCTGATTCGCCTGAAGCCACGTTCCATCACAAAATGTTACCTCATTTAAAAATACGATTTTTCCAATACCACGCTTTCCATACACAAACTACCGTTAATTTCTTGCTAAACATATCATTTCCATTACCTACAATCAATTTGAACCGGAATTTCAACAATAAAATATTTTCAATTTTTTTAGCCTTACTGATTTTGAACGGTCAAAATTTATTGTCACAGATTCGGTTTGTTTCGGTTATTTTGAATTAATTATTTAATTTTGAGCAGAGGCTCGTTCAAGTTGTTGCAATATGTCGTCTGATTCGCCTGAAGCCACGTTCCATCACAAAATGTTACCTCATTTAAAAATACGATTTTTCCAATACCACGCTTTCCATACACAAACTACCGTTAATTTCTTGCTAAACACACTATTCCCATTACCTACAATCAACTTGAACCGGAATTTCAAAAATAAAATATTTTCAATTTTTTGCGAAAATCCCTGATGGTTATGGCCTTACTGATTTTGAACGGTCAAAATTTATTGTCACAGATTCGGTTTGTTTCGGTTATTTTGAATTAATTATTTAATTTTGAGCAGAGACTCGTTCAAGTTGTTGCAATATGTCGTCTGATTCGCCTGCAAGCCACGTTCCATCACAAAATGTTACCTCATTTCAAAATACGATTTTTCCAATAACCGCGCTTTCCATACACAAACTACCGTTAATTTCTTGCTAAACACACTATTCCCATTACCTACAATCAATTTGAACTGGAATTTCAACAATAAAATATTTTTAGTTTTTTGCGAAAATCCCTGATGGTTAGCCTTACTGATTTTGAACGGTTAAAATTTATTGTCACAGATTCGGTTTGTTTCGGTTATTTTGAATTAATTATTTAATTTTGAGCAGAGACTCGTTCAAGTTATTGCAATATGTCGTCTGATTCGCCTGCAAGCCACGTTCCATCACAAAATGTTACCTCATTTCAAAATACGATTTTTCCAATAACCGCGCTTTCCATACACAAACTACCGCTATTTTTTTTCTAAACATATTATTTCCATTACCTACAATCAACTTGAACCGGAATTTCAACAACAAAATATTTTAATTTTTTTGCGAAAACCCCTGATGGTTAGCCTTACTGATTTTGAACGGTCAAAATTTATTGTCACAGATTCGGTTTGTTTCGGTTATTTTGAATTAATTATTTAATTTTGAGCAGAGACTCGGTCAAGTTGTTGCAATATGTCGTCTGATTCGCCTGCAAGCCACGTTCCATCACCAAGAAGTGTTCACAACACCGTAATGTTCAATTTTAAACGTTATGGGTTTCGATTCAGGAGGGAAGAGATGTAGCGCCGCATAATTACGGGGCATAGCTCGCTCTGCTGAATAGAGCTATTTTGTTACCAACATTTTCGAATTTCGATTGTCATGTTGAGAAATTAAAGGTGGTTGATATTGGAAAATTGTTTATTTGCTTCTTGCAATCTCAGCAGAACATTATGCTTTAGTACTGATTCAGTGACCTTCATACTTACCTTCAGTTATTTTTACTCATTTAGATTTTTATGTAGAAAAATTGATATTGATATTATTTGGGGCAAGGAACGCTAAATATTCCGATTTAATTGGGAAATCTAATATGATAAGGTGTGAACAAATGGAAAAGCCATAAATAATTATTTTAATTTTTTTTGTAATCCCAAAGTTGGTTTGTCTGTATTTGGATGCCATGAATGGTATACGTTATTTACTTTGTGTGTCCGATTTTGCTCTGTACGCTTTGGTAATCCATTAATGGTTATACAAAACAACATTTAAAATTTTATCGAAAAACTATCAAAACATTTTTTTAGTTTACTAAATGCTACTGCCTGATCGGAAATTATTCTAATATGGAAACACTATATACCAGCTTCTGTTGTAAGATTTGGTAGACCTGAAGTTAATTGAGTAATAATGAGATGAGATAAACTATGATTACCATGGGTACTTCCGGGTCTTATACGTTATCCATAATAAGATATTGCGACCTATGTACGGTAAAAAAAAAAATTGTATGATAAAGGACTATTTTAGATGACGGTCTAGACTCCAGGAGATGATAAGCAGCAAAATAAAATAATTAATTTTCTTGTATTTATACGCAGATAGGAGAAATCAAGAATTTTCAAAAATATTAAAACTATATGTTTTTTTAATTTTCAATTAATTTATTCTAAATAATCAATTTGTTATGTTCATTTTTTCTTTGTTTTCTTTTGTTTATATATAAATCATTTGTTTTCTTAATAATTTTTATTGGTTGTTACAAAATATTCAATTCTCGAGTGTTTTTGGTTTGATGATTTTTATTATTTTTTTTCAATTAAATAATTAATTTTTATTTGAACTTTTCCCGATTTAATTTATATACGTTAATATTTTTTGTATATAAATTTTATTTATTTATTTAGGTTATTTAGAAAAGCTTTCATTTTATTTAGTTTTTTTTAATGACATTACTGAATTAGTTATTATTACATACTTTATGTGATGGAACAAAGCTTTTATTTTTTTTATACTGATTTATTATGTTGGCGGTTTATGTGCTTTTCTTGCTTTTCAATATTATTACTAAATTAATGGCATTACATAAATAAAATAATTAATAAACCAAAAATGATAAATAATTAGTTTTATATAGTTAAACGGAAACACAGTAACTGAATTATACATGATATGATTTTTATGTAATATGTTTAAAAAAAATATAATAAAATAAAAATAATAATTAATGTGTTTCCATTTTATTTATCTCATAATATGTATTTTTTTAAATAATTTACTAACAATTGTATTTTTTTTAATTTAATGTTTTACATAAATAAATTGAATTTATTAATTTTTAATATTTGAAATTAATTAATAACTTTGTTGAAATCAAATAAATATATTATATTTATATTTTTATTTTTTTAATAATTTATTTACAGATACTGAATAAATATAATATTTATTTATACTATTTATATACTTTTAATAATTAATTTTTTAAATTTATTTATTTATATTATATTTTTGTGGTACTGTTTAAGTTTTTTTTTTTTTGTTATTTATATAATTATTTTTTATTTTGTTCTGGTTTTTTGTTTTAATATAAAAATACACAAATATATAAGTTTATTTGTTTTTTAATTTGTTTATTTTGTAATAAATTAAAATTTTTTTAATTTTTTTTGTAAGTTAATATATAAGTAATATTAATAATATTTCTGTTTGGTTTAGCTAATTAAATTATTATAATTAATCATTTATTTTTTGTTATATAAAATATTTTTCATTTATTTGATTTATTTATTTATTTATATCTATATACAAATTATTGTTGTTGTGATTATAAATATATTTATCGCAATGATAATAATTATTATTTGGATTAACTTTGGTTTTATTTTGATTTCATGCAACTTCCATTATGCCTAGCTTTGCTAGATTTGCTAAGGTGGTTGGATCGCCCGGCTGCAGTTTAAGGGCTTCACGATAACTAACGGCCGCATCGTTACTTCGACCAAGTAAATGTAATATGGCACCAAGGTTTGTATGAGCACGAGCATCGTCCGGTCGCAGTTGCACTGCCTAGAATTTTTACAAAAGTACACAATGTTAAACATTTTGATCGAATCACGCTTTGTAGCATTTTTATAAGTTACCTTTCGATACCATTTTTCGGCATCATTCTTTTTATCCAATAATCTTAAGGCTGTTGCGGCTGATACAACAAGTGAATAGTCTTTAGGTGACAACTCCGCGGCTCGTATTCGTTGTTCGCATGCTTCTTTATGTCTCGACACCGATGTTAGAAATTCAGCTGGAATTATGAAATAGAACGGCAAATATTTGGATTAGAAATACATGTTAATTAAAAGTACGGTAATAACTAAAAAATTCGAAATTAGTAAAATCCTCTAATACTGTGCAACCGGGATTCGTTAAACATAAATTGTTATCGTTGCAAACCAAGCCGGCGATTTTACATGGACGTCCAGAAATTCTAACCAATCGAAGTTAAGTAATATTGGTTAAAGTGGCTAAACCTCAATTTACCACGTGCGACAGTCAAATTTAAGAAGCAAGTTTCTCAGTGATACGCATAAATGGTTCAACGATGAAAAAAGTTACGCATTGTACAGTGCTGTGATGTTTGAGTGAATTACGATGGCTACGAGCGCGTGCTACTAGCAACACGAATAAATCCGCAATTTGAACTCATTCCGATTTTTCTTGCCATACTGTAAGCGATTGAAATAAGCCCATATCGCCTTAAAAATTGTTGCGCATTTTTGGAATTTGTGTCAGTGGAATTAGTTTAGAGGAATTCTATATGATATTACAAAAGGTTAAAACCAGGACAATCAGAAAATTACAATATTTTTCAAAATATTAAGGGTTAATTATGAAAATTTGTATTTAGAAAAAAAAATTTCAAGATTGTTTTAAATTTGTGGAAACAAAAAAAATTAAATTAAAGTAACAGAAATTTGACTACTAGACCGATAAAAAATAATCTTGCACTTACCATAATGATGATACACACTGGAATCTTTAGGTGCCAACCTAAGTGCTCGCTTAAACCATTGTTCAGCTTCTGAAGCACGACTACTCTGCAAAAATAAAATAAAATAAAATGTATATGAATTTCTAAATGCCATCAATAAATTCGACATGACTTACATTTCTAGCTAACATTGTTCCATAGGATAAATGTGTTGCGACATGATTTGGTTCTACCTCAAGCGCAGCACGATGAAATCGTTCCGCCTCATTCCATTGATGAAGCCTTGATAATATATCGCCTAATCTATGATAAATGCTCTGTAAATAATAAAAATCAACAAGAACAAGAAAATTATATCGGTTAATCTCGTCGACTGTACATAATAATATATAATATAGCAAACAACAAAAGCATAAAATTTAGTCCAACATATTAAGGGATTTTGTGTATAATTTTATTAAATTGACAACATTTTGTGTTGTTGTTGCTGTACTTCTTAATTTTCACCAAGATCATTTTTATGACACCGCAACACAATGAAGACAAAAAAAAATTAAATAAATTGGTTACAATTTTTCTTGTGCTTTTTTTGCCGCGCTCTTTCACCACTCCCATGGGAAATTATTTAACTTTCTTTTCTTTGCTTTTGTTCGTTTTATCAAAAATTATGTTGATAGGAAATTATAGCTTTTTATTTTTGTCGTCCATGGTCATATACAAAAAAAAAACCAAAACCAAATATAAAAAAAAAATTGCAATTTTTTGATGAGCTGAGATTTGGTATACCAACTCATATTAAACGACTTGTTAAGGAAATTGATTTGGTATCTTGGGAATGTGTGTGTAATCTCGACTATCAATCGGGAAAGTTTATAACATTTTTTTACCTGTATATAGCTAACTGATAACATGTCATTAGCAATTTTCTTTCTTAAATTTTTTGAAAATAGTTTTGCCTCGAGCTATCGAAAATTACATTGAAAAATAAAATTAAATTTTTTTGACAGATGGTTACGAAATGTCTTATACTCGTTTATATTTAGAAGAAGAAGAAGAAGAAGTAGTAGAATACAATAAATTGAAATCAAAAAGTATGTGACACATAAAAATAAATAAATGGAGATAGATAAATAAGTTTCAATATAAACTTTCGACCTTTTCACGAACACAAAAAGCACACAACTGCTTTTGTCACGTTTTTCAATTTACGAGTATGAATTCTTATGTTTTTTCCAAGGAAATATTTTTTATATTTTAATATCGTATTCTTCAGTTTTTTTTGGAATATTACCCAACTTTACTGTATAAAATGTAAAATCAGTATTTTTAAAATGAAGTCCCATGAGTAAAAACGTGTATAACATTCAGTTCAGAATACAAGCAATATTCTAAGTAGATTTATTGTCAAGTTTACAGAATCTATTGCTTCCACATTTTCTAGCAGCAGTTATTAGCTGCAATTCGACCAAATCCAGGCTAATGTATTGGAATTGTATAAGGTGCTCATCCACCACGAGATTTAACACATTTCATGAGTAACCTACTTTACGAGCGAATCACTGCAGCACCGCCGTTCTACAATATATATATATATATATATATATATATATATATATATATATATATATATATATATATATATATATATATATATATATATATATATATATATAGACCTGTAGGCCTGCGACCCACAATAACATATATCGATTTAATCCATCTACGTGCCGTCAAATCAACCAAAATTCAATTGATTAAGTTTTGAAATCAGCAGATTGAAGAAGTGTTAAGCTTCCGACCAATCACGCTACTCTTCTCAGCTCCAATTAATCTTTAAGTGCTTACCCTACTGTTTTATAAAAACTTAACTTACATGTATTGTCGAGCCTAAAACAGTACCTACACCAGTACCTTTCAGAAGTGAATGATCTAAGGAATACTTGTTTGGAATACAACATCGTCGTAAATAGGACAAACCTATGCCATTGGTGACTTGAAAGTGCAGTTGAAAGATAAATACATAGTTTCAACGGGGAGAATGTTTCAGGTTCATTTAATAAAATAATACAAAATAAATAATAACAAGCCGTTATAGTAATAAGTGTTTATATAAATTTCTTTTATGTTTAATAAAGATTTGTGAAAAATCTGTTGTTTGTTTTATAACTGGCTGTGGGTTTTCAAAGAACATTTTAAGATGCGGCCTACGTTTTTTCACAGAAATTTGTGCTAAACTACTACTCGGTGCGCCAATCGGTGGGTGAAAAGAATTTTTCGAAATATCTTCTAAAAATTGGCTTTTATACTCGACGATACGTGGCAATAATTGACAATTGACCTGGGGCTCGATTCTGTGTCGGTGATAATGATAAATGATAAAATTATCATCGATAAATTATAGGCGATGCCACATACACACTTCTACGGACGACATCTAAAAACAGATTTCGCATTTACGAATTAATTAGAGCATATTTTTGACTCAAATCAATGAGATACTATGTAAAATATCTCGAGTTAGTAGCTAAAATAAAAAATTTGGAACTATTTAATAATTTTAATTGAAAAATTATCAATTTTCTATTTAGCCGTTCCTAGAAACGATTTTTTCTCTGAATGGTATAATTTTACACGTGAACGAACGCACAAAAATCTAAAACGATTTCCGAACTCATCAAAAAATTTTAAACGATTTTTTTCTCTGTTGTCTATGAACTTCAACAAATGTCAAAAATTTCCAAAACAAATATATATTTTTCATTAATTTAATATTTTTATAAGGCTCATCATGAATATGGTATGGTAAACTTATTTAATTATTATTTTTTTTTTTTTTTTTTTTTTTTTTTTTTTTTTTTATTAATAAAATTTTATTTATTTATTTATATTACGACTGAGTCTTGCACCCATTTAGTAATTTACATTGCATAATAAAGTATTTTGATTAGTCGGCGTAATCAAGTGATTATCCCCAGTTTCATGTAACTCCTCAGATTTTTCGCCACAGTAAGTCTACTGACCTCCTGGTCGCGATAAGTCCAGTGGTTTGGTTCTTTGCAGTCTTCTTGTTGTTGTAGTAGTCAGCATATAGCGTATGTCCAGATTTTCATGCTGGTGCAGACGTTGTAGGTGTTTTGTTGCATGATGCTTAATTTCATCCGCGACAAGCTCGATCTTTAGATCTCGATGGAGGTTGTCGTTTCGAATGTACCACGGTGCATTAACTATACATCGCAGGATTTTATTTTGAACTGTTTGTATGATTTTGATATTTGTTTTCTTGGCACAACCCCAGAGTTGGCTACCATATGTCCATACAGGTTTCAGGATTTGTTTGTACAGCAGCAGTTTGTTATGGATCGCAAGTTCAGATTGTCTCCCTAAGAGCCAATGCATTTTTCTAAATTTTATGTTTAGTTCTTCTCTCTTCTTTTTTATGTGTTCCTTCCATCTAAGTTTAGCATCTAAGGTCATGCCGAGATATTTAGCAGTGTTTGCATGCGGTACTACTATCGAGTTTATCATTATTGGTATATGATCAACTTTTAGATTTGTAAAGTTGACTTGAATTGATTTTGCTTCATTTAATTTGATTCGCCATTTCTTTGTCCAATTACATATTTGGTTAGTAGCTTTCTGTAATTTACTAGTGGAGTCATGGATGTTCTTTGCTGTTGCAAGTATTGCGGTGTCATCGGCAAAAGTCGCCATTGTTGCTTCTGTAGTTGGTATATCTCTAGTATATAGGAGATAGAGGATTGGCCCAAGAACACTTCCTTGTGGTACTCCTGCTGTTATTCTTTTTAGTTGGGAGTATTCATTCTCATACTTTACTCGAAAGTGCCTCTCTGATATGTATGATTTTATAATTTGAAAAAATTGCTCCGGAAGATCTCGATGAAGTTTGAATTCTAACCCCTGATGCCATACTTTGTCGAATGCTTGCGCTACGTCAAGGAATATGGTTGAGCATATTTGTTTGCTTTCTAGTGATTTCTCGATTACATCAGTAATTCGATGTACTTGTTCTATCGTAGAATGGTTTTCCCTAAATCCAAACTGATGTGAGGGGATAAGTTTCCTTTCTTCGATAATTGGTTTTAGTCTTTTAAGAAGAACCTTTTCAAATAGTTTCGATAATGTTGGTAGCAGCGAAATTGGCCTATATGAAGCTTTATCATTCGGAGGTTTGTTCGGTTTAAGTATCATAATTACTTCTGCAACTTTCTATTGTCTTGGTACATACATTAGTCGAAATGCTGCATTAATTATATGCACTAGCTTCCTCAACGCTTTATCAGGTAACACTTTTATTATCTGGCCCGTTATAAGATCATATCCTGGAGCCTTATATGCATTAAGATTATTCTTGATTTCCCATTTTAGTTCTTTCAACGTTACAGGTGTAATTTTTAGTTCATCCTGTTTATTTATTGGGATGATATTTTCCTCTTCCGTTTGTTTGGGGTAAGGTTGGAATGTTTCTTCAAGGTGATTTGCAAACAAATCTGCTTTCTGTTTAGCATTCCGGGCCCAATTTTCTTTATTTTTAATTGGAGGAACCTGAAGTTTGGGTCTTTTAAGATTCTTAGTTGCTTTCCATAATGAATAATCAGTATCTTTTAGCCCAGTTAGAGTGCTGAGGTATTTATTAACTGATTGATTTTTAATGTCTTTTATGAGGTATTTTAGTTGGTTACACAAATGGTTAAATACCCTCTTATTTTCCGAATTTCGATTTTTTTTGCCAATTCTTCCGTGCTTTTCTTTTATTTTTAAGAAGTTCTCTCACTTCCTCTGGATAGCTGATATTGCGCTTCATTTCCTTACTATTATTTGGAGTGCTTTCCCACGCAGCACTTTGGATATTATGGATGAGTTTATCTAGTTCGTCTTCTATTTGGGCTGGTCCCTGTATTGGGTTTTGCAGACTAATTCTTTCTGTTAATTGTGTTTTGAAGAGATCCCAATTGGTTTTGAAGCTCGTTAATTTCGGGTTGCTTTCTTTCATAATTATTGTTTGGCTAAGTATCATAATAACTGGTGAATGATCTGATGATAGACTTTCACTGCTCTCTATATGTATATAATTATCTGAAATCCCTCTTGTAATAAAGAAGTCTATAAGATCTGGAGTCTTACTGATATCCGTAGGCCAATAGGTTGGTGTACCACCTGAGTGAAATTCGCATTTTAGTTGTTTTCCTGCTGCGAACAGTTCTTTTCCCTTAGCAGTCGTTAACCGTTATTTAATTATAAAATGAATTAGCTGCTTATGTATTATGAAATTTTTATAAAGAATTGTTGTTGTAAAAATCGTCTGTATTTTTTTTTGGTATGTGGCGAGGCAAAATAAATTTACGCACGAATCGTCTGTTATTAGATGTGTATGTGGCAACGCTTTATAAATTGCGATTCCGAGTTGGTGATTTGTCAAATTTAAATGTCAAATTTAGTGAAAAAACTAAATATTTTATCATTCACATTTTGTCGATGAGAAATATTTATCACGGTATTAAAAATTGTTTTTTTGTGTTCTTATGTCAATTTTTTGAAATTTGTGTATATCAATTTTTAAACTGATTTTAAGTAATCTATAGATTATAGAACCAATTTAAATGGACAATTTAAGGCATAGTAGAGCAAAGCGGCCGAATAATGACCAGAAATTACATTTGCTCCAATTTTTGGAAGAACGACGTTTCTCAAAATAAATCGAAAGCAAACACTGAACTGAAAACAATAAACAATTTTCTCTGACATCTTGGGTAAAATGTTTTAATTAATAATTGTTTTCATTTTACACAAGGAATGGCATCTGCTGAATAAATGGTAATTTGAACTGATAAACATAAAATTTAAATGAAATATTTTTTTTCACCCTACACAGAATCGAGCCCTTGTTTGGCATTCCGGTTAATTTGATTGATTATTTTGCCTTTTGAAATAGCATCTCTTGCGTGAGAAGTAAGTGTTTATGATAACAAATTCAAAAAATATTGGTGTGCAAAGGTGGTTCAACAAGATCATCATCATAACCTAGTTCATCGATAGAAATAAACGATTCTTTTATTTTAGTGTTAGGGTTGGAAAAATAAATAAAATATATTCGCAGATGCAAAGTGAGCATCACCAATTTGACTGAACCAATTTGACGAATCATGACCCTAAGTAGAATTTTATTATATTTTTGGAGTGGGTTTGATGAGGTTATATGATGAAATATTTATTTTTTCGTTGCTTCGACGGTATAACTCTAGGTAGATTTAAATTCTAAGTTTGGGTTAGGGAGGTTATGGATAAAATTTTAATTTTCTTCGTATTTTGTCGATTAAATCCGTCACCATTCGTAACCGTTGTGGATGGGTATAATGAGCCCCAGTGTAATTCGACCGTGTAATTCAAAATTTTATTTCAATCTGGCTCATCCTATTCGATGGCTCATGACCACAGCTAAATTTTAATGACAGGTTGGGGGTTAGTCTGGGGCGGAATTATGAACGCCGCACGGAAATTTTAGACGGTAGAGAAATTTTATATGGAAAGCAGTAATAATTCTACCGGTTTTATTCTGTTGTTTCAAAAAAACCTTACAAATTCGTTCGATTGCTATAAAGCTGACGAATGAATTATTTTTTTCTGGCTTGCTATTTGTGTTTTTTTTGCGAAACAATGGAACAAAACCGGTACAATTATTGCTGTTTTCCATATAAAATTTCACTACCGTTTAAATTTTCCGTCCGGCGTTCATGATTCCACCCCTGATAAGGTTAGTGAAAATTTTTCCCCATGGTTTTCGATGAAAGTGTTTGTTATTAGATAAAATCGATCTTAATTCGAGATGTTACCGTCTAGACACTAATTTGACTGTGTCATATCGATAGCCAATGACCACAGGTAGATTTCGATTTCAGGTTATAGTCCATGGCAATAGGCAGGTGTTGATTTTATTTTCGGGAAAGGCCTGACTAGGTATAGGGATACAATTTTGATTTTTGCATAGAAAATCGAGCCAAAAGATAACAAATTATTATTTAAACATTTACGTGTTTTAACGGAATGAATGTGATGTGATAATTTGTATGCGTTCTAGATTTCGTGATTAACATTTTTTTGCTAAAGCAATCGAATAACAAACATTTCGCAAAAGTTATGCAGTAGTCAGAAAACCCGAAGTATTTTATTTAAATATACATCTGACAGCACAATTAAAGTTCAAAAGCTTGGATAAAGGAATTAATTTATGTTTTTAATTTTATCCAATTTCTCGATATTTATGTCGTGCGAATCAAATTAACTAAAAGATATTTGCTACATTAGTTAAATTGTAAAATAAAATTCCATTTTTTCATACAAAATAGTCATATAGGTATCGAAAGCTTTTCGTCTTGTACAAGCAGCCTCGTTAAATATACTTATGGACCAAAAAAAAACGAATAATTCTTTTTGCTTCATTTATAAAAGGAATTCTCAACGAAATATTTATTATTAAATAAAATTTAATCGAAAACAAATATTTTTATTAGTGCCATGCTTAATTTATTTCAATATTTTGTGAATTATTAGGCAAATTTAACGAATCCGTTAATGTAAAGAAAATCAGCTAAATTTCACTCGTAATTCAAAATCATTTGAATGAGTACTAAAAGTTATCTTTCAAATTAATGATTAATCCTAAATATTAGTAACGTATGCTACCACCTCGCTACCACCTCCTCTTGCATTTGTAATACATTTTACTCTCTCTGGCATTAGATTTATCAAATTGGCCACAGTATCTTGAGGAATTTGTTCCCCAGCTTGAATAACGGCGTTGATCAGTTATTGTGGCGAAGAAAATGATACATTGACTTCATAAATTAGTCTTCCGATTATCTTCCACATATGCTCGATGGGATTAAGGACTGGGCTGCAAGCGGGCCAACGCATTACTGGAACATCCACAGCTTCAAGGTATTCTTTTACTACATTTGCGACGTATGTGGACGAGCATTATCATTCATAAAAATGAATTCATCTCCGATAAATGGTACAAAGGGCATCACATGAGGTTCCATAAACTCGTCGGTGTATCTAATTACAGTCATGGTACCAGTAGAAATTGGTACCAACTCTGTTCTTACAGTAAGTGATATTCCATACCCGAAACCATAATAGAACCTTCGCCGAAAGCTCGTTTAGAAATAATGCATGCCGGTGCAAAACGCTCCCCTGGCCGACGAATGAGAGTATCCGACGATCCGATGATCCAAGGCAAAATCTAGAGTCGTCGGAGAACAAAAATTTACCCATTGTTCCATTGTCCAGTTTTCATGTACGAGAGCAAATGTTAAGCGAGCTCTGCGGTGTGCTGTAGACAATTCTGGACATAAGGCTGGCCTTCTTGCAGTCAAATTGAATTCCTTGATTCGTCGACGCACGGTCTTTTCACTAATGGGTGCATCTCGGGATCCGATTAGGTCTGATTTGATGCTACGTCCAGTTACGAACCGTTTTCTCAAGCAAATTAATTGAGTATACCTATCTTCAGCGAGTGTTGTACATCGATTTCTCCCACTACCAGTACGACGATGATGCTGTCCATTATCCTGGAATCGTTTGGTTACTCTTGATATTGTGGATTGGTCCACTCTTAACAGTTGTGCAACGTAAGACTGAGTTCATCCTTCTTCAACTAATGTAATGGCCCTTACTCTTACACTTGGAATGGAAAAACCTTACTCTTACACTTAATTGTATAATTTAAATAACAATTCACTGAAATTTGTGCTACACTCGAATTCAACAAAACTAACGGTAGTATTTTTTAATGCATGTGTATATTTCAGTGAGAACTAGATACTTTATAGATTTTATCACAATAATTACAAAAACAATTATTAAGCTACTCGTAATTTCAAAAATACAGATTATGCGTTTTTTTGTCCATAAATGTATATACGGCCCTGAGCAAAGTAAATAAAATAAAACATATTGCTATGTGAAAAAAACCCAAATTCCATTCCCGAAAAATGCGATGGTAACACTAATTATTGATATCATGCCATTTTTGACTATCAGCCCCGAAAATACCACATTTTTAATCTCAGCCCCGAAAATATTTACTGTCATGACAGCTAAAACTATCACGATTCAAACATTTTTCGGCACTTTCAAGATAATATAAAAACCGAAAAACTGTCGGTGCTAGGACAATGTTGCTAAGAAATTTTTCGTGATGTTTTATTTGATCGAACTATCAGCTTTAGTCTGGTGATTCAAAGAAATTTTTGTTATTTTTTTTTTGTTATTTTATTCGAGTAGAGTTGAGATATAATCTTTCAAACTCAAGCAGCGAATATTCGTTGGCAGAACTATCGGCTTATATCCGATGATGAAGAAAGATTTAAAGTAATTTCAGAGATTTTTCCAGAATTTTCGTATGGGGCAGAATTAAGATGTAGTACACATCCATCCCAGGTGGCCTAATTCTAAAAATTCTTCCAAAACTGATTTAAGAATCTCATTTACATCCACCATATCCAATTTCTGCATAATCGGTTAAGAAATTATCGAATTCCTTCCCAGGTGGCCATATTCCAGACATTTTCCATAAATCATTTAAGAATCCATAGGCCGAGTTCCTCGGTGGCAATATTCTATTAATTCCACGGGAATAGGGAATTAGGGAAAGAATTTACATATAAATTCTATTTAAATAATTTTTTTCTTACATATTAAGGTTAAAAGTTAGTGGTGGTTTTTTTTAAAAACAAAATGAAATTGGGAATAACTTTCCCTGGTAACTTCGCTATGGAAAAATTATTCCAGATTTACAAATATTTACATGCGATTTTTTTTTCTCAGAAGATCAGAAAAAACTGATTTATATATCTTTCCCCAGTTCCCTATTCCCAGGGATTAACCAGAATAGGGGCGACAGATAGCCATACTCCAGAACTTCTTTTAATAGTACATAATTTATAATCCCATTTTTATTCAACATACCTAATCCCAACATAATCGGCTAAGTAATGCCTGAGTTTCGTCTCAAGTAGCCATATACCAAAACTTCTTAAAAAATTCATTTAAAAACCCCGTTCCATCCTATATACCAAATACTATCATAATCCTAATTCCAGAACTTCCACAAACCATTTAAGAATGCCATTTCCGTCTAGTCTACCCAATCCTATCACAATCGGTTAAGAATTGGGAGTACGGTTTTACAAAATTCGATTTTGAATATACTATTAAAGTTAGCCGAAAATTTCCAGCCGAAAGATCAAAAAAATCGATAATGCAGATAGTGTCTTCGCTTTCTCTCCCAGTTGATCAACATTCTTCACCCGAAAGTTATCAGCCGAATAATTATTTCAACAACATATCAACAGAAACCAATTTGAATGTTTTAGTATGTGAAGGTTGTTGTAAAACCTAATTCGATTTAAACTTGAGAAATGCAAATGTTTAGACCAATCAATTATAATTTGAAAAACAATATTGTTAACCTTGCTCCAAATGAACAAGAAGTAAGGTGGGGATGCCCCTATGGCCATTTGATATGTCATAATTGTTGGTCAACTTCGGCCTAATTATGTAGAGATTCTGAAGGGGCTACAGAGGTTTAATTAATCAAAATTTCGCTATTTCAATATATCGAAAATGCATTGAATGGCCTGTCGTTCTTGGTTAGCATGCCTTTTCATTGATGTCATGGTCACATGATAGGCCATCATGCCAGTCAACTTCGGCCTAACTGTAGAGACATATTGAATTAGCGAAATTGCCGGCCCCACTCTCCCGCACGAAATTCTAATGGGAATAAGGGGGTCCAATTTGACAAAATTTCCATAGTTTAATTTCTGAAAAATTCATAAAATGGCCCGGCGTTCTTGTTTAACCTTAATTCGCATTGATGCCACTATGGCCATTTAATAGGTCCTAATGCCTGCTAACAACAGTCCAATTTTAAAGAAATTCTGATGGAGATACGGGGTGTAATTTGAAAAAAAAATCCATAGTTCAATTTCTGAAAAATACATAACATATCATAAACTTAAACTTTTATTTTAATATCAACTTAAAGAAGTAAATAAAATGAAGGAAAAAATAATTTTTCTTAAATATCGGCTGGTAACTTTCGGCTGAAATATATTGATCAACATTGTTGAATTCTTCTTTTCGGATATCAAACCAAAGACACAATCTGCATTATCACTTTTTTTTTATTTTCGGCTGGCAACTTTCGGCTAACTTTAACAAGGTATTTTGAATTACGAACTAGAAATATTAAAACTTGAATTTGTATTAAAAATATTTGAATTTACAAAACACGAAACAATTTTGAAAATACGAAATTGCTTTAGAAAAAATTGATGAGTTGAGTTTTGAGTTGTGTTAGAAAAAACTGACAATCAAGTATAAAAAATTGTGGTTGAATTGTAAAAAGTTGTGAATGACCAAAAAAAAAATTAATAACATTTTCACAATTGTTAATTTGAAGTGCAAAACATATAATGGTAGAAGTTTTTGAAATTTTAAATCTATCAGTCAGTGGAAACAATTATTCAAAATTTCATATTTAACTAGTTTCGCCTAAATGTTTGTTTTTTGGTGTTGTGTATTTACTAATAAACAAACATGATTGTTACTTAGGATTTATTTAGTAATTATTTCATTCCGGTATACAGGTGTGTGAAATATTTGCAATTTTTTTTGTATAGCAATAAAACATCCAACATTTCGCAAAATGCGAAGTATTTTATTTAAATCAGGGAGCACAACTAAACTTCAAAAGCTTGGACCAAGGAATTTATTTGTGTTATTATTTTAAACAATTTCTCGATATTTCTGTCGTGCAAATCAAATGAACTAAAAGATACTTGCTACATTAATTAAATTGTAAAATTGAATTCCATTTTTTCATACAAAATATTCATATAGATATCGAAAGCTTTACTTTTTGTTCAAGCAAGCCCGTTAAATATGTATGGCCCTGCGCAAAGCAAATAAAATAAGCAGCACTCTTATATGTCGAAATTATGTCGATAAGCAGATTTTTTCGGCCGACCAGATAAGTTCTTTGTTGTTTACCCAATTAAAGATTAGTAATAAAACTAAATAATATAACCTCGAAATATCTAGTACCTATGTATATTCTACGCTTGGTGTGACCTTTTGGATACAGGAAGTAAGTAATCTGGAAATTGGATACAGTTTGAAGTGAGGCGCAAATTGGAAAGTTTAATTATAAAAATACGCATCACTATCGGCACAAACAATTTTGTTTCCTTTATACATTCAAATGTAATGTATTTGATTGTGTAATCAAATATTTCAAAAACAACGATAAAATTAATTGGAAAATATGTAGAATACATGTATACCTGAAAAAGTTCACATGTTTATTATTAACCATTGGCATATTTATTCAGCTTGTATAATTTTTTTGTGTACCGCATAACCAAACTGCGAATCAATAAATTTGTACATATTGTTATATAGTTTTGTATTGCTGCCAATCTACAAAAGAATAACTGGTTGGCACCTAAACTTTTTGCATACAATACCACACATATTCAAAATACTCGATACCTATAATAAAATAACGGTACACACATGCAAAAGATAAAAAAAAATTGTTTCCGTACCCCAAGAGTTTTTCAACGGTATAATTTTGTAGTTTCCTTTTAAATCAAAATTAAATTTCCCTTTAACATTTTCCACCTCGCCCCTACTCAGCTATCTATTGTTTTCGATTTTATTGTACGCGCAAAGTACCTAAGTACCAAATAAATAAAATTCGTTGATATCTTAAAAATTTCTATACTTGAGTAACCTCTCACACACCATCTCGCCGTATCACCTTCACCATATAATAACATAAAGCTAAAATGCAATCATCATTACAATCATCTGAACATGTACGTTATATGATACGTTACACGTTCATTAGAAAGCATACTGTTGTATATTATGAAATAACTGTAGTGTATATTCTAATGACAATACACAGTCATTATCATCATGGAACATCATCATCATCTTATGATCATTACGTTTTTTTTACCGCACACAAAAGGAAACTTAAGATTTTTAAAAATTTTATTTTTTATATTTCCACTTATA
Organism: Nephrotoma flavescens; assembly: GCA_932526605.1. Classification (NCBI taxonomy): domain Eukaryota; kingdom Metazoa; phylum Arthropoda; class Insecta; order Diptera; family Tipulidae; genus Nephrotoma; species Nephrotoma flavescens. The sequence goes on along the minus strand of OW052220.1, from coordinate 247,790,732 downwards.
CAGCAACAACAATGTAAGACATATATGACAAAACATTTAAAAATATATTTTTTTCATCATCATCAAACATCTTTGGTATCATCGTCAACATCATCGCGCATTGTGTACCGTGTGTATGTATACACAAGAATATATACATTGTCATGTTATCTTACAAAAAAAAAAATTCTTTCCTTTGTTATTTTCCACCAAAGTGATATGAAATAAAAATAAAGAAAAGCAAAGCAAGAATCCTTTAACGCGACAACCATACCTTCTTTATATTATATTCCATACATTCAACCTACATGGTACATATGCTCTAGCTAATGGCTATGATTATGTTAAAAATGTTAAAAACGTGGAAATGTTAATGATATTTTCATTTTATGTACATTTTATGTGCTGTATATCCAGGTATGTGAAAAAAATATTTGATTATATAAGAAAAAAATTTCATCGAATTTAAAATAACACCCGGGTTTACTGGAAATAATTGGTTTATGGGTTTATTTTGGTCTAGTTTGAACTTAAAATTTTCCGAGAAAATGAAATCATGTGTCGGCAAAAATGGTGGAAAATAATGATTGAACATGACTACCGTTAAATTATTCAGCTGAGCACAATATTTACTCGAATAATGTTTATTTTTTGTAGGTCGTACTAAAATACATTTCAATATCAGCCTTTGGAAAATGATGAGATTTTCCATCAACACTTCTAAGAATGGAACAAAAAATAAATTTTTAAATTTTTTTTATCAAAACTCGTCATTCTCTGTAAAATTTAAAGTATGATCTTAAATAATTTTGCTTGAAAATTAGTTTACAATCTTTTTGTTTTAACCGAATAGCAGAATACAAAAAAGCTCATATGAAAGCTGCCACTTTCGGTTGACCGTTGTCGGCCAAAATCATTGGTATCATTTGTTTTTTGTAAAAGCTTTCGTCTGAGCTGTAAAAAAAGACAGACATTTAGTCAGAAAACTCGAAGGCAAAAATTTTCATGATTGCTTTACAGAAAAAAAACAGTTTTCAAAAATCGAGGTTTCCGATTAAATTTCGGGAAATTGATCTAAAGTGATATTGCTTAGTCAGTTTTCCCATAATTGAGATACTTTTGAAAATATTTGCAAAAAGTGGAAAAGCTCCTTCGGAAGATATGAACGGAAAATATGAACCAATCAATCCGTCTCGTCTGTACAGGCCCAAATTTTTGTTTTGAATCAGTTTTTTGTTAAAAATCGTTATTTTCGGTTAAATTTTGGAATAATAATTGTTTCAAATTTAATTTAGTCTTTTTTCAAACTAATTGCAATAAACGAAAAGGTTCTTGCAACCGCCACATTAGGTAGGCCGATTGCGGCCAAAAAGAATAACTGGCATCTTCCGATTTATAGAAAAAGCTTAAGTGTGAAATTTCACCCCGATCAGTCACTCCTTCTGAGCTTTAGTGAGGACGCAGACATTTAGTCAAAAACTCGAGACGAAAAAAAATTATTAATTTCGTTTGAAAATTAATTTACAAATATTTTGTCGTTAGTCGGTTTCTCTTAAATGTGAAATACTTTCCAAAACATTTGTAAAACACGAAAAAGCTCTTTGGGTTCATCATGATTTTGAACTAGATCTAGCTATTTCAAATACAATAGTCCCACGAGGTTCTCTCTCTCTCTCCAAGTTCTCGAAGAGATAGTTAACGTTGCTAGTAATATCCTAAATGTCGCAGCCTCTCTAAGCACAAGGAGGAGATTTATTAGTGCCTAAAGAAATGTTTCGCACGATGCAATCTACGCATTATGAGGGAACGAGAAAACATGTACGAAAATAATATTAAAAGATTACTAAAAACACCAATAGCACCAGGTAAAAATACAAGAATATACAGAGAGGATATTCTGTCATCTCTGGAGAAACCACAAGCATGTAGAGGGCAACATCTTCCCTTTATGCCAAGTATTGGAGATTAAACAATCAAGAATTTGCTATGGTTGGACCACCAGCAGTAGCGTGTGCAATGCGACGAAACAGGTTGTACAGAGTTCTTCCTTCGGAAATAATACCAATAATGGTCGTAATGGTGGACTAGGCCATAGAAGATTGGCTGTGCAGGGATCGACATTTTAAAGCACGAATCCGGTTTCTTTAGTTTTGACGATGACGATGATAAAGAGGAGGACATATATCTCTGTGATACATCGTCAGGTAGCGATTTCGTTGGTGAAGGTGCCTGCAGGCCGAAGACGAAACGAAGAAAAACAAATGCGAAAAGGAAGCCTAAACTTGATCGACAGGGACCGCAGTTATGATACATCGCAATGACATGACTAAACAAATAATGCTGAAGCCGCTGAACGATCTGACAGTCCTCTGGAGGAATGTGTCCTCTTTATTAATAAACAAAAGTAAATAAATAAAACAAAACGGGCGTTTGTTGCAAAAAATACTGATGCAAGTTGAGGCCAACACCGCATAAAACTTAAATCAGGAAAATAAGTAATTGTAGAGCACCTACAAAGATTCAATTTCAGACGTTCCTAAGAGAATTATTGAAAATGCGAAAGATTTGTATTCGGATTTCTTAAAGAAATAAGCAAAGCAATGAGTTTAAGGAAGAATTCAATGATACTCTGGTAAGTATTTTGAAATATAAGATATGTACGCTGATAAAACCGCCAGCTTAATGGAGTATGAAGATTTTGGTCAGCAACCATTGAAAGTGAGTCAATAAAAAATTGAAGGAGGTAAATAGAGTTATTAAATAGGGTAAAAGGAGCTCGAGCAATTAAAATAAGTTCATATACCTGAAAAACCTATATCGGAAACAATAATACCGCCGAATAATAACACAGAAGGACCAATTGGCCACCAATGTAATCGTTATACCTCCTAATATGCCGTCTAACATTTTATAAATCCCACGTTGAATACAATTCAACAAACTCATATGAGCATCAAATATTTGGTTTAAACTCCTTAATTCCCCCGCTTAAAGCGCTAAATCTTTCTAATCCATTTGTAAAAACAATCCGGAAAAAAATTGTTTGCGGAAAAATTTAAAAAATGCGTTTGCGGAAAAATTATAAAATGAAATACTAAAATTTTGTTTGAAATTTAATTTACAATCTTTTTAAATTAATTCGTTTTTTCGTAAATGTTATATAATTTTCAAAATATTTGAAATTTCCTAAAAGTTTCTACAAAAGCGGCCGCTTCCGATGGACCGACCTAATTCACTGAGATTTCTCAATTTATGGAAAAAAATTAATCATAACGATTAATCAATCTGCATGAGCAATAGGTACAACGACCGAAGTTTTGCTGAAACATAGTTTTTTTTCATTTCCGCTTAAATTTTTGAAAACTGATCAGCACTGGAATTGTTGCAAAATTAATTTACAAACTTTCAGTTCATAGTCGTTTCTGAAAGATGTCACTACCGGTTACCCGATTTCAGTCAAAAATTATTGGGATCTCTCAGTTCTATGAGAAATGCTTACGTATGAAGTTTCATCCTGATTTGTGAATCCGCTTGCGAGGTAGAGAAGCTTCAAAAAATTTAGTCTGCACGGAACCATAAACATACACACAGAGATTTTTTAAACCCCTCTTTTATGACTAGCACAATATATCGAATGTTAATTCTGCAAAAATCTTGAGCTTTTACGTTTTTTTTGCACATATTTTGAAAAGTATATGATCACGCAAGGAAACCGATTAAGAACCTACTGGTTCTATATAAATTTTGAAACAATATTGGCCTAAAAAATACTGCGTTATTAAAGGGGATTCATACTTAAGCTTTTACTATACATTTGGAGCTCCGAGTGACGTTTCACCAAAATTGGTCTACTAGAAATGACAGCTGAAATATGAGCTTTCTAGTTGCTTGCAAATATTTTGAAAAGTACATAAGATGTACAAAAAACAAAAATTAAAAAATGTATTAATTTGTTTTTGTAAATTTTAAATTAAATTCCTAACAAAATTAGCTCAAACCATTTTTAAAATTTAGCGGAATTTAATTTCAAAGAAGTTACGTAATTTGTATCAAAACACGTGTATCAATAAAAAGAAAACTCTATTTTTCCAAAATTCGGTATCTCTACGTGCTCGGTACCGGAAGTAGCAGCTTCAATGAGAGCTTTTTAATTAGTATGCCATCTTGAAGAAACGACAAAAAATTTGTTATTTAAATAAATTTAAAGATTAAATTTTCAACCAACAAAACCAACCCGTGTTAGTCTTTGGAAATTTGAGCAGGGTGAAATGTCTTCAGATTGTACAAGAAAATTTTACCAAAACTCCGGTAAGTTGTATTTGTATATATTCTGATCGAGATTTTGTATATATTCGTGTTTAAAGAAAGTTGTTTGTTGGCCACCGCTCCGTTTTTGTTTTAATTAATCCAAATATCCAATTTCTGGGCTGACAATAATCAGACAATCAACTCGCTGTAGCGATAGCTAGGCTAAAATTATTTTCTGAGTTGATATTTTTTTGTGTCGTCATAGTTTTCCCGGTGGTGACAATGAAAAAATGTCATGGCTTGTTTAGAATGAATGAATTAATCACTCATTATCCGAGAAAATATGATTACGAAACCAAAATCCCTTGGGCTACCAAATCCCTTGATGGGATAGAGTGCCAGAGAGAAGGAGAGAGTCATAGTTTTCTCCTAGGATAATGAATACTGGTATGGTAGAAATTCTGTCCTGAGAATGATATCTTGTGATGACTGTCAGGAGAATTTACAACATTCTAAACACTGTAAATTTTCACTAAAATTAAAGCTACCATTTAGCTACCGCCAAGCTTTCAGGTAACAGAAACATTATTATCACAGTTTTTGCTATTGGTTTTTGCCATTTTGATTGTTAGCGATTTATTCAATAAAAGTTTGATGTAGCTAATTATGGAATTTGGTGTGCAATGAATGTTAATGGAATTTAAAATATTTTGTATAACGTGTACAGTTTGGCTATGATGCATGAATTATTACAAAATATAGCTTGTCACCAGTGGCTTTTTTCTGGTAATTCCCCGGAAATAGGGAACTGGGGAAATAATTTACATAGCTTTTATCTATAAAACAGTTTGTTCTGGCCTACTGAGAAAAAAAGGTTGATGTAAATATTTGTAAATTGGGAATAATTTTTCCATAGCAAAATTACCAGGGAAAGTTATTCCTAATACAGCCGAGGCAATATATGTATATAGGGACAAAATTTTAACTAAACGATTGTATATTTAAAATAAGAATTATTATTACTTTTTATTCTAGTTTATATAAATAAGAAAGGAACTTCAAATAATTATGGCACATTGGCACATTTTGGATTTCGAGTGAACTATTTTGTTTAAAAAATAAAACAAAAAATTCCTGAAAGCAATATTTATAAGGACAGTTTGCTAATCTGTATTATATCAGCACCTTATTGTTATTCTAATAATTAGTATTACCTCCTGCTTTTATTATAACTTGTTGAAGGCGACGAGGCATCGAGTTGATATGGTTTTGCAGCAAACTTTGATCAATATTTTTCCATTCTGTGACGTTGGATTTACGTAGTTGAGTAACCATTTCAAATTGGCGACCGTTGTGGTAAACGCGGTTAGAACGTAATGCCCAAACGTTTTCCATTGGATTAAAATCTAGACTAATCGCAGGCCGCTGTAAAACATCAATACCACGTTTTGCAAAATATGACTTTGTATATATCGAGCTGAATGTATTGCACCATTATCTTGCTGGAATACCCAATATTGACCAAGCGTATTACCCCAAAATCAACTAAACCGTCTTCCAACAGATTTACATACTAGGCAGAATTCATTTTAGTTGATACAAAACAAATTGAAGCACGGTATGTGTAACAAAATGCTCCTCATACCATTAGTGACCCACCCCAAAATTTCGTGATTGACAAGTAAGCCTATTCTGGCGAGTATCTCCCTAATACCATTGCCAACCATCAAGGCCGCCAAGAGAAAACATTTTCTCATCGCTAAAAATTAAATTATTCCAATCCTCATATCAAAATTGGTAAATATCAGCAAATCGCAACCGAGTGATTTTATGCCTTGGTAAAAGTCGCGCACGAGCATCTCGTTTCATGTATTTCAGATGTTCCGATTTTTTTAAAATTTACAGAATATGCCTTTTTTTTAATTGAAATTTGAAGATACTGCCCTATCTGTGCAGGAGCATTGAATCTTTAACTGTAAGTCTTTTAATCTCCCATTTGTAACGATCAGTTAACGTTGATTTACGACCACAACCCTTTTTAATGTCATGATTATCTCGTAATTTTACGTAATTATGCACAAGCGTTTCACTTCTACATATTCTGCTAGCAATTTCACGTAATGTCAAAGCACTTTCATAGAAAGCATCAATTTTGCCGCGCTCCGCCTAGGTTAATAGTTTTCCTCGCGACATTTTGTAATTCTAATCTACAAAAAATATATTTACCATTTATAAAAATTTCGACCTAATTTGCAATAATAATTTTACAAAACTTTTCACTTTTAAGCCAAAATTTAAAAAAATTTTTGGTTAAATTTCACTTTTGTCCTTATAATTGTTGCCACTAGATCATTATCTGTTACGCATATTATACACAAAATATTAAAACGCAAATAACTGTAAATTTAAAAAAGGATACAGTGGTGGATTTAGGAGAAATTCATAATTACAGTTCGCCCTTATATATATTGCCTCCACTGCACATTTTGTTTTAAAAAAAACAACCACTTACTTTTTATCTTAGTATGTCAGAAAAAAAAATATTTTAACAGAATATGTAAATATTTCCCCATTTCCCTATTCCCGGAGAATTACCAGAATACGGCCACAGTTCTCTATTCCTAGGGAGTTTGCAAAATAGTGCCACAGTGGCAGAAACATTATGGAAACCCTAGAAAAAATATACTCAGCCCTACATAGACACCCGCCATGACGACTCAATTCATACATTTGAATGCACCGTTAATCACGTATAAATAAATCGGAAAAAATTACGTACTATGAGGTGTAGAATTCAAATCTGCAATAAAAAATTCTCATTTGAAATTTTAAAGATATCCCGCGCCTAAACTAAGGGGTGGGGGTGACGGGTGGGGTTTGGTGCCACTGTCAGCATTCAAAAAAAATGTAAGCACATGTTAAGTTTTACTTTTCGATCTGGCATATATTTTTCCAGTTTTTTTAGGGTTTCCATACATTTTTCAAATCTGAGACACTTCGCCTATTTTGAATTACAATTCACCAATCCTAATTAACGCTTGAAAGTTTCTGAAAAAATGCCAATTTTCAAAATTGTAAATTACGATTTCTAAAATATAATTGGAAATGATTTTATATTACTTTATCATAATACAATTTTTTCTCACGTTCAATTTCCATAGCAGATTGTAAGGAATCAATTTCTGCAACTTAGTATGTTATTACTTTTGTGAACTGTTAATAAGTTCTTATTTAAATACTTTGTTATTCCTAACGGCTAGACATGTCAGATGAATTCTGATGCTTAGCTGATCCGATTCGCTAGACTGATCCGATTCACTAGATTTCAAATCAAAATTTGTTGATACGGATAAACGGGCGTTTTGAAATGCAGCAAATATTTGGTATAGAGCTTTCTTTTATATAAACTATTTTGGGTTTTTTACTTTATAGTGTAAGAACTGTTTTGAAATATTTTTTTTCGTTTCTCTGCTTCTCCATGTATGCATAAAACTGATTTGAAATATTATTTCGCAATAAATAGTAAATATTTTTACAACTGAATCAATTCAAAGTCTTCAGTATGCAGGAGTATACGAGTATAAATATTGTTATCAGTTGCAAACCATGAGAATATGAAAATCAGTGTTGTGCAGATACATTACGTTACATTACATACGCTATTATTTACGCGTAAATAATTGTATTAATTACGCGAATTTTTTACGTTACGTAACGTAAAAAATGTAATTAATTGCGACATCTACCTGAAAAAAATTAAATTAGTAAAAAATTTAAAATACATTATTTTCTAGTCGATAATACAACCATTACATGCTTATACATCTATTGAAATTTTTTAAAACTAATGTATTACAACAGATTGTTTTGTGAGCCTGACATCTGCTAATTAATGGCGCTACTACAATATTTTAAGGTGGAAATTATTACGTAAATATTTATTTGTATCGATAATTTAAATAAATATCAATGTACTTTTCTAACGTTGCATACTGTATGATAAAAAAGCGTAATTCACTTCACGTATAAATCTGAAAATGTAATTCATTTTTTCTCTTCCACAGTTTGAAGTTTCTGCTCATTTTTTGATTACGCGTGCACTAGTAGCACATATACTTTCTTTATGTATGTGTGGTGGCTGGTGGCTGTCAATTTGTTTAGTTTGGGGAAAATTGGTTCATTTTGAGAAAATGCTTCTTCGATTCTTTTCCGGGACAGATATGAATGCAGCGTATGTGGATGTAAATCGATATGCGACGCTGATTTGCAAATTAGTACACGAATTATTTATCTGGTTAGAAATTAAATGCGATGTGACATGTGATGTGATTACGTAAAGTAAAAGTTAAATGAAATTTTGCGCCAAGTTGTATTTTGTATGTGTATTGCATTGCGATGCTCAGAGACAAGTTAAAGAGCTGATAACGTTTCAATATGAAAAGACTGATTTAGGATAGCTGCTATCAGTATTATAGAAAGTGTTTGTAAGTAGACATTCTGGATTCACGTCATTCTAATTCAGCACTGCCGCAAAACCAACAGACTAAACGAATTAAAACGAGAGCTCAACAAATGGGCTTATGTTTTGAGTATGGATAATCAAATATATCCTCATTACTTGTAAGCGGGCACGACAGAGCATCATCTGATTTTGCGTCATTCTCAAACCGACCAATCTGCCCGAAGCCGAAGATAATCCGGCCGATTACACATATTTCTTCATGTATTCGATCCGCGGATTCCATTTCTGTAGCTCGAGTTGTTTAGTTTATAAATTTTATTGCAGTTGGCTGAATTCAGAACCGCCGATATAATTCTTTGATCGAATCCCACCGTGCATTGTAAAAGTGTCTTTGATTAAATGTCCTCTCACAAATTTATTAGTTTTGTTTTTGTTTTTCTAGTTATTGCTAGCCGAAGACGAAATACCACTTGTACGAGTATGTGCACTCGATACATTAATCGCCTAGATGAATTGCCACGCAGCGATATTAACGATTTCCCAGAATATGGTTTACCTTCAATAGCGCCTATAGCAACGGAAGCTTCAACAATTGAAAAAGTAGCATGTGCTAAAAATTTTTGCGACGCTTGCTGAAACTGCCATACGGTCTTCAGAACAGTCGCAAATCAAGAATAGATCCGACATGGTACCCCAAGATGCTGCAACAAATAATTTCTAATTACTTATTAACCGACCAACAACAACAATTGATTGTCATTGTCAAGCAAACGCTTATGGAATCGGATATTACTAAACTGTATTTTATTTTTTGATTGCATCGTTGGTGTAGTCTCGTCTCATACGTCGGTCGTCGGGCGGCATTGTGTTAGTGTTTTAGTTCCATAGCTGCAACAGACTCATAGTCATCACTATAACCGACCGAATTGATTACAAAATCAATTACATCTATGAATTATTTCATTGAAGTAAGTATTTGAATAATGTAATAATAACAGAAGATAAATATTAATTCGATTTTTATTGTTTCTTAGCTAAAATATTGCTCGGTAATAACAGATGAAATAATAAAACTTACGCCACTAATGAAATTTCTTATCGAGATTATTAATTTGATTAACAGCCGCAAAACCATCAAACTAAACGAATTAAAACGAGAGCTCAATATACAAATGGGCTTATGTTTTGAATATGGATAATCAAATATATCCTCATTACTTGTAAGGGGGCACGTCATCTGTTTTATCATCTGATTTTGCGTCATTCACAAACCGACCAATCTGCCCGAAGATAATCCGGCCGAGACAAACAATTCAAATAATGTATTTGGAAGTCTCTGTGCGACAGAGCTATGCTCACAAAATTCAAGACAATCAAAAACTGTTTCCGATAACACACTATTTGTTGGACTGTTGAAACCATCTTCGGTGCTCGTTCAGACCGCACTCCCGCGTCGTAGTGTTGCGCCAATGTCAACAAGTGATGTCTCAACTGTTGAAACTCTCTCACCTGAAAGTCAAACTGACGAAATAAAAGCAGAACAACAAAATAATACAGAAAATCGGGTTAAAATTCTGTGTGTTGCAGATACAGTATTACTCCAGTCGCCAACAATGACACGGCTCTTGGAATCGTTATCGCATTAAATGCGTCATTTGTTATATGGTTGCGTCCTCGATGTATTCGATCAATAACGTCGAGACGTATAACAGTATAAGTGAACTGCAAAGTGTAGACTATACTGAATTTTAACTTTTACTCTTGCTATTAACAAAGCTAAACGGCCTATGCTAATTGTTAAGCCGCTGTATTTCTTCTTAGCCACATCAACCGTTGGTATGACTTGCATCAAATAAAAATTCGCCCTACCTGAAATTGCGACTAGTATAGTGATTCGACCATATCGACCTTTCGATAGTTCTAACATTGGACTGACTGAAAAATCCCTATTCTGGGCACAACCACATCCGGAGACAATAATTATAATATAATTCCGTCTAAAAGTACAACGGTTGGTGAATTTTCGAATGCAGACGATTCTATAGCTAAATCAAGTCTAGGGTGGTTACGTATTTTGGCACAATGTTTTAGTGTCGCCACGCCACCTATAAATCGAAGAAGGATGAGCGGTTTCCAATAAAGTGATACAATCGGCAACAGATGTGCCGGGATTTTTGAAGCATGCTGCTCTTTATTAGACGTTAGTGTTACACATTCTTATCCTAATACAATAAATAGGACCTCGGTGCCACGGCCACCACATTCCTTAGCATTTGGATTATTTTTGAGACTGCCTGCGTATTCAGATATCCTGCTACGGGATAAGATTAAGACACAATGTTTGTTGCGCTTAGTACTGGGAGTTACTGGAGATGGAGAAGGTAATGAAATTTATAGTTTATCGTTAGCCTCGTCGCTCTCAACGCTGCCATTTGAAATTTTTCGATAATTATTGGATTATTCACCGCTGACGGCGGATACTGGTTTCTTATTAAGAAGACTGGTGGGTGATTGAAGTCGGTGCAATACATCTAGTTCTGAATTATTTGAGCGTGTTCACACATCATTCTCAAACTACACAAATGAGCGGATTATAGAACGAGCTTCCAGCGACTTTAAAAACTACAACGAACGGCACCGGGAAGCAAATAATATCGTACGATAAATGTCATGTATATTGGGCAAAAGGTACTGGTTTTTGAACAGGCTCCATTCAACAATCATGGAATGTTGAACATGCACTTCTGCGACAAAAAAAGTGAAGATGAACATTTCAGCTCGAGCAATATCAAACATTTAAATCCGGGTGATAAAATTCCGTCCAATATGAATATGGAAGAAATTATTTATATTGAAATTAATGACGAATCACTTAAATTGCCAATTTGCCATCTTCTTATATTTACTACAGAACGATTCGGTTCTCGATATAACGACACATTCCGATTCCCTTGTATCGTGCCATTTTAAAATTACTTCGTGCTATTGTGCTATTAGGTCAATATGCTGCGTTATTGAGTATTGAACAGAAATAAAATTCAATTCCAAGTTGGCGGTAACCCCTCTTGACTGAATTGAACGACACGGCTCTGGAGAATATACTCAGTAATCGGTATGGTACTTCATTCCAAATATAGGAAAGTTTCCAGAAAATTTATATAGAAAGGGTGTAACTGTTGGAATGACTGACACAAATTTTGTGTGATTCGCCGTTAATATTTACTTCTCGCACATCGTGATTGTATTGCAAATTAAAACTCAAAGTGGTACATTTATTTGTTTTAATATTATTTTTATTTTTATAATACAATAAACAATTGTTACAAATAATTCGATTTGTTTTAATTCAGTTGCTCTTGCAGTTCCGACCATAGGTAGCTAAAAAAAATATATTTTCAGTTTTCATCTTCTTCGTCATGATCACTATCGACTGAGCAATAGTTCAACAGTTCTTTATTATTCAGCGAGAAATAAATGTGGAGCAGTTTTTTTGAGCGTTCGAATGTTAAACGATTTCTTATTGGAGTATGTACTATGCCCCAATTGGAGAAAACTCTTTCTATCTGTCCAGATGAAGCTGGTAAATTTAGAACCTTCAAAGCAATTTTCGACAATAGAGGATAATGGATTGCAGCTGTTCTCCAAAATGTACCCGGGTTTTCAATATCTTTCCCGAACAGAATGTGGAAAACTCCGGTTTTGTTGTTAAACTGATCAAGTTCTTCTAATCCTTCACCACACAATTTCTGCATTAAGAAACAATTAACTTGACCCTGGTAATCGTCATTTAATTTATTATTGTCATATCTCGGATGTAAATAATAAGCGATTAGTGCAAATACATTCAATGCCATTGTGAGACGATATTGTAATGACCTTTGATGAGATGTAGATTCAAAATTAAGCGACAGCCACAAGTTAACCGCATCCGCAAGTGAAGCATCCGATTTCTGACAAAAATTAATTGGCTTACAAATCGGGTCTAGAAGGATTATATCTGCTTTAATTTGTTCAATAAATTGTTCGTTAAAAATTAAGTTCGATACATTCGGTTTTATTTTTCGCGGGTGCTCGTTAATCATAACCTCCTTCATGAATTGCAGATTGGAAATTAAATTTTGATAAGCATTTCGATGAGAGCACCATCTAGTCTCACACTCTAGTTTCATTTTAGATCCGCCTTTATTAACAATTGTCTTTTCAAAATCAGCATTTTTAAATTCTTTCAAAACCGTATTCACATTTTCCGTTAACTTCACATCTATAATATCCTTAACTAAAAGGTTTCCAATATGACTGTGACATGTACTGTGCCATAGACAGTGATTAAGATTCTTACCCATTTTGACCATCGTTGCTGCATTGTTCGATACAACTGCATATATTTCCGTATTATATAATTCCTGGGCTAATTCTATGGATTCTATGACAATTTCTGTGAGTTTGTCAGCCGTTTCAGATTCTCCGCTCAAATCCCACGCATTAATCAATGCTTTAATTAATTTAATTTAATTTTTTATATTAGACTTTTGCCGGGGTTATATCCAATGGCCGTGCTTTAGTCGACGTCGCTGAATGATCGTTTATTCAGTGCTGTTCGACCGGTGCTTCCGTTATGTCATCATCGTGGTCGGCTCAAGGAGTTGAGCTCTATATTATATGCTCGAACCTTCGGGTTTCTTGTGCGGATATTACGGATATGCAATTGGCAAAGCTAAGCAAACCACTAAGAGTAACATTGAGTCATTGATTGAAATTAACACTGAAGGAATATTAAACAAGCAAACGAATTGTAGCTTTTGGCGTCGACAATGTAGACAATTGGCGTAGAATATGTCGAGAATGTCGATAATTGGTAGATAATTGTAGAATATTATATTGGTTTATCTTTGTACATGTATTTTATAATACAAGTACATACATTAGTATTATTGTACATTAAAATAAGGAATGGCGTTTGTTATAAGTTGGCCGTATGACAATGATAATGCACTAGCATTTCCCGTATTAATTTTAATACTTAATACCAAGTTAAATTGTTGTTGAATTCGGAATAAACCAAATTGATGATTGTTTGGCTATTAAGCATTAGGGTCCACTAATACATTACAAATTCAACCTGAGTTTCCTGTATGCCTCAAGCACAATCAAATTACGATACGATGCCCTAGGCCTACAAATCTATACTGTTGCTAAAAAGTACGTTCTGCAATAAATAAATAGAGACGCCGTGAACATTTTTACTTCAGCTTGAGCCACCCATATCGATAGTGCGATAGTTCACATTTCAAGCGGTCTTCCTTCTTGAAGATAAGGCACATCGCTGGCACTTTCAATTCATCAAACTTAACTTGTTCATGACGAATGAAAAATATAGCCAAAAATACTGTTCTACAATGTTCCTCTTTCGAATAACAAGAGTGCTGAATTAGGGAATTCATCGTAAGATGGATCTGATCTTTTCGATCTACAAATTTGTCCAACTGCTCTAACGAGTACAGCCTTCTTGTTCTTAGCCTTACTTTAACTGCGATTGTCAATTTTGAGTCAATTTTGCGTTTATTCCTACAGAGTATTGTTATTACTTGAAATCACCAGAAATCATCATAACTTCCATTCTAAATGCAATTAAGACATTCTGTAAAGTAATTTGAACTTGTCAATGCATCCTTTACAACTTTCATAAGTGTCGATCCGATCTGAGTTATGTAAGTGTTTCTATTACGAGTCAATTTTGCGTTTATTCCTACAGAGTATTGTTATTACTTGAAATCACCAGAAATCATCATAACTTCCATTCTAAATGCAATTAAGACATTCTGTAAAGTGATCTGAACAGGACGAAGCATCCTTTACAACTTTCATAATCTGGCGCTTGAAATTAAATCTAAACACATTTTGAATCAAAATTGGATTGGAAAGCTACTATTATTTTTAATTAGGCATTATTTATATTTAAAGAATAAAAAAGAAAACCAAAGAATCATTAATAAATATTGTTATTTTGTTAATATCTAATGATTATGATTAATTTTCGACATTGTCGACGTCAGTTTTTTAATTTTCGACATACATTGTCTGCATGTGTGGGCAATGTATTAATTACTCCATGTAGACAATACGGCACAACGCTGGTAATATCTGCTTTTTCTTGAGCGGTGACTACATCTACAATTTACGGCTTGATGAAGTACCAGCGTCTGCCACGCCGAAACGTGATGATGATGATGTACTAGTAGAAACGGCTGACATTTCACTTTCGATGCTAAGTGTTGGTGTAACTAGTGTTGCAGTATCAGAGGCGCACGATGATCTGGCTATAGTTCCTTATTAAGTACTTGGTTTTCGAGTAAATTACCTTGTTCGAGGTCTATTATCTCAACCTGCACCTCATCCAAGGTATATAGGTAAAGGAGTCATCAACATCCTATATCGTGATTCTGTTCTACTTTAACCAATTCCCCAACTGTCGGACTTTTCTCCTTTTCAGAGTTCGGGTTATTTATTTTATTAGAGTTAATTTGAGCAATGTATCACTCGTTAAAATCGCCCCAGGACAAGCAGGGGCAGTTAATTGGAAACATCCGAATTTTGGGACATTGTATGTGTGTCGTGCTCGTCGACGTCGAGTTTCATTCGGAATTTCGAAATAATATCTTTTGCCTTCATTCGATTTTTCACCTGTTTGAAGCGTTTATTTTTAGTTGTTACTCCTGTAGCAACACTTAACTCTATTTCAAAACAGATTCCAGCTTCCATGTCAAGGAGTTCTGAACGCGCATAACGATTTGTTTGCTCATTACCTATATAAGCTGAAATTAATTCACGTTAGAACAACCAAACTTAAACATATCAAGAAAATCTTACAAGACACAGTTTTCAAGTATATCCTGGAACATATTTCCGAAAAGGATTCCAAAATTTCTGCGATCATCTTAACATTAACTAATGTATAATATATATTCTTGTGCTTTTCGGAAGCTTTATCCGAATCGGTTAGATTTTGCTGAATTACTTTCAGCTGTTCAGATTTTGCTGAATTATTTTCAGCATTGGAATTCGCCTCGTTCTGTTCGCGCGAAATAATAGCTAATAAAATCTAAAATCGCCGAGATATAGTAATTGCGGTAATCCAGTTTTGAGTAATTGTTGTGCTGCTAATGGAGATTGGCAGTGCACTAAATCGCACGCCATTGCTATAGTACGCAGCTCTGACGAATTAAGGGTTAATTTCGATGTCATGCATCACTAAATGACTACCATCCTGCGGTGTCGGATTCCTCTTGCTTTACATCATCCGTCATACTGTCCGGATCGTTTGATATGGACGCATCAACATCGGAGGATAAATTATGAGCTAGCACATCAATTTTCAACATTTCCGGCCGAATACAACAAATCGAGCACACCAGTGCATAGATTGCGAGTTTCAAAGGTTCATCCTTTTCTAGCACCAACGTCCATTGGTATACCGCATCGAATAGATTTTTAGTGATCATATTCGATAAATCGGTTATCAAACCTAGTTGAGTAGGCAGTCCTTATCGAAGCTAAACATAATATGTTATATATTATATCCGTTATAAGGGTTTGTTGTATACCTAATGTAAATTTTCAAGGCGCTTGTTGTATAAATTCTTGAGCCATTCGATCATAGCCTGAATACGATCTCGAGTATAATTATGATTGGTAATACACAAATCATACAATAAATCGGATACCGGTTCGTTGCACAGTTTAAAAGTTAATTCTCGATTAGTTCCAAACCGATCGATCACGATTATGGAGTCCCAATTTTAAAAGTATCGCCTCTAAATTTTCCTAAGTTGTATTAGAATAACAATGTGTAACGTTTAATAAAGAGCAGCATGCTTTAAAAAATCCCAGCACATCTGCTGCCGATTGTATCACTTTATTGGAAAGCTCATCCTTCTTCGATTTATAGGTTGCGACACTAAAACATTGCGCAAAAATACGTAACCATCCTAGACTTGATTTAGCTATAGATTCGTCTTCATTTGAAAATTCGCCAACCGTCGCACTTTTAGACGGAATCATATTATAATAGTCTCCGAATGTGGTTGTGCCCAGGATCGAGATTTGAGTTAGTCCAGTGTTAGAACTATCGCAAGGTCGATATAGTCGAATCACTATACTAGTCGCAATTTCAGGTTGATACAAGTCATACCACCGGTTGATAACGGTTGACAGATCGGTACCGGTCCCAAATTTATATCCTTAACGATTTCTATAGCAACCGCAGAGGCACATGTTGGTAGTGTCGATAAATGAGGTTAGAGATGCATCTCGTGTAATAAAACTGCCGAAGGCAGGGTTGTTGTAAGATCGACATGCGATTGATTAGGATAGAATAAATATGAACAGGCGGTCCCTATTCCTGAATACGATACGAAAACGAAAGTATAAGATTCCTATTCAATTTTAAATAAGAATCGTACGAATCTGATTCAATTCAAATATGAATTTTGCATTTTCGTATCGTATTAGGGAATAGGGGGGACTTCGGGCACGGCGATTGGTACTTATATTAATACAACTGCTGGCTGCGCGGTTGGATTACCGGCGTAATTGTACAGAATGGAGCAAAATTTATTAAATCTCTCCCACTTCCCGATGAATTTGACGCCTTCTTCGTTGTTGCATTATTTGATGTGGCTATGAAAAAATATCGCTGCTTAACAATTAGAATAGGCCGTGTAGCTTTTTTACTTAGCAAGAGTAAAAGTTAAAATACAGCATCGACTACAATTTGCGGTTCACTTATACTGTTACTATGTCTCGAAGTTATTGATCGGATACATCGAGGAAGCAACCCCAACCATCATAACAAATGCCCAACTTGAACAAATGCGATAACAATCCTAAAACCAGTGTCATTGTTGGCGAGTGGTGTAATACTGTATCTGTTTCTGTAAAACACGGCATTTAACCCGATTTTCGGTATTATTTT
This sequence comes from Nephrotoma flavescens, assembly GCA_932526605.1. Taxonomy (NCBI): domain Eukaryota; kingdom Metazoa; phylum Arthropoda; class Insecta; order Diptera; family Tipulidae; genus Nephrotoma; species Nephrotoma flavescens. Next base: position 247,773,072 of record OW052220.1, on the reverse strand, counting down.
GTTGTTCTGCTTTTATTTCATCAGTTTGTACATTTTCAGATCTATACGTGAAGTGAATTACGCTTTTATACAGTATGCAACGTTAGAAAAGTACGTTGATATTTATTAAAATTATCGATACAAATAAATATTTACGTAATAATTTCCACCTTAAATTATTGTAGTAGCGCCATTAATTAGCAGATGTCAGGCTCAGAATAATCAGTTGTAATTTATTAATTTTAAAATTTTCAATAGATGTGGCTGCATGTAATGGTTGTATTATCGACTAGAAAATAATAAATTTTTTACTAGTCTAATTATTTTCAGGTAGATGTCGCAATTAATTACATTTTTTACATTTATTACAATTTTTTACATTAATTACTAATTTTTTACATTATTTACGTAAAAAATGTAATTAATTATTTTTTACGCGTAAATGCACAACACTGATGAAAATATGTACAAACATTTTCCGGGTATAAGGTGTTTAGATGCTGATGAGGAATATTTAGTGTTATAAGTGGCATTAAAAAAAATCAATTTTCTAGAAAAATTTTCTGCTGCATGTATATTTGCACCTGCACTAACATATAAGTATTGCACATATATACACACACACGGTGGAAAATATTTTATCGAAATAAAATTAAAAATAGGAAAAAATACATTATAATTTTATTTCTCCATATATTTATCATTGTTCTATGATTTTTCCGATTTCATTCATACACGATACGGTATAGTTGTACATTATTTTTGCAAGATGAGCAAATAAATACAAAAAAAAAGCAGAAAAACTAATCTGTACGAAGCGAAAAATATTTAAATTGAAATTTTTATTTTATTTTTTCCTTTAATGCCAAATGGATGAGTTTCGAAAGGTAGAAAATTAGTTTTGCCGGAAAAGCACTTTTCGTATTAGGTACTATAATAATACAGGAGATTTTATTGTTTTTCAAGAATAATATAATAGATTCAAATAAATAACAAAAATTAAGTCTTTATAGTTGAAGTAGGTCAGATTTATACAAATGGTTAGCTCTATAAATCGACATAGTTCACAGTGCGCAGTACAGAGCTTTGTTTAAACATTCCGATTAACTGGGAGTCAGATTCGCATGCTGTGTGATCCGAACGTTGATTGATAAATGTTAACGCCATCTGTGCGTCACTAGTAACAACATCTTTTGTTTGTCATGAAATATGTTATTTTAAACGAACATTTTTTTGACATTTGATTGCATTAAAAGTCGCTTTTGATTTTTATAAAAATGGAAAAAATGGATGTCAGGAAAACAGTATTAGATGAACATGCATCGCCAAATACTACCATCCAGTGTTCATCGATTAGGTGGATATTATGCACGTTTATTGCACCTTGAATGAAAAGATTAAGGTAAAATGGCCACATTTGAAGAATAAAACGTGCTCTTCCATCATGACAATATACCATTACATTTATCAAGGAAAATACTGCAAAAATTACTTGAATTGGGCTTCGGATTGCTTCCTCATTCACCATATTCACCTGATCTGGCCCTTTGTTACTTTGCCCTTTTTTCAAACATGAAGAAAGAGGTTTGGGTCAAGTGTTGAAATAATAGTTGAAACGAAGCTTGTTTTGAGAAGTTTAAGTGTATTGAGCTAAACGTAAAGTATGTTTAACCCTCGGTTACTAACGTCTGGGTCAAATTGACCCATTGCGGTGAACATTTAAAAAAAACACAGAAAACGAATTGCAATTAACTTCATGTTACTTGATATCTAACCTTAATCTTCACTTAACACATCAAAATAATTTTTAGTGTGGTTTTGCAATTCGAAGGAGGTGGGTAGTTTTTTTAGAAAGTGTCTGAGTCATTTTGACCTACGTTAGTAAATAATTAATAAGTATTTATTTAGATAACTTTAGATAATGGATGATTATGAGCGTCAGCAAAATCGGCTACGTGCTGTCTTAGTTGAGTTAGACAGCGAGGAGGAGGCCCTGTCGATGGGTCAGATGTTAGTGAAACAGAAGAATTAGAGCTATTTAGCAATCATGATTCCGAAACAGAGCAGGAACTTGATCCAAATAACGACGAATATGATGAGCCAGATGGTGATCTAATGAGTAAAGATCGCTCAATATGGAGAAAATACGCATTTAAATCTACACGGGCAGTTACCGAAAACATTTTCCGTTCGTCATCGACGTGAAACATGGTGCAACCACCGATTATACAGAAATTAATGCTTTATTTGGATTGTTGAACCTAACGGGATTGCATAAATCATCGCATGTGCATGTGCGAGATTTGTGGGCTACCGACGGCACAGGTTTCGAAATATCTGCTGCAACCATGAGCTACAGTCGCTTCAAAATTTCATATGCGGTGCATTCGATTTGACAACATCGAAACTCGCATGGAAAGTCGTTTGGTTGATAAACTCGCCCCAATTCGTGAAACCTTCGAAAAATTCAACGAAAATTGCAAGCAAAATTATAGTGTTGGTTGTTTTATTACAGTAGACGAGAAATTAGAAAGCTTTCGTGGAAGATGCTTATTTAGGCAATATATACCCAGTCAGCGAAATATTGAATAAAAATTTTCTCTGTTGTTGATTACGTGTCATTTTACACATCTAAGCTGGAAGTTTACTGTGGACAGCAACCGCCATGATGATACAATTTGAGTAATAAGCCTGACCAAATCGTATAACGTTTAACCAGCGAAAACGTTGGACGTAATGTCATAGTAGATAATTGATTTACGAGCTATCCTTTGGCACAAGAGCTGCTTGAAAAAAACACGATTTTAGATGGCACAATGAAAAAAAAAACGAGTGTTACCACCGTCGTTTACCATTTTTGGTTACCAGACGAAAGCCACTATATTGTCATACGTGCCAAAAAAACAAATGTGTGATCTTACTATCTACGATGCACAGAACAGGCAATATATCAGAAGAGAAAAAAGCTTTACCGGCAATAATCGAACTTTACAATAGCACGAAGGGTGACGTCGATACTACGGATCAGCTTTGCGGTACATACAAAGTTGCAAGAACTACAAACCGATGGTCAATGGTAGTTTTCTTCAGCTTATTAAATTTGGCAAGTATAAATAGCCGAATAGTTCTATTATTCACCGAGAATCCTCCAGTACAATATAAAAAACGGAAATTATTTTTAAAGACCTTGGCTTTAGCTCTTATGCAACCACATATATAGATAGACGGAGTAAAATCCAACAATTGAGTTCAAACCTCAAATTTAGTTGTAACAAATTTGCGCAAAATCCATCGTTCGAGCCTTCGCCAAAAAAACCCAAATTGAATAAGCGCGGTAGATGCCAACTCTGTCAACCGACTCAAGATCGTAAGACTAACACGACTTCAATCAGAAAAAAATATGATAAATACATGATTGCATATACTATAATACGAGTATCATACTATGATTGATTTTATCATATTATGATATTCTTAATAATTATTCTTGATTTTCTTCATCATATAACAATGATGATCACTGAAAAAAAATTTTTTTGAGTGATCATCATTGTTATGATGAGAAAGATCAAGAATATCGCCCTGGTGGCAAAGTGGTCAGCATGTTAGCTCCAGCGACCAGAGGTCCCGGGTTCGATTCCCGGTGGTGACAAGGAAAACATTTCACGGCTGGTTTACAATCAATGATTTAAACACTCATTATCCGAAATGATTATATGATTAGGAAACCTCAAAAAATCCTTTGATGGGATATAGTGCCAGAGTGAGAGAAATCATTGTGTATGATGAAGAAGAACACCAATATCATAGTATGATAAAATCAATCATTTAAATAATTGTATTAAACATACAATGAAAATATTACGGTAAATGCAATAATGTATTTATCATATATTTTTTTCTGAGTGTTGCTCCAGATGCAATAGACTTATTTGTGGAAGTCATTTGATTGGTATCTGCACTCTTTGTGAAAATCTCAATTAATTATGTACCTCAGAACTTTAGATTTAGACATATGTCAATGTAATTATTGGAAAAAAATATTTAATACACAAAAAAATTGTTTATTAATATTTTTTCGTTCACAATTCCAGCTTTTCAACGATTCCAACCTTTTGAAATTCTAACTGATAGGACGCGAAGGAGAGCTTTAAGCAAGCCTTTACATTGTTTTTTAATGAAATCTTTTAGATTTTGTGATATATATATATGGTGAAAAATTCTTCAACTAACAAATTCACCCTATGGAGCCATAAGTCATGTTTAATTTTATGATTTTTATGTTTTGAATGTGTAGCCTTGATTATAACAAACATTTTGAGACACTTAATTTTTTGGTGGTTGTTGTTGTTGTTAAATATACAGGGTGTCAAAATTTGAGAAAAATGATAATCATGGTATTGTATTTATCGCAATAAAAAGAAAATTAGTTGTCCGATAACTATGATTTTGGGCTCAATGTAAGTTAATAAGGATTTCTAAAAAAATATAAAAATAGTATATTGTTTAACTCCTTCTTCTCTATATTTCCCGCAAAAATGTTCTTTTTAAATTTTCTCAAAAACCAATTTTTTTTTCTAGAATTCGACAATTAATATTTCACAACATATAAAAAAAAATAGAATCCCGTTATTTTTTGTTTTCTTGCAAAATTCGTTTTAGTAAGAAAAGTATTTCAATTTTATATGGAAAGCTATATATGTAGATATTTCTCAGTGTTTTGAAATTGTTTACAAAAGAGGTAGTTCACTTAATTTGTGTGTTTTGTTTATTATTTATTGTACAATTTTGCGTCATATTTAAGTATGAGTCACAGAATTATGAGGTACCACCCCCTGATTTATATCGTTTGGTTAGTCGTAGTATCATAAAATCCTTTTCTTTCTTGGGTTATTTTATAAAAGCCTAATAAAATATTGTTTCTCCTTTTTTATTGGGGGTTGATTATTTTTACTTGACGCAGGCGTACCTGTTAAACGATGAGTAATTCTTTTGAAAACAAAAAATGAACATTGTTTTTTTTTGTTTTTATCCATGCCATCTGTTTTGGGACCGAAGCACTCCCTGTGCTCTTCCCTGTGCTAAACCTCTTTCGCGGTTTATTTTTCCGTCTTACTTTACGCATCACCTGCCAAATCGAAGACGCACGGCTATAGGGCCGATTTAAAACCATCTGCACATTGCAAGCTCCTGGAATGATGGGCCGGCCCATGAGTTTTGCACTCCGACAGGGGGTCATAGATGTGTTTACATTTCATCCTCGATCGTAATCGGTTATGAAATTTCACTTTTGCATCCTACCCCTATCGGGATTCGAACCCGGTACCTCCCGATCCAAATGCCAACGCTTTAACCACTGTGCCATTTGGTCAATGAACATTGTTGATATAAATAAGAGTAAAAATTTTACTTTTTGATTAGTTGACATTGTGAATTGTGGACAACATTTTAAAAAAGGAGCAAGATTTTTTAAAATTTGAAAAAGTAACAGCATGTTAAACTGAGTGTAAGTTTAAGTGAACAAATAAGTACTAGTGCGCTAAATTTGGTAATGAGTAAATTTCGAAAGTGTTGTAAACTATATCGCGATTCAAAGTGTTCGAGTAAAGTAAAACGTGTTACGGATTATGTTAAGCAATTTATGCCACACTCAGTTGAAAATCAAGATAATTTGTATCTCTGTTCAACGTGCTATATAAATATTACCTGCAAACGACAAAAAATAGAACTAGAGTTGTCACCAGTTTCGGGACCATCAACAACATCACCTCTAACACCGCAAATAGCCGATAACGATAATACCAGTGATAGTGAAGTGTTATTTAAAAAATGTGTCTGTTTTGGAAAAAATGAATGAAATGTTACCCTTTCTTGGAAAGTCTCCTATAAATCCGAGTACGTTAGAAGCCAGGCCAAAACAGCAGCAAAAAGTTATAGATTTAGCTTTAATAACACCATCAATATCTTTGGTTCCGGGAATCGTGCCGCTTTTGAATCAGTCAACCGAAGATCAAAGGAAGCTTGCACTATATGATGAATTGATTGGTGATCTAAAAGCTAAATTCGAAGAACTGGAGAAAACCAGTGATAAGATTCAGCTACTTACTATATTGCCAAAATCATTAACCGTTCAAGAAATCTAGAATGAGTTGAAGGAAACGCAACATATGGTGCGAACCGCTAAAGATCTACGAGACAAGAAGGGTCCACTCAGTCGTCCAGCAGCAAAAATTGGATTTTCTAAATTTTCACTACTTCGTCTAAAATACTGTGTACAACCAGGTAGTAGTAGAATGCACACAGTCTGCGTGTGTACCATACATAAAAACGTAAAATTTATTATTTATGGCACCAAAATGGAAACTATTACCAACGGAAAGTTAGCGCACTACCTATTTCAACTATTTTATGTGTCGAGCCAAGGATTTCATTGGCAAGCGACTATTCATCCATTTGTAATTTACCAAAATTTGGAATTACTTCACTACACCTTCATTATAATATCGGATTGTCTTCACCACGATACTGTAGCGGTTCACTTATTCATTGAAAAATTGATGGAGTTCTTGAGAACTAAAATATCCAGTTTAACTAAAATTTATTTTATTACCGATGGCGCAGTCACGCATTATAAAAATAAGAAAAAATTTAAGAACATTCAAAAGAATGGCATCCAGAGCTAGTCTGACAATGGAATACAGTAGTACAATAACCAATGCAGATGAATTATTTAAATGGGCTAAAACGTTGAAGACAGATATCAATTTTGGATTTTGTTCAGACGCAGAACATAAATCCAAGCAAATCAAACTTACGACTAGGTTTGAAAATTTAAATACAGTAAAAGAAACTCACGGTTTCCATGCAGTTATTCCAACAGAAGATGGCTATTTGAATTGTAAAAAATATTCTAATTCTGACGTTTATGTTAAATTTAAATTGTAATTTTTAATTTGATTAATATTTAATGTTAAACAATAAAATAAAATTATGAAAAGAATTTGGGTTTGAAACTTTAAATATATGCAATTAAATTTGAATAATAAGTATTAATAATTTAACTGAACTATCCTTTTTGTAAACAATTTCAAAACAATGAGAAATATCCACTGAAATACTGTTTTTCCATAAAAAAAAATGAAATACTGCTCTTACTAAACCGCATTTTGCAAGAAAACAGAAAATAACTTGATTTTAGTTTTTTGATATTTGATAATTTAAAGAAGAAGGATTCAGTAACATGATATTTAAAATTTTTTTATTAATCTTTTTTAACTTACCTTTAAAATGAGGCCAAAATCATAATTATTGGACATTTCTTTTTCTTTTTATTGACATATATAAAACATAATGAATATCGTTTTTCTTAAATTTGACACCCTATATCTTTAACAACAACAACAACAACAACAAAATTAATGTATTTCATTTAGTCTAATACACCGTTAACATAATTATACATAAGGAAAATGTGGCTTAGTGAATATTCCTCATGATCCATTCGATTAGAGACTTTTTACTAAAAGTTTTGCAAAACAATTCGTAAAGAAATTTTACTTAATACAAATTCCTTTTATGGGTTTACAGCCAACCAATAAAATATACTTGTTATTTTTATACCGCGTCTCGAGAATTTTTTTCTCTTTTTCAGAGAAGAGATATTCTTCTTCCTTGTATATTCGAAAATAATAAATATTAATTGTGTTTTGTTATTAGCACCCGATAGATTTATCTGGAGCACCCAATTTTCTATGTCCTATCTCTATAATCTCTATATTTTTTTGATTTTAAAATATAATTTTTTTGATTTTAGAAATACAATTTTTTTAATTTGTTTTTTTATGGAAAAATTTGTGTTTTTTTGTTATCACTATTTTTCATCTTTGGATATTCATGAAAATCTACGAATCCAGTCAGCGATACATTTTGGTGATGGAAAATTCTGTCATGCGCAACCTGAGACAGTTGGCCCTATGGTAGCCTTCTGATAATATGTATATATACAAAAATGTTGGGGTCGTTTACCCGACTTTCAAAATACTGAAATCAAAATCCCGACTTTTAAAATCCCGACTTTCAAAATCCTGACTTTCATAATCCCGATTTTCAAAAGCCAGATTTTTTTAAAACTTTCTATGATTTCGGGCGCCCGCGGGCCGCCATTTTGAAATACAGTAATTGTAGAGGCTAACGGCTAATATTTAATATTTTTAAAAAATCCCGACCTTTGTCGGGATTTTTAAGATTTCAGCAAAATCGGGATTTCGAAAATCAAGATTTTGAAAGTCGTGATTTTAAAAGTCGGGATTTAATGACGGGATTTTATAATTAGGCCTTTTGTAATGCGGGATTTTGAACCGACCCTGATACAAGAAAAAAATAATTAAATCAAATAAATAAAGGCGGAATTCCATTACTGCGGCTTTTTTTTGTACATAGTACAAAATCAGAAAGAGATAAAATCAAAAATCCCTATGTGTGTGAGCAGCGCAACAGTAAAATTTTTTATACTTAAAATTTTAAGATATAAATAAAAAAATATAAATAAAAAATGCAAAACGAATTATTTTTTATGGCAACCAAGATGAAAAATACCCCCCACTCTCAGCAAAATTTTAGTTTAGTAATATTTTTATGGTGAGCACTTGCCTCATACATTTCATATGTTTTATCACATTTTCATGATAAATTTAAATTGTTCAAATTAAAATATTTTACAATTTTTACTGTTTACTCTGGATTAGAATTTAGCAATTCAAGAGTTGTCAAGATATAAATCTTGCACCCGGTTAAATATGGCGGTTGTCGCTATATGTTTACGTAGTATGGTAGGTCATGGTCATAAACCCATCCGTCTTTCCAGATCAAGTAGCGTATACATTTTTTTTGAATTTTCTCGGTAATACCATTTTTGAAGATTGTGAAAATCCATGGGCCAACGTGAGAGCCTTGTGGTACACCAGAGGTTGCTTGTATTCTATTCGATGTTTTACCTCCTATTTCAATATAATGCATGTGATATTAATTAGGTTATGTTACAAACGCGGTCAAATATTCCCCTAACTTTTTTTATAGGAAAGCGTTTTCTTAGTTTTTAATCATCGAAAGGAAAGAAAACATAATAACATGATGCCTACAAATAATATTTAGATGTTTTTATAATTTAGAGATAGAAGGAAAATTGATTTAACAATAATTTTAATTACTAATTTATTGGTTATAATTTCGTAGTTGTCAAATATTCCCCTTAAATTTTCGCTATAAAATAAAAATAATCTGTCTTTGTTGGATTTTTGATTTTATCTCTTTCTGGTTTTCTGCACAAAAAAAAAACGCAGTAATGGAATTCCGCCTTAAATAAAAAAATATAATTAAGAAGTATTTCATAATCGTCCGTGATATTAATTCTTTCAAGATTTTTTTCGGCTTTTCGGACATCCATACAATGTTTACGACTTTTGTAGTTGTAGAAAACAAAGAGGCTATTTACTCATAATATTTCCACCACAAAAGTAGAAAAATGCACTCGGGAGGCATTCGACCTTCGGCCCTTTAACATTTGGTCATTTGATATCATACCAAAAAGTATAATATAATTGTTTTTAAGGTATTATGTTACACGGAAGTGACCCTCAACTGTTATAATATGTTGTTTGCCATCTGTACAATTCATTCTTTATTTTATTTACTTCTTAATTAATTTATACAAAATTCAATTATTTTTGATATCCATTCTGGTATATAGCAAATTTAATTTAAGGCACTTGGCGAAACACACTTATACTTAATAAACACATTTTTATTAATCACTTGTTTTTTGTTTCGCAGAACATTTTAAATATTTTTCAAAAAGTTTAAAAATCACTCGATCGATTTCGACTTGTTAGGTCATCATCAGACCTAGATACTCCTGATGATGACCTAACAAGTCGAAATCGATCGAGTGATTTTTTAAACTTTTTGAAAAATATTCATAATATTCTGCGAAACAAAAAACAAGTGAGTAATAAAAATGTGTTTATTAAGTATTAATTTCAAATTTAATTTATAAGGCGAGTTTATGTCAAAATCCCACTGTCACCATGAAATTTGATAGTTCATTTTAAAATAAAACACACTTTGGATTTAGAGCAGCAAAAAGTTTGCAATTTGTGAATATCATTTTTAGAAAAGTGCAACCTTTTCTCAGAGTTACAGCTATCGAATTTTTACATTTTCAGAATTGGCCATAAAATATATATAAAACTGTAAGAAATCCTTCGCCAGCAAACCAAAACAGATTATTCACCACCTAATTGATAATCAAAATATTTGTTAATATTTAAAAAATTTTAAATTTTTACCCGAATCTGCTCAACACGTTTCAAAATATGATTCTATAGTTTTAATGAACGACAGCAAGTTTTTATTAAGTCCAAAATAATCGCAAAATTGTTCCGAACTAAAATTTTTAAGAATGACCTCTGCAATTAAAATATTTTATATTTGACTGAAATGGCTCAACACCTGTAATAAATAGCAACAACAACAAATGAAAAAACGCTAGATGAAATTCATATTTCATAGAATTGAAAATGAACAAAAATCAAAATATAATTTCGGATGAGCGAGCTTGATGATTTATGACCAGCCAGACTAACAGAGTAACTCCGAGATCTCAATTGACCCGAAAGTCATTAAGCTACCAAAATACCACAAATATTGGACTTACAATAATTCAACATTTTATATAAAATAATATTTATTAAATTTTATTCATATCAAATGAAACAAATACTATTTCAAATACAATTAGATTATATTTTTAAAGAACAATTAATAGATGCATGTAGCTCAAATTGTATACATTTCAATTATTCGGTTAGATTAGAACGGTAAAAATGGCATACCAGTTAAGTCTCCAACTAAACCGGGGGCAGGGGCAGCGTAGACCTAAAATAAGTGAAATATTTTAAAAAACCTTATTGTATTTTATATATAGTGTATCGGTATACTTACAGCGGCAACTCCAACTAGAAGAACTATTAAAACGGCAAATTTCATTGTAACTTGGTTATTTTCGCTTACAAACTTATTGCTTGATATGAACTGAATGATTTACTTATGAATTTTTGCGAGTTTATATACCGAAATTTTTATTTACCTACGATGTTCTGTATCTAAAAATTTGCGACGAAATTAAAATAAATTTCCTTAGTTTGTTTGAAGATGGTCTGTTTGTATTTATTTTTATTCTTACGTCTATTTAATCTATTTAATATTTTGGATTTTTACATTTGTTCAAATATTTTCAAAATGGTTTTAAAAGGGCAGATGGAAATTCTTTCGTTATTCATCATCTTTGTAAAGTTATATTTTCGAACGAATTTTATTAGTTTCTACAATTTTTACTGATGTTAGATGCACGTGGCTATATATTGTTAACTAAACTTGGAAAACTAGTTAATGCTCCGCTAGATGTTGCTTCAAAAATTCGAGGAGTACAAATTATTTCAGAAACCTAATGAGCCTATTTTTGGTGATAACCAATTCATATCTTTGGAAATATAGAATCATTAATACTTGAGAATAAGTGAATGGTTAATATTGAGCCTTTGCTAGAAAGTTTAAAAATATTTTGTATTTGCATCATTAAGCTATAAACTATTTATGAGCAGTTCCTATCTATTACACCAACACTACTATAAGAATCTTTCAAAATATGATTTGCTATATAGCTCACGAAACATATAGTTTGAAACGGGGGAAATCAGATAAGGAAAATGAAAATCATATTTCACAAAATTACCATTTTTTGCAAACAACTAAAATCTTCTTTAGATTTAAAAATTCTTGAACTAGGACTCAATGGCAACCAATTCAAATTTCGGAAAAAGTTAATTAGGGGTTCTCTAGGGTACCTGTGATCATTTTTTAATTATAGTGAAGTAATTAATATAATTTTAAACCATAAAAATAAAAATTTGAACCCAAGTGAAATATGTCTCAATAAAAAATCCCAAATTTGTTGCATGCAAAAAACTTTTCAAAATCAATATGATTTTGCAACAAGTTTCAATTAATAAATCTATTTAACAAATTTCAAAAGATTGACATGTGGGTCGATTTTACGGAATGCTTATGATATGTTCTCTTACCGGGACAAATGAATCAACGATTCCTGATGTTGGCGATATAAATAACGGGTCTTTTACAAACGGGTTTTTGCAACAAATTTGCCCAAGAAATTTGAAAAGATTGACATGTGGGTAGGTTTTCCAGAATGCTTATGATATGTCCTCTTACCGGAATAAACGAGTCGAACGATTCCTGAGGTCGGCGATACAAATAACGGGTCTTCTACAAACGGGTTTTTGCAACAAATTTCAAAAAATTGAAATGTGGGTACACGCAAAGAAAAATATTTCGCAAATCGATAAGTAAACCTAAAATTGTAAAATCAACCTATTTTGAAGTTAATTTATCCTTCTCTGTATAATACAAGTTAACATACTTATGCTATGTTAATTTAACTAAATTTATAAAGTAAAATAATAATTTTCGTAAAATAAACTATTTTTTGAAAAATACCAATAGATTTGTAAAATTAACTGAGAGACATGCTAATTTTATTGTACTAATCGACAATGTAAAATAAATATTTTAACAAAAATTTTCTCTTGCAATGTAAAGTTAACAAATTGGTGTGTTAAATTTACATCTGCGATAGGTAACAATTATTATTGCATTTTCAATATAATTCGCTAAGTCAATTGATGTTTACTTCATTTAAATTCATGACGTATGAACACTATTTTCGTAGTTTGATAACTACATAATCTGATGAGGATATCGAAACTTTTAATTAAAAAGATTCAAGATGTTTACCTCATTGTTTTTGAAAAGATGAGACCTCATCTCGACGTGTTAACAAATATTTTGTTATCATGCAAAAGAACCCATTTCACATTTCAAAATTTGTGAAGTTTACTCATTTTAATAGAGATTTTAAGGTAAATTTACTTATATTTGTTGTAGACTTTACCTTATTCTTTTTACAGTGTGGGTTTATTTACTTTAAAAGGTTGTCGGTTTTACTTAATCGTTCGGTTAATTCTACCAAAATGCTATTCATATTTCACTTTGTATTGTAGTAAAATCTACATATATATTGGTTGAATTTACTTACGCAATAGTAAACTGGAAAAATATTTTTTTTCAATTATTTTACTATTCAGTATGTTAAATTTACCATTTCAAAATGTAATATTTACCAAGCAATAAGTAAGTTGAGTTTGTAACAATTTTTTGGTAAAATTAACTTACTTTTTTGGGTAATATGACCAATTATTTCTCTGCGTGTAGGTTTTCCAGAATGCTTATGATATGGCCTTTTACCGATTCCTGAGGTCGGCGATATAAATAACGGATATTTTACAAGGGGGTGCCACCTTTTATTAATGAACTCACTCAGACTAGTTGAAAGAACATTTAGATCAAATTTCATGATTATGTCTACTCCACATCATCCAGAATCACACTTGTCGCCCATCCATCAACCCTAATTTCAAAGAAAAAAATTTTGAAAAATTGATGGGCAATTTCTGAAAATCCCACTTTTTATTAATAAAAGGTAAAATCACTAATACCTGAACCGTAAACATTAGTTTTATAATAGTTTTTATTTTATTGTAATTGCAAGTTTGAATTATTAATCCAAATATTTTTAAATCAAATTGACGAACTTTAATGCTTAGTTTTATAAAACATGACATTCTGAAAAACGTGACCTGTACAAACGAATGAAAACTTCCAGGATTTTTTCAGATGTATTCAGAACCAAGGAACCGTTTATAAACTTGCTTTCTTATTATAGTTTAGTAGTACTTTTTATTTTATATTCTAATGTTCTATTTGGGATTTTTTTGGACGTACTTCACACGTGCAACATTTGCTGCATGCAGAAAATTTGTGATTTTTGATGTGTAAACATCTTTACGCGCGCCTACCAAATTTTTTTGTATTAGAGTAAACTTGTAAATGAAACGAACGGAAATGACGTATACCTACTTCGTTTGAAAAAAAAGCAAGAAACTCAACAAAAACAATTTTTACTATACATGGCATGCTTTTATGTATATGTATAATAGTAGGGAAAATGAAAAAATTAATTTAATGAATGAAATAGAAACCATCGACATTACCATCGATCAGAAAAATAAAAAAAAATTACGATACAAAATACGAATTACGATTACGAAATTGCATACTCATACGATTAAAAACACAGTCAACAACTGCTGTATATTGCTTTATCACGAGTGACGAGTCTCTAGGCGCTGTTCATCACGTCGGCTATCAATGATCATGTCTTCTACTGAATGGGGTTATAATGACATCTCGTTTTTAACACTGAACTGCAAGAGTCTCAGGTCACAGTCACGCAGGTATGCTCAATTCATTTGGTTTTCGAGACCTGGCTGCGCAATGACGAACTTGTTAATATTCCTACGTTTGAATGCTGTTTTCAGTTCAATAGAGATGGTCAGTGGGCTGCCGGAGTAGCAATTCCGTCAAAAGATCCATAAAATGAGCATAGTGGACACAAATAATTTGCCGTACTTTTTCAAAACCAATATTGACGTAACAAATGGCATGGCGAATGGAACTATAGGCTGTCTAAAGTATATCGAATGCATAGGCATCCTAACAAGGACCACGAGAACGATGAAAACGTCGACAGTAAAAAATGTCAAACGACTCTGGATGGATTTCGGTTCAAATTCACAAGTTGGCAAGAAGGTTAGGTGGCTTGAAGCTGGATGGGCGCAGAAAACGAATATCGACCGATGTTTGGTGCCCATTTCTAGAAAAAGCTCAACTATTAATCGAAACAACAATTAAAGTTAAGCATAAACAACAATTAATGTAAAGCGTCGTACCTTCATGTGCCACCACAATTCATGCATCACAGGGTAACGAGATAGTCAGTATATACTCTTACGATAAAAGACACAGTTAATAAATTGTGTATATTGCTTTAGCACGAGCAACGAGTCTCGAAGGACTGTTCATTACGTCGGCTATCGATGATCATGTCGTCTACCATGGACGTAAAAACGGGACCTCAATGGGTCTTCTTCAAAATTAGCTATCGCGCCTCACTACAAATCCGCTTTATCCGTTGTAATGGCGAATTTTGTACGAGATAATAATGACGTCTGGTTTTTAACATTGAACTGTCAGAGTCTTAGGTCATACACATTACCTCGACCTAACTGACACAATCACGCAAGGATGCTCAATTTTCTTGCTTTCCAGATCTGCGTTCAGTTCAAGAGAGACGGTGAGTGAGCTGCCGGAGTAACAATATATAAAAATTTAAATAGAATACTCATACCATACAGTCACCTCGCATAAAGAAATCATCGTTGGACAAACAACTGGTATGAGCGTAACCACACAACTCATTGATGATATATATACGGCTGAACTTCAGCTTCTCAATGGGAATAAGATGCTTTCTGTAGTTGTATTAACCTCGCCGAATAAATCTTTCGAAGACATAATGAAGTTCATACATTTCGTCCTTGCCCCCATATCCTAAAGAATTTCAAAAATTCTCCTATCAGACTATCATCTTTTGCCGGTGATTATGAGCGGGGATTTCAATATTAATGTTGCTGTTCCTCAAGCTGAACCACTTATAAACTTCCTGCGAGACGAATTCGATTTGCACATGAACTCAGATCGAAATATATTTACTACTAGATATGGAACGACCATATTGTGCAGTTTTTCAATGAAAATTTTTAAAGTTAGAGTCGACAGTATATAATATATCTTATTTTAGCTACCAAAATCCAATTGCGTCGATTATACCGAAAGAGTAATATACCAATTAAACGATAATAAACAAATGAAAAACTCTGGTTAGTAAAATTGCATTCCTTCTTCCTTCAAAGTAAACTGTACCCACGTACTGTACAGACGCCATGTTTACACATCTCCTTGAGAGTACTAATGGACTCACTCATTTTTTTTTTTATAAATTTCGACAAAATTAGAATATGTTATAATTCACGTTTCTGTATACTCGTAAATTGAGAGCATGGTGCAACATCACGCATTATTTTGCAAAATTCCGCGACACGGTGCTTATTAAGGGTCTCGCAAAAGGATCTTCCCACTTAACAATATACATATGTATATGCAAATCATTCGAATCAAGAAAATAACTGAAAAAACGGTCACATCCTCCACGGAATGACGGATTTTTCCAGAATATGAACGCTTCGCAATTGATTTCGGTCACTCCAAAATCCATCCACCAATTTTGACTTATAGTGTACGACTTGATTAAAACAAATGTAAGCCGGACCCCATCGTTGGACTTCTAAAGCGAATTTTTCCGAAATGAGGATATATATCACAATCGATTCCTGGTACTCAAACATCCTTGCCCCAATTTCCGTCAAAATTGTTTGAGCAAACAATAGATTAAAAGTGTAACGCGGACTGAATCAAAGAACATTCTAAACGATTAACAAAATGAGGAGCCATTGCAATCGTTCCTTGGTACTCCAAAAAACTTTTTCAGTAAATTCATGAAACTCGTTTGAGCTGTTTCCTAAATCCTATGGAAATGGAATTCAAACGCAACAGTGTCATTACTTTGTATTTAGCTGCAGAATCGCAACCAGCCTTTTTTAATGAGTTACAGCATTTTCATGAGACCAAAATGTTTGTGTATCGGACCATTACACGTTACAATTTTACTGGTAGCATCAAAAATTACCATGGTGGTGGACATCCAAAAACAGCAAAATGAAATTCTAAAGAATTTTCCCATCGATCATTTTTGATCATTTTTGAACATTTTATAAAATAACTTTTCTTATAGTGGAGAATTGTTATCCGGGACTATGGTTTGCATTATAGTGTCTAGAAAAACTGATCTGAAAATTTTGTTTTGGATAATTGGTAGTTCGTTACTTAATTTTATTTGCCAGCCGGGCATATTATATAATGCCTGTGAAGTTAGTGCGAAAAATCTGCCGAAGAAATGCGATGACAACACGATACAAAACGAATATCGCGACATTTTTCAGTGCCATCCCGAAAAATTTACTATATTACGCTCGTTTTTAATGTCATCGCGAAAAATTTGTACTCTTTTCAATTTTTTTTTCTTATCACGTAAAAAATTCCAAAGCAGCCAATTTCAGAAAACAAAAGTCAAAGGTTAATCCAAAAATTCAAAATCAAGCATTCTGGTCATTAGTAATTAAAACAATTATTGTAAAAATTGTAACTCGAGCCTTCGAATCAAATTACCTCTTAGATGTTATGTACATGCCCTGCTTTTATGTTGGTACAACCTCTTTTCCATCACTTGTTTGGTTTGGCCAACATAAGTTGCGTTATAATCACAACAAACTTGATAAACAACATTGGATTGATACTTTAAAGGAACCAAATCTTTTAGTTTCGAAAAATATTACCGTTTAAATTTGTCGCTGATCGTCCAATAACTTTGAATTTATAAATTTTAAATAAATGTTTAAAAAATAATCCTAATATTATGGTTACACGAGCCGACAGAGGTAATGCAACAGTTGTCACCTTACGTAGGGACTATTTATTAGAAAAAATGTATAGTTTATTAAATGATGATACGACGTACATACAAGTGCCCAAAAATAATACAACGAATATACAAACTCATATTAATAAAATGGTTAAAGAATGGCATGATTCTGGAAATATTGATATTTACACAAAGAAAAAATTAACGAACTATAATTGTATAATTCCAAAATTATATGGTTTACCAAAGGTTCACAAACCAAATTTGCCATATCGACCTATTATAAGTTCTATAGATAGGCCTACATATACATTATCATTTTATTTAGGAAATATTTTGAAACATAGTGTCGGGAAAACATATTCGTATATCCAAAATTCAGAAGATTTTAAACAAAAAATTATTAACATTGTATAATTCCACCAAATTTTCTTTTGATTTCTCTTGACGCAGTGTCATTATTCACAAATGTGGATAACAAAATGGTAAAAAATATTATAAGTAACAATCGGAAAAATATAAAGAAAAATTCTAAATCAAAATTAACAAAATTACAATTTTTAACCGCTTTAGATATTGTTTTATATAATTCAGAATTTTCATTTGATAATAAAGTTTTTAGGTAAATTTTTGGTTCACCTATGGGTTCCCCAATAAGCCCCTTAATTGCAAATTTAGACATGGAAAATTTGGAAAATTCGGTGCTAAGTTCGTTAAATTTTGAAGCATTATTTTACTATAGATACGTAGACGATATTGTAACGGTCATTACAGAAGACAAGATAAACACATTTTTAGATGTTTTAAATTCATTCGATAAAAGTGAATTAAATTTACCCTAGAAAAACAATCAGAGAACAAAATTTCATTTTTAGATATTCTTTTGATACATGACCCTGATGGAAAAATTTCTTGTGATTGGTACCACAAAAATACTTGGTCTGGTCGGTATCTAACTTTTATGTCATGGCTTCCCATCTCGTACAAAATTAACACCGTAAAAACTCTAAGTCAAGAAATTTTAAAATTCTCGGACAATAAATTTCATCAAAAAAATTTTAAAATATTAAATGATACTTTATTTCAAAATTATTATTACAAAAAACTAATAGATAATATTGTTTATAAACAAATTTATTTTAGTATAAATTCTAATCTCGGCCACAAAATGAAATTTCAAATTATTTGTCAATTCCGTACATTAAAAATTTATTCGAAAAAAATAAACATTTATTTTAAATAATTATAATTTCAAAGTTATTAGACGATCAGCGACAAATTTAAACAGTAATATTTTTTCGAAACTAAACGATTTGGTTCCTTTAAAGCATCAATCCAATGTTGTTTATCAAGTTTGTTGTGATTGTAACGCAACTTATGTTGGCCAAACCAAACAAATGATGGAAAAGAGGTTATACCAACATAAAAATGGAAATAATCTTGGCCAAAATTGCAGTGCACTTACACAATATCTAAGAGATAATAATCATACAATTACATTAGATAAATTCTCAAAAAAGTCAAATCATTCGATCGATTTCAACTTGTTAGGGCATCATCGAGTAGATACTCCTGATGATGACCTAACAAGTCGAAATCGATCGAGTGGTTTTTTTTAAACTTTTTGAACAAATTTTTTAATTAAAATATTAAAAAATCTAATTTTTGCGAAATAAAAAATAAGTGTTGTCGGGATAATTTTTCGGGTTAACTTCCCAGAGTTGCATATATATACGAACAGACTCCGAAGTCGCAATTGATTTCAAACTTTAAACTTTTCCGTATACATTTGTTCACTTCGGACTCGACATCATGGTGGATATTTCTTAAAATACCATAATTTTAAGTACAATAATTCAACATTTTATATAAAATAATATTTATTAAATTTTATTCATATCAAGAAGAATTACCAAAAGAAACAGAAGAAAAATGAACGAAGTACAAACAACACTGCCATGCATAGAAAAAATCCGTACACCACGTCCCAAGTAGCACCAAATAACTTTATAGTTTTATGACCAAATCCCGACGTCGGTGCAGCCGCTAGAAACTTGAAAAATTAGACATTTTGAACTTAAAACTAAAATTTCTTATCTATCGGTCGGTCCGACCACCATACGACGGTATCTTTTACCAGTCAATATCAAGTTATTTTTTATCGAGTGGGCCAACTTATTTCACATTTTCTAACAATTATCCGACTACTGTAACTTGATGGTCATTATTTACCCACGTGCCGACTCTTTAGTTTACCAGTCGTTTTACCCGATATTTAATGACCAGTTGGCGACTTTATTGTCATTTAAAAACTGAAATTCTACTTAAATATGGTTATTATTGACATATGCACGACGACGAAATAACATTTTTCACGTAAGTATCACAATTTTGTGGCATAGTTGACTCGCTTGACAATTTTATCGAGAATATTATTTATCGACAAACGTCAAATGTACAAAATTTATTATTTATAAATAATTAAATATGGATCATTTTAAATTAAAAAAGAAGCCATTTAAACATTCGATAAACATTCATCGAATACAATCGGTGATGTTAATAAACACAACTAAGACCCTCTGATGGAGTGCAGAATTCAGCGTCGACCCACCGTCCATGTCAATGTACAGGTTGACATGGAGCTTGCAATGTGCAGGTGGTATACTGTAGTTGTGTGAATAGGTGAATGGGTTAATGATGTAGCATGAATGCGTGGTATCACAATGATGGGCCAAAAAATGGCCTAAGTGTAAACCACTGAAACCTAAACCTAACATTCGACATTTTTTTCGGAAAGTTAAATTTTACTTAAACAAACCCTTAAATCTAAAAGTCAATAGAAAAAGTAATTTTGACAATTAAGTAAAAAAAATAACCAAGTTGTTGCCAGAGTGACAAATTTGTTGGGAAAATAGTTTATTTGATTTTGAAATAACTTTTTTGTGTTTTTTGAGATACGTTTGCAATTAGTCTTTCTTATAACTTTTTTGTCATTTTCATATACATTATGAAACTCGCTATTTTTTCTTTAGGTTTCATTAAAAATTATTTACTTCTGAAAAACAAAATTTGTTATTTTGATAATTTTCATGACTATATGTCAATATAGTATCATAATTTTAATGACTGGGATGTTTTTGAACAGATTTTCTCTGCTATTAGAGTAATTTAATCATATTTATTTATTTTTATTTTTTTGAAATATCAACTTATATTTTAAAATAAACAAATTATGGAAGCCCGTAAGTTTTGAGCTGGGAGACAAATACATATTTACTATAAAACTCAATTTGTTTGAAAAAATAAGCCCTAATTAACACCATATTTGAATTATTAGTTTAACAATGATTCTATAAATTTTAATTTTTTTAAAGAACCTTTCAAAGTAGGAACATTTGAACATTTGTATTTTTTATAAAACAAGAAAAAGAAATAAATAACATTATGAAAAAGACAGCACCATTATTTACATATTTTGAAAAAAAAGTTCCCTCTCCACAAAATATAATCCGAATGACGAAAGAAATTAGTTTTCTTACGAACGTAATAGTTGTATAAGCGACTCCCATCTAATTAAAACTTCAGTCATTTGAAAAGACAAATAGTGGTTATTACGACGTTATAACAACCTAAGATTTATTCCCCAATACCGTTGTAGCACCGTTACCATACCACGTTGTACCAACGTCGGCTAGCCGACCACTAGTCATCCAGCTAACGGCGGTACGACGTTGTCCCAACCCATTTGTGCTACTTGGGAAAGGTAGCCCCAATAAAAACCAAGATATCGCTACCAAAATTAGCATTATACGGAGCTTTGCTACTCTCCAAACTTTTACATTCAATTAAAGAAAACATGAGTTTCAAGGAGACACCTACGTACGCTTGGACAGATTCAATGATAACACTAAGCTGGATCAACGGCAATCCTAACAAATACAAAGCCTTCGTGGCAAATAGAGTGGCCCAAGTCCGGACAATTACACAGCCGGCGCAATGGAATTACGTCAAATCAACTGAGAATCCAGCAGACTGTGCGAGTAGAGGAGTGAACCCCGAACAACTACAAACACATCCATAATGGTGGCATGGACCAAACTTTATACAACGATCTGCAATTCCAAACCCAGAACAACCTTTCCTGTTAAATGATCCTCCAGAACAAGAAACATATTCAATTAAATCATAAACCAATAATTGTGATTCACTAATCATTCAACATCTCCTGCAAAGGTTTCCATCAATTAACAAAATACTGAAAACAATAGCGTTCATTCGACGATTCGTGAAGAGTAGTCAAAAACACTACATACCAACAACCACCTGCATAATGGCAGCAGAACTAGCACAGAATTTGACTTCCAAACATGTCAAATTATTCAAAATGCTCACTTCATGTGTGATCTAAATAAACCATTACAAAATGCTAAGTCTAAGAGCGGTCGCTGCGAAATAAGATTATTACATCATGAACCTCTGATTCCAAAAAGCTGTGCCATCCATTCTACACCACCAAGTATGGTCTGGTTACAACTTCATACGTCAAACAGCTGGATTTTTGTAGCAAACAGAGACTACACTTCTGATTTTAGACAGCATATGCTACACTACCATCACTCCAATAACAATTTCAGGATTACTGGGATACTTCAACTACCTATGCATTGCACACTCAAGCGAGATTCAATCACATTGTATAGCAAAACAACATACACTACCTATCAGAATAAGGCATTCCTACAAACTTACAATTTAACAAGGCAAGCTAAACGGCTAAAATTGCCCATCATCATCGATGATCACGACATTAATAATTTAGAAACCTCAATAAGGGACCTTAAAAAGAACGAAGAAACTTATAATGAGTTGAACAACCACAATATTCATCACTACACCACGACATATGTACTCGCCGCATAATTGGAATAACTATATTCCATTACCGCCACAGCCAGTTTTAACTAGATGGGGTACTTGATTGGAAGCAGAAATTTATTATTGTAATCATTTTACAAGATAAAAGCAGTCTTCGATAATATAGATGAAGGTGACGCAGCTTCTATTCCAGAAGCTACAAAACTTCTTGTTGACACAGAAATACAAAATCGTAGATACTCCTGATGATGACCTAACAAGTCGAAATCGATCGAGTGATTTTTTAAACTTTTTGAAAAATATTTAAAATATTCTGCGAAACAAAAAACAAGTGATTAATAAAAAAAAATGTGTTTATTAAGTATAAATACAAAATCAGTTGATATATATATATATATATATATATATATATATATATATATATATATATATATATTTCTACATCTATTTCTAAAATCTTAAAAGGTAGATCTCTGCTACAATCAGAATCGTTAAAACATTTAAGCACATTGGAAGGTAAAATAATGCCAGTTAAGAGACCATCTTCAAACGCAATAAAATCTAAACTTAACTCAGTTTATTACGAGAAAAATTTAGATTTAGCATTTTGAAAATATTAATAAAATGTGTGTGGTGAAACGAATGTTATATACTCTTTTAACGTCCGTAGTGGTGGAAAGAAGTTTTTCAAAATATTAAGCGTTGTTAAGCGATCATCGTCAGTCATTCATATTCAAAAATTTAAAAAAGTATTTCATTCTTCACTGCAATACATAAATAATAAAGTTTCGTTTTTTTTTGCGGTAGAAAAACGGGTTGTTTTTGTTACATATTTGGCCATTTTTAGCGCATATTTCATGTTTTTTAATGCATATTTGCATACATATTTTACTTATTTTTAGAGCGGGCTCTAATAATTATAGATACTTGACTATCAAGATAGTCTTAAAATATTCTGTAAATAATTTAATAGTGTTGCCATATATAACTGTCGGTGATTTTCGGAATAATTCTTCAGGTTAACTTGCCAGAGGTGCATATGTATATATGGAACAGAGTAACTCCGAAGTCGTAATTCATCTCAAATTTTAAAGCTTTTCTTAACATTTGTTTACTTGCGACACGACATCATGGTGGGTATTTCTCAACATCCCATAATTTTAAGTCCAATAATTCAACATTTTATATAAAATAATATTTATTAAATTTTATTCATATCAAATGAAACAAATACTATTTCAAATACAATTAGATTATATTTTTAAAGAACAATTAATAGATGCATGTAGCTCAAATTGTATACATTTCAGTTATTCGGTTAGATTAGAACGGTAAAAATGGCATACCAGTTAAGTCTCCAACTAAACCGGGGGCAGGGGCAGCGTAGACCTAAAATAAGTGAAATATTTTAAAAAACCTTATTGTATTTTATATATAGTGTATCGGTATACTTACAGCGGCAACTCCAACTAGAAGAACTATTAAAACGGCAAATTTCATTGTAACTTAGTTATTTTCGCTTACAAACTTATTGCTTGATATGAACTGAATGATTTACTTATGAATTTTGGCGAGTTTATATACCGAAATTTTTATTTACCTACGATGTGCTGTATCTAAAAATTTGCGACGAAATTAAAATAAATTTGCTTAGTTTGTTTGAAGATGGTCTGTTTGTATTTATTTTTATTCTTACGTCTATTTAATCTATTTAATATTTTGGACTTTTACATTTGTTCAAATATTTTCAAAATTGTTTTAAAAGGGCAGATGGGAATTCTTTCGTTATTCATCATCTTTGTAAAGTAATATTTTCGAACGAATTTTATTAGTTTCTACAATTTTTACTGATGTTAGATGCACGTGGCTATAGATTGTTAACTAAACTTGGTAAACTAGTTAATGCTCCGCTAGATGTTGCTTCAAAAATGCGAGGAGTACAAATTATTTCAGAAATCTAATGTGCCTATAGTTTTATTGATAACCAATTCATATCTTTGGAAATATAGAATTATTAATACTTGAGCATAAGTGAATGGTTAATATTGAACCTTTGCTAGAAAGTTTAAAAATATTTTGTATTTGCATCATTAAGCTATAAACTATTTATGAGCAGTTCCTATCTATTACACCAACACTACTATAAGAATCTTTCAAAATATGATTTGCTATATAGCTCACGAAACATATAGTTTGAAACGGGGGAAATCAGATAAGGAAAATGAAAATCATATTTCACAAAATTACCATTTTTTGCAAACAACTAAAATCGTCTTTAGATTTAAAAATTCTTGAACTAGGACTCAATGGCAACCAATTCAAATTTCGGAAAAAGTTAATTATGGGTTATCTAGGGTACCTGTGATCATTTTTTAATTATGGTGAAGTATGTAATAATTTTTTAAACTAAAAAAATAAAAATTTGAACCCAAGTGAAATATGTACAATAAAAAATCCCAAATTTGTTGCATGCAATAAACGTTTCAAAATCAATAGGATTTTGTAACAAGTTTTAATTAACAAATTTGTTCAGCAAATTTCAAAAGATTGACATGTGGGTAGATTTTCCGGAATGCTCATGATACGTTCTCTTACCAGGACAAACCAATCGAATTATTCCTAAAATCGGCAATATAAAGAACGGGTCTCTAACAAACGGGTTGTTGCAACAAATTTCAGTTATCAAATTTGTACTACAAATTTCAAAAGATTGACTTGTGGGTAGGTTTTCCAGAATGCTCATGATAGGGCCTCTTACCGGGACAAACGAATCGAACGATTCCTGGGGTCGGTGATATAATTAACGGGTCTTTTACAAGGAGGTCCCACCTTTTATTAATGAAATAAGTCAAACTAGTTAAAATAACATTTAGATCAAATTTCATGATTGTGCCAACTCCACATCATTCAGAATCAATTAAATTCTAAGAATTTTTCTTATACGCCACATTTCTCTACAAATGATAAATAAAAAAATACACAACAGCTTGACTTAGCGCTATTTCCTTCCTTCAACCCTAATTTCAAAGAAAACTTTTTGAAAAATTTTAGATGGGTGATTTCTGGAAATCCCACCTTTTATTAATAAAATCACTTATTACTGAACCGTAAATATTAGTTTTAAAATAGTTTTTATTTTATTGTAATTACAAGTTTGAATTATTAATCCAAATATTTTTAAATCAAATTGACGTACTAATGTTTAGTTTTGTAAAACATGACATTCTGTGCAAAATTTTTAATTATTTTTATAATTATTTGCATAATTTGCGTTATAGTGTCTAGAATAACTGATACGATTTTTTTTTGATAATTGGTAGTTCGTTACTTAATTTGATTTGCCAGCCGTGCATATTATATAATGCCTGTGAAGTTAGCCCGAAAAATCTCCCGAATAAATTCGATGGCAACACGATACAAAACGAATATCGCGATATTTTTCAGTGTTATCCTGGAAAGTTCACTATATTATGCTAGTTTTTAACGTCATCGCGAAAAATTTGTACTATCATGACATTTTAATTTTTTTTTTGTTGTCCCGAAAAAAAATTCCAAAGCAGCAAATTTCAGAAAACAAAAGTCAAAGGTTAATCCAAAAATGCAAAATCAATCATTCTGGTTATTAGTAATTAAAACAATTATTGTAAAAATTGTAGTGCGAGTCATCGAGTCAAATTTTAGATATAGCACATGGAAGTCGCAGTAGATATTAATTAACAGAGCAAAGTTGATATGGAGTTTGTAAAGTACGACACGAATTTTAAATTTGGCGTTTGAAAGGTCGATGCAAAATTCTGCAAAATCCATACCAACCTTTATACCAATTTTCGTTCAGAGAATTGTTGTTTTTCTAATATTAAATATTTGAATTAATTTTTTTTTTACATTTTATTAAATTTGATTATATCGCTTAGAATTATATTAGTGCAATTTTTTCGAGGGGATATAAAAAGTTATCGTGAAACTCGTGAACAAAATAAACGCATATTTTTTGTTTTGTAAATAAGCCCGCGACCTCATTACGATTATCTGTTAGTCCATTAAGTCAACAACATGTATGCTGAGTTTTAGGAAAATTCGTTGGATTTTGCCACCCTTATGGCATGTACAACTAAAATCGGGAAATAACTTAAAGTTCCTGTTCCACGAAAAAATATTAAAAAAGATTTTGCCAATCAGCTAACGATCTCTGTACGATTTTCTGTTAGTCCATTGAGTCAACAATATGTGTGCTGAGTTTTTTAGAAAATCCGTTGGATTTTGCTACCCTTATGCTATGTACAACTAAAATCGAGAAGTTACTAAAAGTTCCTCTTTTACGATAAAATATTAAAAAAGATGTTGCCCATCAGCCCACGATCTCATAACGATTTTCTGTTAGTCCATTGAGTCAACAACATGTGTGCTGAGTTTTAGAAAAATCGCTAAGATTTTGATACCCTTATGGCATGTACAACTAAAAACGCGAAATAACTAAAAGTTCCTGTTCTACGATAAAATATTAAAAAAAAGTTTGCCAGTTAAAAATATTAAAATTTTTTTTGCCCAAATTTCAGCTGATCGATGGAAGTTGGTAACTCAGACTGTAACTTCTGAATTGTCTATAGTATATTATACCAATTATATAGCATTTTACATATTTTTGCTGTATTCTGATTATT
This sequence comes from Nephrotoma flavescens, assembly GCA_932526605.1. NCBI lineage: Eukaryota > Metazoa > Arthropoda > Insecta > Diptera > Tipulidae > Nephrotoma > Nephrotoma flavescens. The sequence goes on along the minus strand of OW052220.1, from coordinate 247,745,985 downwards.
TGGAGGTGATATTAGAACTAGGTATATCAAGTAATATATCTTTCGGCTATAACATATTGTTTGGGCTGGGATAGCCAATACACCTTCCGCGTTATCATCTTTCGGCTGGGATGTCAAAGCACTATCTGCATTATCTGTCGGCTGGAAACTTTCGGTTAACTTTAACAGTATTTGATTTTATTAAAAATACATTTTAATTTATGTTTTAGTTGATTTTGGTATACTTTTTATCAGTAATTTTTATGGATAGAAAAGCTATGCTTTATCCTTTATACTAAATATATAAATAAATATTCAAATTGGTACAGTCCGTACATACATATAAAAAGGGTTCGGTTCCTCTGACAAAATTTAATATGTTGAAAAAAAAAATTAAATGGAACCACCTACACACCCAAATAATATTAGTGTTGTAAAATCCAAGAATAAGCAATCCAGATAGTATTTTCTTTTTACTCATTTTCATTGCCATCCGCATTCAAATTCAGCCACTATATCTGAATTTGTACTAATATAGAATTGACCCAATTCCATTGAAAAACAAAGCCGGTTAAATGAAAAATTTTCTGACAAAAATTGTTCTAGAAACCAATGAACTTCGGATTTTTGATTGCAAATTCATGTAATAATGTTCATTAGCCAGAGGGACTAGTTTGTTTTTCTTCAATTCATAAAAGATAATTTACGAAAACTATATTTGTATGATAAGCACAAATTTCATCAGTCTAGCCAATCTATTAACCGAAGTTTGAAATTTTCTTTTCCCGTTTATTCGGCTCCTGCGCTAACGATAATTTTTTCCCGTGAGCACTAACTAGCACAAATTGGGCTTAATCAGTATATGCAAAGTTTAATTTTGAAATTCGAATGTTTACCTGCTACAGTTGTCCATACATGTATAACTAAATGACCTCTGAATCAGTGCAGGTAGAGGGGGACAAGAAGTCATTGAATGAAAAAGAATACGCAAAAACGGAATGAAAGGGAAACATTTTACACACACACACACACACGCACATTTGTTTAAATAAAATTTGTTAATCTCATGCTCTCAGTATGTATGCAGATATGGCGTGGACTAGAATGCTGCACCGCTGTATCCGCAAAAGTAGAAATTTATCCAGAAATTGTTTTCCTTCTCTCAAGCGTGATTGAATGTACCAACAAAGTTTTAATATTCGTTATAAATTTATTTTATTATAATTAATATTGATTGCTGCGACTACTGGTCATGTCCTTCGATGTTTCCTCGTTGATCGCCAAAATGTAAGAGACCGTAAAATTAATGTAAATTAATTAGCTTTGTCAAAACAAGAAATATTGAGCAAAGGTACTAAAATGCAGCGAATTCAAAACGTTGCGCAATTATTGATTTAGTACTAATTTACATAAATCGCACTCGTTCTCAATTAGTATTCTAGTACAAATTGATCGACATTTTTGTTTTGATTGACATTCACAAGAAATGTCAGAAAGTTTACATAATAAATGGATACAAAACAAAGATAAGTATTAAAACTAATTAATAAATAATAATTATAAGATTACATAATTCTAATTCTAATTTTAGGTTAATAAATGATGTTAAGCAGCTAGAGTTCCAGGTAGAATGGTAAGTGTATGTTGTTGATCCAAATATGTGTTCTTTATTTTAGGTTTATGATGAAACTGGAATGTCAGCTGATCCGTAGTTTATTATACGAATGATGAGAACTGAAATGTCAGCTGATCTTGTTTACTACTTTCGATGGCCATCCGCAGTTATTAATTGATCCGCAATGACATTAATAAAGGTTAAATATGTCTAAATTTATCAGCTGGTGTTTTTAATTTTTAATTGATTCAACACAGTATAAATAATTAGCGTACATATAATCATATCAATGATATACAGGGTGTAGCAGCATTTGATTTGTTTTAAAAATGTATATGGCGCAAAACATCATATTCATAGTGGCGTCATCCTATTGAATCCAAATAACGACTAAATTTTCCTCTTCAATCGTAAAGAATAAAAAGTCAGTTAACATGACACGACATAAATGTTGCCATTGACTGTAAGTGCTCATTTTCGAAGAAAAATAGCACTATGGTGCCTATGGACCATATTCCAGTTGTCACCTATCCAGTTGTTGGAGTGTTCACGTAATCGCCGAGGTGAAAATGAGCTTCGACGGAAAAAACGAGTTTTGGCAAAAATATCGTCATATTCCTCTAACTGACAACTACGCGGGCTCTAAAAATATTTTTTTTTAGTTGAGACTTATTTTTCCTGTGGATAAGTTTGTGGTCGAAAACCGTAATTGTTTAATACAAACGAAATTAAAATTGTTAATACTTTGTTTAATTTGTAAGATTCTCAAATGAAAATATTTTTGAAACGCCTCACACTAAAATAATTAAATTAACTTCCTCTAAAAAGTACTATTTGATGAGAATAACATAAATAATAAAGATTGCACTTTATCTTAATTCCTTAAATCGAGCTTTTAACACATTATGATATAAAATGAAAACGTGTGTTATACGGAGCACTTCAAATCCAAATCATTAATATTTTGGTGGTCTCGTTATAGTTATTTTGGATGAAAACGCAAATTTAGCAACAAGAATAATCTGTTTTGCATAATATTTTCCACTGTCAACTTATATAACATTATGTACATAAATACTGTGTGTATCAAGAGCTTTTACATCTAAATAATATTATCTGCTGATTTTATTCGATTCACATCAAAACATCATTCATGTTTTAAGATTTATGTGTTTGCTGAATACATAACAGAGTAAACAAATATACATGTTTTTAGAAATGGAATGGGGGCGAAAATCCCCTAATGGATAAATTACATTACCATTTTTCGTAATAAAAATGAGATTTTCCTTTCGTTACGTACAATTTTTACCAACAAAAAATATGTACTTTGTTGTTTTTTATGTATTTTAATGGTATTTACAAATATGTAGCTATGTATAAATATTTTGACAAAATAAATTCGATTTCCATAATGATGACGAGAAAATTGTACCATATATATAAATACAAAATACATATATGTGATTTACTTATTTTAGCAAGAATGTGTTTTTAAATTACCCAAAAAGCAATTAAATTACCAAAAAAAAAAAAATTTGATCATACACACAGAAGCTCAGTAATACATTTATGTGAAAATATACGTACGGTAGTCATAGTACCTTGCTCGTCATAAAATAATTATAATTTTTTAATTAACAAAAAGCAAAAACAACGTCTATACCCATCTTATGTGCCACCATGTGAATATACTTATAACCCACACAACAAACTACGTATTATAATAAAAATTCCAAATTAAATTAATTTAATTTTATTTCCTCCCCTTGAAACTATATATAAAGATCTTGGAACTATGAGTATCTACAGCAAAAAATATCATTATCTAATGTTATTTGATAAAAGCTTTTTTGTTATTGTTGTGAACATAACGAAACATTAAAATGTATGTTCATGTATGTTATAAAAAGTAAATGCCATATTGAGTGTAGGAAGGCAGAACATATGGAACTTTTCGTAAATACATAAATTAGATAACCGTAAAATAAAAGCTTTCACGTTTCATCTAATTAGAAATATCCAGACGGATATTTTTGATGACTTCTGATCCAAAATAGTTATTGTCCTAAAATATGTGTAATGAAAAAATATTATTTTATGATTACATTAAAAATTTGCTTTATTTTACAAAGCGATATTTTTACAGATTTTTTTCACAAAAAAAAACTGTTTTTCACAAATTGTCGGCCCTTCTTTCTAGCAGAGAGCTTTCATAGAATCTTTACTTTTTGTCGTAAATATGTTGAAAGCATCGCATTTTCGAAAAATTTCTAGTTACAAAAAAATTAAAATTAAATTTTCTACCAAAAATGTTCCTGTTGATTTGTTGACAAGAAGCTCCTTGATTAAGCATTTAATTAAGGTTTTTTTTCATAAACTGGGAGATATCAGAGAGTTTTGGCCAATATCGGTACACCGGATATGGCAGCTTTCATATAAAGTTTTATGTCTTTGCAAACTGTTGGAAAAGTATTTGCTACATACAAGTGGAACCAGCCAGGAATTAAAACTTAACTTACTAAAAAAATAAGAATGCGATAAATGGCATTTCAATGTTATTAGACCCAGTCAAACTTAATTTTCATGTAAGAAACCCAACGAAACCTTCGTTAAATTTTAGCTGTCATTTAAGAAAAAAATAGTGTGCGCTATTTCTTGCTCGAAAATAATAAAAATTTAAAAATACACCTTGTTGTTGTGTTTAAAATACAGCAGAAGCGTACATTTTTTGTTTACTATTTTTTTCTTAAATAAAATTATTTTTATATTTTTTCAGATTCTGTGATTAGTTTTAATAATGTGTGATATTATAGTCGAAGTGTAAACGCTATTTTACTACTATAAAATTTTAATTTTCTTTACTTTATTTCCTTTTTCCATTGTGATGTAAAAGCATCTCGTGTATGTGTACATTTTCAAATATGAAACATATATAATATATAACAACATGAACAATTATGAAATTTCTCTAAAAACCATTTCACAAAAAAAAACAGCTGTTTATAAATGAACTGCTGTCACTTAAGAATTATTATTTTTGGATTAGTGGAAAAAATTAAAAACAATTGATTTCGTCAAAAATTCTAATTTTTTTATTAAGTTTTTATTCCTGACTGTTTGGGCCATAAAGTGGGACCCAGTCAGGAATTAAAACTTAGCTTAATAAAAAAATAAGAATGATATAAATGGCATTTCAATCATATTACCCAGACAAACTTAATTTTCATGTAACAAAACCAACGAAACTTCGTTAAATTTTAGTTGTCATTAAAGAAAAAAATAGTGTGCGGTATTTCTCGCTCGAAAATAAGAAAAACTTAAAATACGATTTGTTGTTGTGCTTGTGTTTAATATACAGCAGAAGAAGACAAATTGTTGATGCCATATTTGTTTTACGTACATTAGTTTAGTACTTTATTTATTAAATAAAATTATATAAATATTTTTTTCAGATTCTGTCATAAGTTATAATAATTTCTAATAAAGTAAAAATGGTGTTTTAGTGAATTTTGTTAAAAATTAATTTGTTAATGGTATGATATTATAGTCGTAGTGTAAACGCTTTGTTACCACTATATAATACTTTAATTTTGTTTAGTTTATTTCCTTGTTCCACTGTGATGTAAAATCATTTCGTGTATGTGTAGGTACATTTTCAAATATGAAACATATATATAAAACAATATGAACAAATATGAAATTTCTCTAAAAGACATTTCACAAGAAAAACAGCAGTTGGTAAACGAACAGCTGTCACTTAAGAACTATTATTTTTGAAGGGCTGGATTGTCAAAAAAACAATTGATTTCGTTAAAATTCTTATTTTTTTATTAAGAATTTTTTCTAACTGGTTTAGGGTTAATGGCCTAACCAGTAAGGAATAACAACTTAATAAAAAAATATGAATTTTTGACGAAATCAATTGTTTTTCATTTTTTTTGGAATGTCAAATCCAAAAATAATAATCTTAAGTGACAGCTGTTTGTTTTTTATTATGAAATGTCTTTTGGAGAAATGTCATGTTTGTTCATGTTGTTATACATTTTAATATACAGTTAGTCATTCTCAAAGTTGGTCGATGCAAATATCGAATTTAATTGTTTAAAATATTAGATTAAAAAAAAATATTTTTAAATTCTGCGACGTTTTTCATTTTGTTTAATTTATCCGTAACACATATGCAAGAAAAGTACCGTAATAAATACACACAAATACGAACTTCGCAGTTTTCAAACAATTTTTTCATTTATTTAAGTCACTTTCATTGTTGGCCGATACGTTATACACACACATTCACGTAAAATTACTCAACAAAGAACAATATTTTTCTTTGTTTTAAACATTAGTCTGTTTTAAATTATTCGTCAGTAAGGACCTTATAGAGAATAATTTTGTGAATTGTGCCAAATTTTTCTAAAAAATCTAACAAAAGAAAACGTACTTCTTTTGATAAGCGACATTTAGTTGTTTTCCATCATACTAAAGGAAAATCACATAAAGAAATTGCAGAGATATTAAATATGTGTAAAAGTACTGTAGGGAATATAATTCGTCGGTTCAAAAATGAAGATCGCATTGATTTTATACCGCCAAAACCTCAAGAAAAAATTTTACCGCTCGCAAAAAGCGTTAGATAGTAAACCAAATTAAGATACAGCCCAAATTAAGTGCACCAAAACTAACATCTATGGTTCTCGAGAAATTTGAGTAGACTGTTAATCTAGAAACCGTTAGAAGAACGCTCCGCGAAAATGGTTATCATGGTCGAGCAGCCAGAAAAAAACCATATATAAGCGATGTAAACAAGAAGAAACGAGTTCTGTTCGCTAAAGAGCATATGACGATTTTTGGAAAGAGGTTATTTTCGCGGGCGAGACTAACATTAATTTATTTGGTAGCGATGGCCGGGTCAATGTATGGAGAAAAGCGAATGAGGAGCTGAACGGCGGCGGTTCTGTAATGATTTGGGGGTGTATGGGAGCAGTAGGTGTAGGTAATTTACAATTTATCGAAGGAATAATGAAAAAGGATCAATATCTCAACCTTCTAAAAAAAAAAATGAGTGAGTCCATTAGTACTCTCAAGGAGATGTGTAAACATGGTGTGTGTATAGTACGTGGGTACAGTTTACTTTGAAGGAAGAAGGAATGCAATTTTACTAACCAGAGTTTTTCATTTGTTTATTATCGTTAAATTGGTCTATTACTCTTTTGGTATAATCGACGCAATTGGATTTTGGTAGCTAAAATAAGATATATTATATACTGTCGACTCTAACTTTAAAAATTTTCATTGAAAAACTGCACAATATGGTCGTCCCATATCTAGCAGTGAATATGTTTCGACCTGAGTACATTTGCAAATCGAATTCGTCTCGCAGGAAGTTTATAAGAGGTTCAGCTTGAGGAACAGCAACATTAATATTGAAATCCCCTCTCATAATCACCGGCAAAAGATGATAGTCTCCTTGGAGAATTTTTGAAATTCTTTAGGATATGGGGTAAGGACGAAGTAAGGACGAAATCGAAAGATTTATTCGGCGAGGTTAATACAACTACAGAAAGCATCTTATTCCCATTGAGAAGCTGAAGTTCAGCCGTATATATATCATCAATGAGTTGTGTTGTTACGCTCATACCAGTTGTTTGTCCAACGATGATTTCTTTATGCGAGGTGACTGTATGGTATGAGTATTCTATTTGAATTTTTCTATATTGTTAATCCGGCAGCTCACTCACCGTCTCACTTGAACTGAACGCAGATCTGGAAAAGCAAGAAAATTGAGCATCCTTGCGTGACTGTGTCAGTTAGGTCGAGGTGATGTGTATGACCTAAGACTCTGACAGTTCAATATTAAAAACCAGACGTCATTATTATCTCGTACAAAATTCGCCATTACAACGGATAAAGCGGATTTGTGGTGAGGCGCGATAGCTAATTTTGAAGAAGACCCATTGAGGTCCCATTTTTACGTCCATGGTAGACGACATGATCATCGATAGCCGACGTGATGAACAGTCCTTCGATACTCGTTGCTCGTGCTAAAGCAATATACACAATTTATTAACTGTGTCTTTTATCGTAAGAGTATATACTGACTATCTCGTTATAGGTACCACCCTGTGATGCATGAATTGTGGTGGCACATGAAGGTATGACGCTTTACATTAATTGTTGTTTATGCTTAACATTAATTGTTGTTTCGATTAATAGTTGAGCTTTTTCTAGAAATGGGCACCAAACATCGGTCGATATTCGTTTTCTGTGCCCATCCAGCTTCAAGCCACCTGACCTTCTTGCCAACTTGTGAATTTGAACCGAAATCCATCCAGAGTCGTTTGACATTTTTTACTGTCGACGTTTTCATCGTTCTCGTTGTCCTGGTTAGGATGCCTATGCATTCGATATACTTTAGACAGCCCATAGTTCCATTCGCCAGTCCATTTGTTACGTCAATATTGGTTTTGAAAAAGTACGGCAAATTATTTGTGTCCACTATGCTCATTTTATGGATCTTTTGACGGAATTGCTACTCCGGCAGCCCACTGACCATCTCTATTGAACTGAAAACAGTATTCAAACGTAGGAATATTAACAAGTTCGTCATTGCGCAGCCAGGTCTCGAAAACCAAATGAATTGAGCATACCTGCGTGACTGTGACCTGAGACTCTGGCAGTTCAATGTTAAAAACGAGATGTCATTATAACCCCATTCAGTAGAAGACATGATCATTGATAGCCGACGTGATGAACAGCGCCTAGAGACTCGTCACTCGCGACAAAGCAATATACAGCAGTTGTTGACTGTGTTTTTAATCGTATGAGTAATCGTAATTCGTATTTCGTATCGTAATTTTTTTTTTATTTTTCTGATCGATGGAAATGTAGATGGTTTCTATTTCATTCATTAAATTACTTTTTTTCATTTTCCCTACTATTATACATATACATAATAGCATGCCATGTATAGTAAAAATTGTTTTTGTTGAGTTTCTTGCTTTTTTCAAACGAAGTAGGTATACGTCATTTCCGTTCGTTTCATTTACAAGTTTACTCTATACAAAAAAATTTTGGTAGGCGCGCGTAAAGATGTTTACACATCAATAATCTCAAACAAAGTGTTGAAAAATTAGGTATTCCCAGAACATTTAATGTTTACCAAGACAACGACCCAAAACATACAGCGCATATTGTTCGCGAATATTTGATTTACAACTGCCCCAAAGTTATCCAGGCAACTTCGCAATCCCCCGATATTAACCCAATCGAAAATTTATGAAATTATTTGAAATCAAGGGTTCGAAAAAGGAATATAACCAGCAAATCAGAAATTAAAAAAATAATAGAGGAAGAATGGAAGAAAATTGGGCCTAGCTACACACAAAAATTGATTAGTTCAATGAAAAATCGTTTAGCATGTGTTATTGAATGTAAAGGAAATCCAACTAAATATTAATTTCTTTTAATTATCTAAATTGAACTAAATTATTATTAATTACGTCATTATCAACCAACTATGAAAGTGATTGAACTATTAGCAGAATTTTTGTTAATTATTTTTTTTTTAATTTCATTATTATAATATGTAAATAACTGTATTTTCGGTTTTATGAAATAATAAATAAACCTAAAATATTATCTTTTGTCTTTTTTTGCATTTTTTTTTTTTCCTAATTTCCGGTCGCGTAGAATTCTCTAGGCCAAACAAACTGCTACAGATGGCTTTCCCTTATAGAATCATTCCTTTTCCGGTATCCATTTTTCTTCCTTCCTATTTTTAGCACATGTTTTTTTCTAATATCCAAAATGGATAAAATTTTATAATTTTTTTTGTATTTTTTCTTTTGTTGAATTAGGAATCGAACATAGTTTTGTATAAAAATTTATTCATTTTTTCCCCCTCCATCTTCCATAATCCATAGTGAATCTGATCAACTCGAATCTACCTAATACTACATTTTGTATAGATTTTAGTTACAAATTCTGGTTGGTTAATACACTAAAATAATTCACATCATCTGACTTGATTTCCTCATAGGAGTTTGAATGCTTGACTCAGTTGATGTCGAACCTGTTCGTATAAGTACAATTTAGCAAATTTGATTGCTTCCAATTTTATTCTGTTTGATTTATTCATTTGCTGAATTGTATAATTTAAATTATCATTGTCCACTTCCTTCTCTTCCTTTCTCTAAGATGCCAATTACCTACTATAAATAAATTCGTAACTGATAAATAACGTTTTTACTGACAAAAAAATACTGCTCTTATTCATCCTCACCTGCATATTATTAATTTCATTCCACTAATTTAATTTCGGTTCATTTATAAATTTTGGTTGAGTTGCACATTTTTTGTACTTTATTCATTAATAATCATTTTATTCTATTTTTATTTCTATTTTTAAGTCATAGTAATTTTCTTTAATTTTCACGGATTCGCAAATTAAATTGTTTATTTTTTTCACTGCTGTTCGCAAAAGTTTATATTTTTTTATTTTTATATCTTAGTTTTGAATTTTCTTTATTCTTATTGTTGGGAAACAAGAAACACAAGGGATTTGCAAATCATTTATCATATTTATTCAATATTTTGTGGTTATACAAATTATTTTTATTGTTTCTGTATTGGTATTTCTCTATCAAAAAAAAATTCACGAAAAAATTTACATTTTTTAAAATGTACATCAAAAAAAATTGTTTTTTTCTGGCAAATAGAACAAAATTTTTGATGTACATCAATTTTTTTTTGTCGGATTTTGGTAAATAAAATTTCACATTATTTTCGAGTGAGAAATAGCGCACACTATTTTTTTCTTAAATGACAGCTAAAATTTAACGAAGGTTTCGTTGGGTTTCTTACATGAAAATTAAGTTTGACTGGGTAATAACATTGAAATGCCATTTATTGCATTCTTATCGCACTTTAAAACAGCGGAAACTAAGAGATTACGCTATTTGTCACAAGTGGCAGTACTATCACAATTTGTTTACACAAATATTAAATATGTTCCTTAATATGAACTAAATTGATTAATCTCCGAAGTATAGGAACTCGGTATATATAGTAGTATTGGTTACGGATTCTAAAGCGAGTTTTGGGCAAAACTCTAGGATCTGTTCACGCTGGACTATGACCAAACCTTATGACCAAACCTGGCCGTTCTATGACCAAACCTTATAAAATTTGGTTTCTAGATTGAGTTTGGATTGAAATATAAATTTTAGGTCAAAATATGGTATTTGTGCAGTCGCAACACGATTAAAATGGATTTCGAGGTGGAGTAAAATTTACTATATTGCAATTCTTATATGTATTTTGAGCTAGGTTCTGGTTCAAAATAGTTATACAACCAGTTGAATTTTGGATTCGAAATTTACGAATCGAATAAAAAAATTAAAAGAGCTTATCGTTCAAAAATTTCTAAGTATAAGTAATAAGTAATATTTTGCCGACAAATAATTAAGTTTCAGATTATCACTACTATCTTAAAAGCTCTCACAGATAAACAATATGTACGGTATTTTCTGATAGTAAAAGCCATGCTGAAACCAGGGACGGGCGAAGAAGATTACGCAATGTAATCAACGCAGTTGTCGACGCGTAATCTATGCACTAGTTTATTTTGCATACAACATTCCCACATGCGATTTAGTGCCAACTGAGTCTTATTTCCAAGTTCTTGTCTGGAGTGCCCATGTACCATCAGCATAGGTGATTTTTCTTCCTCGCCACATAAACTTATTGAGCCTTGTGGGCATTTTTTTGTTGAATTTTTCTGAATTTTTCCATGATAGTCCTCAATGATCGCTGTTCAATCCTTTAAATCATCTAATATTATTTTATTAATATTGAGGTGCCAATAGTTTTGAGGTGCTGATTATACAAGGCCACCAGACATTATTGAAAGCACCCCTATTATCCAGGAATAGTCCTAACACGTATTTTGAATTTGCAGCATTAACTTTGTTCGTTAGCGTTAGGATGGCATCTTCCGTTGATTTATTTTTGCGGAATCAGAATTGTTTGGTAGAGTAGACTCAGCTGGCATTAAATTTTTCTACCGCCCTGTCTGTTAATAATTTTCGGGTCAGCTTCGTTTCTATCTTCTCCTTTTCTGATCACAACAACTTTACCTATTTTCCAAATTTTCGGAAACACACCCAGATCTAAACACTTAATGAACAGGTGACTTGTATGGATATATGACCATCGGCAAAACAGTTTGATCATTGACTCTAAATATGCACAAATCCATTGAGTAAAAGAATGCAATTCTACAAAAAATCGCCGTTATAGTGACACTATAGTGAATGCAAACCTGGACAGCATCTTCTTTCTGCACGGTTAGTATTATGAACACACTTAAAATGAGCTGCGGTAAAAACAATTTCATAAACTTTCCAGCTAGTCTATCATGATTCCATATAGATTCCATTTCCATCTTACTAGTGTACCTGCAGTTCACATTTAATTAGCTCTAAATCATTTAACACCACTGTAAAATTAATTTATGCAAATAAAAAATATGTCTTTAGTTAATTATTTTTTAGTTTGGCTAACTGTCAGTAGATGTCACTAAAATATATATTTTTCGAATTTTCTACCTTTATCGCATACTCGAACTTACATAGCATTTTAGAAAAATGTTGTATTTAGCCAGAAATTAACGTACCTGAAATACTTTTTTTTCCTCTTAAATACTAACTAATTATCTGATCTAATTTAATGTTAGTTCGTACCAGATATTAATAGATGGCGCAAAACACGATTCAGTAGCATCAACTTTTATTCGAATTCGCAGATTTAATTTTAGGTCTATCAGTTCTCAAATTATTTGTTATCGATGGTTAATAACAAAAAATTTAGTACCCAATTTAGGATTAAATATTGCAGTATGTTTTATGGATATAGTGACACCTATCAATGTCTACTATAAAATAGTGGAGAAAGCTACACATGATTTTTTAAATGATTTTCTCTCGTTTTAAAAATTTCCACTAACAGAAGTTCAAAATATATGTAGATCATTCAATCACCACTGGCATTAATTATAAGTAGTTATCGACATTGACTATGTATATTCGACACTGTATACGAGTATTAGGCATATCCTACGTTGTCGACTAGTTTTCGACGCTATCAAGTAAAAATGATTAAATGACGTGTAAACGTTCATCTCTAGCTGAGAATAAATGAGAAATTTGAGGAGATTTTATCGGTAAGGGTTATTACTATAAATTTTTAATTTTCTCTGATTGGTTACTAGTGTTAGTTTTTGAGATATTGACCAGAAGCTTTAAATAACTTCAATGGTCGCAAAAAATTAAAAAATTATAGTGAAAATTCTAACCGAAAAACTTTCCATGTAAAGCCAAGCCAATTTTACAGTTATTATAATACTAGAATTACATAACCAATCTAGAAACCAAATTTCATAAGGATTTGTTATGAAATGGCCAAGTTTTGTGAATCCTGGAATTTTGCCCAAAACTCATTTTTTAATCCCTAAGTTTCCTTTACTTCGGAGATTAATCAATTTGTTATATGAAGGAACATTATTTAACAATTTATTTCGCTGGGATGTTTCAACTTGTGAAAAAAGAGATACAAGATAAATATAAAAATTTCCGCTGGTAAAAAACACAAAAGTTCTCTGCTGTGATAGTTCTGCCACTTCTGGAGTAAATTCCTATTTTCCGATGGAAAATTTCTGCTGTCTTATTTGCAGCATGAGAAACAAGAAAAACTATAAGTAACTAAAGTATGTAAATTAATTATCAGTTTTCGAAAATTTAAGCAGAAATTACGTTTTTTGACATAAAATTTTTTTTTTGAAATTTCGGACACTGTAGAACCAAAACGGATGATCTGATCGAGGTGAAACTTCATACTTAAATTTTTTCATATATTCGGAAATCATTTCTTCGGAAGTAGCAGCTTCTCATAGGAGTTCTTCGTTTTTTGCAACTATTTGGAAATGTATTTCATTTACGAGAAAAACAACCATAAACTGAGAGATTTTTAATACATTTTGCAATAAATATCGGACCAGATGATTTTCCCAAAAATTAACCGAAAATGATGAATTTTTTCAAAAAAAATTTTTCAAACTTTATCTCGGCCTTTGTACACCCCAAACGGATTGATTGATCAGAATAAAACTTCATATATAAATTTTTTCCATATTTTCAGTTCTACTTTTTGAAGAAATAGTGGAATTTTTTTCTAAAATAAATAAATTTTGGAATTTTCTCAATCTGAATTTTTATGTTATGGTATTTTGTAAAATGGAATTTTATATTTTTGTTAATTTGGATTTTCAAAATTTCGGCCAGTTGGATTTTTTTTTTGATAACCGACTCGTCCCCGGAACTATGATAAATCACAAATCCCGGATATCATTGTTCCTGATTTTCAAATCCCGGAAATAAAAATCCCAGATATTAAAATCCCGGAAATCAAAATTCTGGAAATAAGAAATAAAAATTACTATATTCAAAATAAACGGACTCGGTCATTTTTTAACCGATCAAGCTGAAAATAGGTATATTGGATGGAAATGAGATTTTAAAATACTTTTTAGGAGAACTGGAATACGGCTACTTTGTATACGGAACACAAATATTTCTTATCCGAATTCATCAAGAAATTAAGCATTTTTGATGCAAATAGGATTCTAAAATGCTTTTGAAAGAAGTTCTGAAATATGATCTCTTTGAAAGGAACCCGGCCATTATTAACCGATTATAATGTAATATTGCCACCTTGGGCGGTACTCGGCCATTTTTTATCCAGTTTTGATAGGATGCTGTGTTAGATGCAAATGGCTCTCTAAAATAAATTTTGGGAGAAGTTTTGGAATATAGCTATCTGTGACGGAACTCGGCCATTCACATATGTTAACATTAGTTATTGGATAAATGGCACCTTTCTTGGTCGTGTTTAACGAAACTGATTTCCAAGCTCGAAAAATAGATAAAATGATCTTCCATTTACAGGTAAGATAATCTACATTCATTAGTGGTCAAGTTAAACTTTAATTTCCGAAATTTAGCACATGGTTTGTGAGCTTTAACCGAGTTTCTTCCTAGGAGGGCGTATTCTAAAACTTCTTACAAAAATAATTTTAGAATCCCATTGCCATCCAGCATACCCAATCCCATCAAAATCAATTAAAAATGGCTGAGTTCCATTCAAGGTAGCCATATTCCAGAATTTCGTTCCATTTTAGAACCCTTTTTTTCATCCAGAACACTAAATCCTATGACAATCGGGTACGAAATAGCCGAGTTCCGTCCGAGGAAAAATTCTTTTAAATTTTTTTAAAGTTTTCCTATTTCCATCAAACATACCTAATCTGGTGGATAAAATTTCAGAACTTCTTCCAGAAACCATTTTAAAATACCATTTCCATTCAATATATCCAATCATTCAAGGATGAAAATAAACTCATATTCTTAAATTTAAATCTCGAAATCTAGTATTTTTTCATGATCCACGATTTTGATTTCCGGAATTTTGATTTACACGATTTTGATTTCCGGGATTTTTACTTCCGTTGTACATGACAGATATGATGCAGGTAAACTTGATTAAACTAAAAAGAGAATGTATGCTAAATTCGATGCTAAATTAGACCAGCGAGGTATAAAATAGGCCGGCCAGGCGAGCATCAAAGCGCACAATTGACAGAACTACGAGAAGAGCAAGGAGGTTAATCGGCTTGCCGAGTTAGACCAGAAACTCAACCAAATTAAAGACGTTGCAAAATAAAGTGTGTAACTTAAATCGCTGAGTGTTTTATTTTCAAAATGACATACGAATTCGTATCGAACGCTAAAAAATGGTTGTTCTGAAAACATTGAGGATTACGCGTTGAGCAAAATGCTGTAAAAGGCTTTAATCTAAACTAAATAACAATAAAATAAATAATATTTGAGTTTAATAAAATTTTAAAAATTTCTCCATGTTAAGTTCATAGAATATATAGTTGATCACTGACCCTTGCTATAGACGTAAGAACACAAGACTACATCTTATGTTCAAAACTTGTTGAGAACACCATTATTGTCGACAATAGATCAACAGCTCCAAAAACGACAGAACAAAACTTTCAGTCATTATGATGTCTCAAAAGCTTCATTTTTTGTACTTTTGCTGTATATAGAACGGCAAATTTACTATTATAAACAAGTAAGACATCCACTTTACAATACAATAATCCTAAATAATTCTTTCATATCATTTTCCTTATGTACAATATTTTCTACTCTTCAACTCGTCGTGATGAGAAAATCTATTTTCTATTATTTTTATACTATTCCAAGAGACATAAGAAGAAACACAATACAAAAATAAAGTTTCGTTGAAAAAGTTTCTTTTTTTTGTCAAAATTTTAAAAAGATGCTCAAAATGTCTTAATATATAAATGTGTACAGCAAAAAGTAGTTCAGGTTAAAAAATATATTACTTGAAGAATGGAAAAGTTCTCTCTTAAGTCGTATATCTTTACTGTTAAACATATATTCATATATTGATTCGTTAATAAAAAAAATTGGAAAAGTTCAGTATTTTTTGTTGATCATTGAAAAACTGATATTGATATTTGATTGGAAAATGTAGAAAGTGTGTCAAAACTCCCTACACTCATATAAACGCAAACACTCCTTAAAACCATAATATAACACAATGGACAAAAACTTTTTTTCGATGTCTAATTGTTTAACACTTATCGTAACCACACATACTATAAACAAAAATTTTAAATTAATTATCCCACAAAATACACATCCTCTATAATAAAATAAAATAAATATAATTTCCATTTTATACTCGTACGTCTACATCTTCCCCCTTACGAAAAAAAAAAAAAGATTTTTCCAAGTATAACAAAAAATCAAAATTTTTCTAACACTGTTCATTCCCATACACATAAAATATTTGTACCTATGTCTATATATATACATATATACCTTTACATAGTAGATAAATAAATTGATCCCAAAAGGATTTCTATATATTATATCGAGAGTTTGGAAAAATCGAAAAACCCGTATACGTATATGAAATGGGTTCATACATATCAGAAAAGATTTTTATTGTAGTCATAAATATCCATCGATATAGTTCTCACTATAAAACTTTCGAGTTTGTTTTTTGTTATATTTCATCTCGATACATAACACTTTATCCAAAATCATCATCATTCCATATATAAGATCTAGAAAATTTATTTCTTGTACATATCTGTTCAAGTGAAGACCACATACCTTTATCTACCTTCTATATCTACGATACTACTACTGGTAGTCTTTAATATATACGAAGAGGAAGAAAAATCAATTATTAATTTTCATTTTCCAAAAATCACAACTTAATTTTTTGTGCTTCCTTACCTTTATACTACACTTCGTTTCTAATATCTATCTAAACATATATGTTCACCAAAAAAGCTCAGTTCTTGTGCTTGTGATGATTTTCATCTTCATTAAACATTTACTGGGTGTGTGTGTGTATATGTATATGATGAACTTTTGATATTATATGCTTAATATTAATAATACTATTATTTTTATTTTTTTAGTTCAATTAATAAAGCTTCGTCTTTGTTGTTCTTGTTTTGCTACTGTGTACTGTGTGTGTGAGTGTGTGTGTGTGTGTGAACTGGATTTCTAATTTTATTTTATTTGGATTTTTCTTTTTGTTTCGTTCATGTATAAATAAATAAGCTTTCTCATACAAGTATGTTGTGCTTTTTTCGTTCATCATATATATGCTTTCAAGACACAAATACATACATCCATATAATATTCATTAATAATCAAACTTATATCGTTTACATGAAAATTGTTAATTAATTATTGTAGAGATATTTTTGGATTTTAAGTTAATTGAAATTTTTTTATGGTTGATTAGATGATTTGATTATGAAAATTGTTTTTCATTAAAATTTTGTTACCAGTTATAGTATTTTATCCGACTTATGATAAATTATATTTAATAATGAATGAAAGCATAAAGAGAAAATTATATGGTGATTAAAAGCACACCACCTGCAGCTGCTGTATAAAGTTTCATATGCGCCAACGCCAAAAATATAGGTACCTGCATCCAAAGTTATCAAAATGAGGACTGGAATCGTTTGGACAGGATCGGCCACTCGTTTTCATCGTTTGGTCGCTTACGATTAAACCAAAGAGAACAACATAAGAGAGAGAATTTGTGTGGGCGAAAAATGTAAACTTTTTTCTTTACATTTTTTGGTGAATTCTTTGATGCAATTAAATGAATAGCAATTTATTTGCATGTCTCTTTTTAACGAAGAGGGTGAAATAATACAAAATAAATAGAACACGTGTATCGTATAAAACAATAAATGCGAATGATCACGAAAAAGTAAAAGATAAACGACTATGAATATTCTTCTTCTTCTTTTGATGCAATGCTCCTCCTGAAGTTTTATGATATTTTTAAAATTAGGTTGGATACCGAAGAAAGACAAATTAAGTTTTGGGAAATGGCTCAAATATTAATTTAGTCAGATGAACAAATTTTGCGATAGTAAATATTCTATCAAAATTGTAGATGAATTTTTTTTTCTGTTTTCAAATTATCTCAACTAAAATCATTTTAGCAATTTTTAAAATGAAACTCCAAAATAAATCTCATAATGTGCAATGCCAAATTTCATTCTACAATTTACCCAACCCATAGTTTTTCTTATTCAAGTTAGTTAGTTCATGCCGAAAATTATTTTTTTTTTAAATAAATAAACAAAAAAAATCTGAAATTTATAGATTCAATGTCATTGAAGGACATTCATATTTTGTTAAAATAAAACAATCAGTGAATTTTGCTGAAACATTTACAATAACACCACCATGGATAGCTACATTTTTTCGACCAATCATATTATTGCTGCAAAACGACGTTTTTTTCTTCAGCAGTTTTTCACAAGAGATTGGTCGACAAAAAATTGTTTGAATGAACGAACGATCGCAACCATAAAGGCGCCCTAAGTGACTTACTGTAAATAATATCGACAAAAATTATTATAAAAATAAATAAACAAAATACAATGAAAATGTAAGCCCCGCCTTTAAATATTTAATGTGTATTATTTTTTGGTAGGTTTTTGATTATTTAAACGCAAAACAAAAAAATCTTAAAATTCTATAAGAGTAACAAAGAAAAGAAATATTTTTTATCTCATTTTTACAGTAAAACTTTATGGTTTTACATTTTGGCATAACCTAAAAATTTCATAAAAGTTTGTACATTGTACATTTTCGTACATTACTCGAAAACAATTCAAACATGATTTGACTATAAAAATGGCGAACGACTTATTTGGATGAGTGTGAGAATTTTTTTTATCTTTACATACATTTTTTGTAGATGTATGAACAATGCTGCCATAAAATAAACTTCAGTTTACATTTTTTATAGCAGTATTATGGCAGCACCGTCACAATTTGTTTCTCGCTTTTATTTTTGCTGACAGCAGATTTTTCCCATGGAATAAGGCCTTTACTATCCACAATACGAATCCAAGTAAAACAGAAGGAGTCATAATCAAAAGAAAGAAGCAAATGTACAGTCAGGCACAAAAGTGTACATACACCACTAAAATTTGCAAAATCGAGATAAATGAAATGATCTAAATAGTGTAATATTAATTAAATAATATATTTAAACAAATAAAAATATTACTGGATAAAAACAAATATTATTTTCAAAAAATTTAAATAATTCATACAATTTATATCACAAAAGTTTACATACAATTTCAAGTACCGTTATCTTTTTTTATAAAGGGTGATCCAATAAGAGGTGCTGGAAGTTTTTTTTTGAAATAAAACGCATTAAAATAAATTTAATAATAAAAAATTGTATTTGTGACGTAAATTCGGTTAATGACATTTAATGTTTGAAAACAATTTCTTTTAAATGTTGTCCGCGACTGGTTCTTGGATGATCTATTTTATGGATCCAATTTACGAGCCGATATTTCGTTAATTACACGTGTTAAGTTCGCTTCTAATGTAGACCACGAGATCTTGGAGGCCAACTCTCGGGTCCGTTTCTTGATATGATGTTCTCATTAAAATTTTCTTTCAATAAATCGATGGTTTGGCCTACTGTGCGGTTTGTTGCACCATCCTGTTGAAACTACAAGTCGGCAACACCAATATCTTGATTTTTACATTATCTTGTTTACACGCTGCGCTTCTCTTCTGGCTGTTCATCAGTCCAAATACGACAATTCTGTTTGTTGACGTATCCATTCAACCAACAAATAAGCTTCATCGCTGAACACAATTTTTCGATAAAAAACGGATTAAATTGGAGCTGTTTCAACGCCCATAAACCAAATCGACGACGCAAAGGAAGGCCAAATACGCCACAATGTGCCATATGAAAGAGCCAGAGCTTCAGAACGGCGACAAATTGATTGATTGCGGTCTTCACCTACACTTTCAGCTACAGCAGCAATATTGATTGTTTCGCGAATAAGGCGTTCAGTTGGACACCATAAAATTCATAAAATGGTCGAAGAGCACGAAAATAATTTTTCACTGAACACTGATTTTTGAAACAAATTTCCACAATTTGTAAACGTTATTCTCGCGTAAGTCTATTCATGGTGAAATGTCAATGAATACTGAACACAAATGTCATATATGAACATGACAGTTGTCAAACATGAATTTCAATGAGCATCCCAATTGGAAAAAGTACCTCCTATTGGATCACTCTCTATAAATACCTAGGCACGTCTATCGACACTTGCGTTCGTCTTGAGTGAGAAACTTTTTTCGTTTTTAATACCAAAAAAATGGTGCGTCGAACGGTAGTGTCAATCGAAATACGAAATCTAATAATAAAGATACGAAAACAGAAAAAGTGTAATAATGAAATGTATAAAATAGTTAGTAAAATTCGAGCAACCTATACAAACAATACTGCGAAATTTTGATAACAGAGGAAGTAGAGGAACAGAGGAAGCACGGGATGTTCGAAGCATAATTAAAAAAGTGGCATCCAATCCGAGGATTAGTGCTCCCAAAATAGCGGTTGAGATTCGGAATAGCACTGGTAAGGATGTTCATCCCAAAACAGTTCGTCGAATTATACGAAACGAAGGGTTTAATATAAGAGTACCAAGGAAAAAACCAGTTTTATTAGTAAATAAGCAGAAAAGGTTTGAATTTGCGAAAAAAATACATTAATGAAGGCTGAATTTCGAAACAAAGCGCTTTTCACTGACGAAAGTAAATTTTAATATGTTATATTCGGATCAGATGGAAGGGGAAACATTTGGCGAGAAATTAACCAGGATGCCTCAAAAAAATTTGCTTCCCACCGTTAAACACGGCGGTGGCAATGTAATGGTGTGGGGCTGCAGCTGGTGTCGGAAAAATGTTATTTAGAGAAAGTAATACGAATCACCGAAAGTATTTGAACATATTGCGTAGCAATTAACAACCGTCCGTCGAATGCTAATGACTAGGCAACCAGGTGATCTTATATCAAGATAATGATCCAAAACACACGGTGATGACAGTAAGACAATTGCTTCTATATAATGTACCAAACAACTTCATCCGCCTCCTCAGTCTCCGGATCTTAATGCAATAGAGCATATCTGGTATGAAGTTGAGAAAAAGGGTCCAAAAATATATGTATATACCAATAGGGATTCATTTAAAAGTGCTCTTTCGAGTGCATGGGCTGAAATTTCGTCAGCGGTTACCGAGAACCTGGTTTTATCAATGCCTAGGCGACCCAACTGAATATTTATTTAAGTTCTTAAGTGTGACTAAACATGACCTTTTTGGTTTTATTTACTGTATGTAGACTTTTGAGATGTAAATTTTTTGAATTTTTTAAATTTTTTGGATTTTTTTTTATATTTTTTTTTGTCCAATAAGAATTTTCTTTGATTGATTAAATTTATTATATAATTAATATTACAATATTGTGCAAATTTTAGTGGTGTATGTAGACTTTTGTGCCTGACTATATACACACCTTTCATAGGTTTTTAGGTTAAGTTGCAGTGGTTGACACTTAGGCCAATTTTTGCATTTTGTGATAGCACGCATTCACGCCACATCATTAACCCATTCACTTATTCACCTACTCACACAACTACAGTATACCACCTGCAGACTGCAAGGTCCATGTCAACCTGTACATTGACGTGAACGGTGGATCGGCGCTGAATTCTGCACTCCATCAGAGGCAGGGATGGGCGGGTAGATTACGTAAAGTAATCTACGTAACTGGTGTGAAGTTTTCAACATTTATCAAAAGTGTAGCTACACAAATTAACAAAAAATAAAAATGTAGATACACAATTCAACAAAAAGTGTAGAACTATACATAAAAAATTATGTCAGGGTTGAATTTGTTATTTATCCGACTAGAACTTTTACAAAAAAATTGGAAAATCGCTAGAGAAAAATTTCAAATAAGCAAAATTTTACAAAATTATTGGTGTCGATTCCGTATGAAAGTTCGATTTTCTTTCAATTTAGAACCTCAAAGATACATAGAAGATTTCCACTGTTTCATCACCAATTTTTGATTTTTTTTATCACCTAATAATTCTATATACTATTAACTAGATACTATAATTTTTAGTGATACGCGGAATATCACTGCGACCTTCGGGGAATTTTTTTTCTTAAGTGTAAATGGAAATAATATCGTAAAAAATGTAAACCGGGTCTTGTGGATGCTTAAGGGCCATTAACACTTAACCCTTTGGTTCGAAATGTACATAATAATGTACATAGATTTTCTATCACAATAACTTGTATACAAATATATTAGTATTAAAATTGACGTATTTGCGCAAGCGCTGGTTTGTTTCTTTTTCATTTTTCCATGAGTTTGTTGTTATATTTAATACCGTTAGTTCAAATACGAGCGATTTATGAACGAGAGTTCAAGTGTAATTTTATCCTAGTCAGTATTCGTATTTTTAAACTTAACTTAGGATAGTTAAAATTGTTTTAAAATTCTAAATTTTTGTGCTACAGTCATCATAAAGGTGTAAATATTGGTATAGTATTTGATTTTTTGTGATTTTCCAATTAGCATTTTATGTTAAAAGGTAAGAAATTTGATGCACATAAAAATGTACAATCCGTACAAAGAGTAATGTACATGATGTAATATTTATGTACATTCCGCTTTGATGGCTATTTATATTTGGTTAATTTCTTTAGGAACATGAATCGTAAATATAGAACAGACTAAGAACTGATTGATATTCTTAGTACGTGGGATTCAGATTTGGAAGATTTTGTTGATACGGAAGAAAATGAAATAGAAAAGGTTCAAAAAAATACTGAGATAAGAGAGGAAAACGCGGATGACGAAATATTAGAATGTGATTTAGAGCAAGACGCATTTGATTCTGCAGACCAAGATGTTTCGACTGCCAAAGTTATTGCTATTTGAAAGGATGAAAATATTCACTTTGAAATAATTGATAAAATGGAAAGCTTTCAGTACACGAAGAAAGGAAATATCAAATGGATCCGGTTATAATTTCATCCACAAATTTCGGAATTTCTTCTAAATGTCGAGTCACATGATATTCCACCCATAAAAACTCCCTTGGAATATTTCAAAAACTATTTGCCGGACGAAATTTTTGAACAAATTGCTTTATTCACTAACTTGTACGCAGAACAAAAACTGATAAGCAACTACAAACACACCAACACATCCGAAATAAAACAGTTATTTGGGCTACAAATGGCAATGGGGTGTTTCAAACTTCCAAGAATCCGGTTGTATTTTGATAAAGCTCTTGGGATTGAATTATTTAGAGGTGCTGTGACGAGCGACCGATTATTTCAGCTTCGAAATAATCTTCATATAACTAATAATCTAAATATGCCAAAAAATTGTGCGGACCAGTTTTATAAAGTTCGTCCTTTCATTGATTCTATTCGAACGTATTTATTATCGTTTATATAATACGGGAATGGGTGGAGTTGACTTGTTAGATCAACTAATTAGTTACTATAGAACATTTATTATTTCCAAAAAGTGGTATCTTCGTTTGTTTACACACTTTACAGATTTCGCCGTCACTTCATGTTGGCTAGAGTATAAGCAGGACTGCATTAAAAACAAAATAAATCAAAGAAATATTTTAGATTTATTACATTTTAGAATTTATTCAAGAATTTTTTTCGGCTTTTCGGACAAAATATTATTTTAACGGACACCTATACAATGTTTACAACTATTTTAGTCGCAGAAAACAAAGAGGCCATTTATTAACAATATTTCTACCACAAAAGTAAAAAAAATGCACTCCCCTCCCCCAAACCTTTAAACCCCAGGGCGTACTTGTGTACACAAAGAACACAAACCCTTGCAAAAA
This sequence comes from Nephrotoma flavescens, assembly GCA_932526605.1. Taxonomy (NCBI): domain Eukaryota; kingdom Metazoa; phylum Arthropoda; class Insecta; order Diptera; family Tipulidae; genus Nephrotoma; species Nephrotoma flavescens. The sequence goes on along the minus strand of OW052220.1, from coordinate 247,721,974 downwards.
TGAAAACTCCCTTAGGTAGCTTCTTGGCAGCTTGGTTTCGTACTGATAAAAAGTTGGTCTACTCATCAGGTTGCAACGACCAAACTGCAAAAATCCAACTCTTGCTTTGTACCGATAATACAAAACAAGAACATATCGATCTAGCGAATTATATATCACTAAATCAGAAACCACAGGAAATTCACACTATGTATGTGTAACAAGCATACATAGTGAGAATTTCCTGTGGTTTCTGATTTAGTGATATATAATTCGCTAGATCGATATGTTCTTGTTTTGTATTATCGGTACAAAGCAAGAGTTGGATTTTTGCAGTTTGGTCGTTGCAACCTGATGAGTAGACCAACTTTTTATCAGTACGAAACCAAGCTGCCAAGAAGCTACCTAAGGGAGTTCTCATTTTTGCAAGGGTTTGTGTTCTTTGTGTACACAAGTACGCCCTGGGGTTTAAAGGTTTGGGGGAGGGGAGTGCATTTTTTCTACTTTTGTGGTAGAAATATTGTTAATAAATGGCCTCTTTGTTTTCTGCGACTAAAATAGTTGTAAACATTGTATGGGTGTCCATTAAAATAATATTTTGTCCGAAAAGCCAAAAAAAAAAAAAAAAATTCTTCAACAAATTAAATTCACGGACGATTATAAAATTCTTCTTAATTTTAGAATTTATTTAGCTTAACCCCTTGTACAAGCTAAAACGGATGCAAAAAAGCGCAGTCGCCCTTCAAATCTAGAGAACGTGGATCCAGCCAACGCCAACAAAGCGAAGCTTTGAGAATAAGCCTCTTAACCAGTTAACTTTTCGACCTTGTTGAAAAATGTGTCTTCTAATTGTGTTGTACAAATTAAACGATAACAAACTTATTCATTATTTTAAGAATTTAAAAAAGAGGGAATATGAGAATATAATAAAATATTATTAACTAAAATTGCAACGAATATATTCGACATTACACAAAATTTTACAATTTTTTCATGACGTATATATTCGTCATAAACAGTTAACTGGGTAAAGAAATTCAGCTGGATAGGTTCGACCACATGCCAAAACACGATAAAAAAAAGAAGCCAGTCGATGCAAAAACTCGAACTGTAAAGGCCGTTCTCACTTTATATGCGATAAATGTATGGTGCATTTATGTCTCAATAAAGACAGAAATTGCTTCGCTGAATTTCATCAAGAATAAGATTCTATTAAAATATTGTGATTTATTTATTTTAATTTTATTTTTTATTTATAAGTAAAAATGTACGTGAAGACATAAATTTTTGAAATAAATACATTTTTACCTGAAATCCATCAGTTTTCTTTAGTTTTTATACGAGCTCTAATTGGGATAGTAACAACCGCCAGTTCGGAATGTACATATAAATGTACATTCTCCAAAAACATCCCCGATAGAATAATTAATCATTTTTCTAGCTAGATGACTTATTTAAGGTATATAAGTAGTAATTTAGATAACAAAATATTTTTCCGGCCCCTCCCGACAAAGTCCGAATGAAAGGGTTAATTCTAGAAATGGCAGCACAACTCTGAGTATACTGGCATTTCGGGGACGCTTTCGAAAATTTTTGGTGATATGCGGCATATCACTGCGACCTTCGTGGAATGTTTTTTCTTAAGTGTAAATGGAAATAATATCGTAAAAAGTGTAAACCGGGTCTTGTGGATGCTTAAGGCTCGCATGACCTGATGGCCCTTAAGCATCCACAAGACCCAGGTTACATTTTTTACGATATTATTTCCATTTAACTTAAGAAAAAAAAATCCTCGAAGGTCGCAGGGATGTGTGTATCGCTTAATTCAGGGTCAGCTGCCAAGAACAATTAACCGCACATTAAAATAAAACGATTTGGCTGATTCCAGAAAACTCAGAGATGTCACCAAGTGTCGACGTATATATTTTCTAAAAGTGATACACATTTTAGACGATTTTTTTTTTAGTAAAGGTGTGCTATTTACACTCTTAATTGCTACACTTTTTCGATGCCACACTTTTCGTTAATTTGTGTAGCTTCACTTTTTATTAATTTGTGTAGCTACACTTTTCGGCGAAAAGTTCACATCGGCCTAATCCAATTGTAATACTTTGAATGTAGTTTGTGAAAAAATAGGATTCGTTAACATAAGTAACATAAAAACACAAACTCCACGGTTCTGCACAAATTCGTAAAGTTATATGTAACATGTGTTGTAGTACATATATGGGGACTCGAGAATTTCGTTTTAGATCTTTTGTTTATAAATAACATAATTAATTATATAATTTTCACAACCAATAAATTCGTTAGTTTTGGGTAGCACCCGATGGTCAAACTGGAATTATTACCTTCCCGTTTTATTTTATTTATAAGTTATTGTCACTTTTATTGATTTAATAATTCTTCAATTTATTGTTTTTTTTTTTAATTTTAATGAGAAAGGTTCAGATTACCGTAAATATCCCATTTAACCCCAAAGTACCAAAAACGACCATTTTTTTTGTTGGTGATTGGGGTAATTAAGCTAATTACGTTCTTCTTTTAATTTGCATTGAAACACACTAAACATTCCAATGTGCATTTAAAAGTAGTGAATGTTATCATCATTCAAAATGCAGTTAAATCTACGTACGGTAACGACTAACGAACATTATTTATAAGCTTGTAATTTCATTATATATAATTTATTTACGAAAAAAGATGTGAACATTTTATTGGCTTTTAAAATCCGTTTAGGATTTACACTTGGTTTTAATGCAAATATGCTAATTGGTCGAAAAAGACCATTTGTGATATAATGTGTCTTTTATTTTAATCAATTGTGAAACTCTAACGACATATTTTATTTTCAAGAAAAAGAAGCTTAAGCTTGCCGAAGTTCTTCAGGAGTTGGAAAAATCTAACTCGGACAATGCTATTAGGACCGAAGAACAGGTTCTATTGGACGGGGCTAAATTAGTCAACGACGAGAGCTTCATTGTAAACGATGATAATATATATCAAAATGTAGCAGCGGATATAGTTCAAAAACCAGGACCGAGCCGATTCGGATTAAAGAGGAACAATAAACTCATACATTAATGATGGTGGTTTAACAGATGATTCTCATCCGGTACAATTCTTCGAGCTGCTTTTTAACGAAGGGAATATGCAAATGATAATCGATTTCACGAATAAATTTTCAACCCGAAATGAAAATAAAGCTTTAAATTCAAATTGCAACGCGATTTATGCTGTTATAGAAATCTTAATAATTTCGGGGTAAAAATCCTCGACAAAAATTGTACTGGTCTGGATTTAATGACTGAAAGAACGAGCTTATTGCCAATAGCGCGAGGTTTTTTTTTTTTTTTTTTTTTATTTATTTATACAACATTACAACTGATTCAGAGATCATCTAGTAATTTATCTTTCTTAAATTAAGTTCTCGGGTTAAGATGAGTAACCTATTGGTTACTCATTTTATAGTACTTTCTTCTAAAACAAACTGCCCAGCTCCAGAGGTTTCTGCCTTTGGAGTCTCCTCACGCCGTTAGTGGTGTCCAACATACGACGGATATCTGCATTTTCGTGTAGAGATAAGCGCTGTACGTGTTTCCTTGCATGATTCTTTATTTCATCGGTGACGTATTCCATCTTCAAGTCTCTATGGATGTTGTCATTCCTAATGTACCATGGGGCGTTCACAATCCCTCGTAGCACTTTATTTTGGAAGCATTATATCATTTGTACATTGGTTTTCTTGGCACAACCCCAAAGCTGGATACCATAGGTTCATACTGGTTTTAGCATTTGCCTGTATAGAAACAATTTGTTGTGTATTGAGAGCTCAGAGTTTCTACCCATGAGCCAATACATTTTTCTATATTTGATGTTTAACTCTTCTTTTTTCTTCTTGATGTGTTCTTTCCATCTTAGCTTAGCATCGAGGGTCATGCCAAGGTATTTAGCTGTATTTGCATATGGAATTTGGTTTGAGTTGAGAACCACGGGAATACAGTTTACATTTTGATTTGTAAAGTTGACGTGTACTGATTTGGCTTCATTTAATGAGATGCGCCATTTTTTAGTCCAGTTGCTCACCGTGTTAACTGCACTTTGAAGTTTGCTTGTTGCTTCCGAAATATCTTTTCCAACTGCTAGAATAGCTGTATCGTCTGCAAATGTTGCTACTGTGGTACCTTCAATATTCGGTAAGTCTCTCGTATAAAGAATAAACAGAATAGGTCCAAGTACGCTACCTTGTGGTATACCTGCTGATATTCTTTTTATTTCAGAGTACTCATTTTCAAATTTGACTCTAAAGTGTCGATCAGCTATGTACGATTTAAGAATTTGATAAAATTGCTGAGGCAGGTCTCGATGCAGTTTAAATTCAAGCCCTTGGTGCCAAACTTTGTCGAAAGCTTGAGCTACATCTAAGAAAATACTGGAGCATATTTTCTTATTCTCGAGTGCATCCTCAATGACATCCGTTATTCTGTGAACTTGTTCAACTGTAGAGTGATTTTCTCTAAACCCAAATTGGTGTGGTGGAATTAGGCATCTCTCTTCTATTATAGGTTTGAGTCTTTTCAGCAACAGTTTTTCAAATATTTTTGATATGATTGGAAGTAGTGATATCGGTCTATATGATTTTTTATCGTTTCCTGGTTTGCCTGGTTTAGGAATCATTATTACTTCGGCCACCTTCCATTGTCGTGGAACATATTTCAATCTGAAAGCTGCATTAATTATTTGATTTAATTTACGCAAACCTTTCTCGGGAATGGCTTTCACAATTTGCCCAGTTATTAAATCATAACCTGGAGCTTTTCTAATACTTAAGTTACTATTGATTTCAGTTTTAAGCTCCAATAAAGTCACATGCCTTATGTCAAGATCATCTGCTTTGTTTACGACTGTTGTATTTTCATTTGCTGTTTGCCTCGGCAACGGTTGAAAAATCTCTTCTAAATAAGCAGCAAATAGAGAGACTTTCTGTTTGTCACTTTTAGCCCATGAACCGTCATCGCATTTGATAGGCGGCACTTGCATTTTGGATCTTTTTAGTCCCTTCGTTGCTTTCCAAAGCGAGTAATCGTCATCCTTTAATTCAGAAAGTCCTCGTAGTCGCTTAGTTATGCTTTCGTTCTTTATTTCTTTTATTAGTTGTTTTAATTTGTTGCACAAAAATTTAGAATAGTTTTGTGTTACGGTGCACGAGAGTGCTGCTAGATTTTGCGAGCTTTCCGTTTCTCCCTAAGTAGCTCTCTGACTTCAAGAGGATAGTTATGTTTCATTATAGCGTTGGTATGAGAAATCGGTGAACTTTCCCAAGCCGCTTGTTGGATGTTGTTATTAAATATTTCTAGTTCATCTTCCAACTGCACCTTCGTTCTAATTGGTTCGCCGAGATTTGTTCGATCTTCTACTAATTTCTTGAATAGATCCCAATTGGTTTTATTGTTTGTTAACTTAGGTGAATTATCTTTTTTTATTATCATTGTACTCAGTGTCATGATCACAGGTGAGTGGTCAGATGATAGTCCTTCACTATTTTCAATGCATGTGTAGTCCTCTAAAACTCCTTTTGTTACAAAGAAGTCAAGAAGATCTGGAATTTTATGTATGTCAGCAGGCCAATATGTTGGTTTATCGCCAGAGAGGAATTCACAGTTGTTCTCGCGAGCTGCATTAAATAACTCTTTCCCTTTAGAGGTTGTAAGTCTAGATCCCCAATAGGTGTTCTTTGCATTAAAATCACCGCCTATGATATAATTTGATCCTAGTGATTTAAAAAGTCGACTGTAGTCTTCTTTTTTTAATTGATGGCGTGGGGGACAGTAAATAGAGGAGATACTAAGCTCCCTATTATATATTGATTCAACTATTATGGTTTTAACCTGCATAATTTCTTCCTCAATGCCGGGCACTTCGTAATGTTTAATATTATTTTTAACAATTACGGTAGACCCGCCTCTAGCGTTTCCTCCTGGATGAATAGCATGGTAGCATTGATAGTTACGTATTTTAATAAATGAAGTTTCTGTTAAATGAGTTTCCGAGACAAGACGTAAAGACGTATATCTATTTTTTCTAAATTTAGAAAAATTTCTAGCTCTGAAACATGCTGTGGTAATCCATTCGCGTTCCAAATAACAATTCTAAATGATCTATTCATTTGATTAGTATAGCATTGATGTAAGCTCATTGGTAGCTTCTTGTCTATCTAGCCGCTTATATATAGCTTCTAGACCACGTTCTTGTTTTGCTAGGCGTGCATTTATCGTTTCTATACTTCGAAATATCCTTTCTAGTGGATTTTCTTCAATAGTATTCTGTTGCGTTATCTGAGAGTAGGATCTCCTCTCTGACCCTATGGGCTCTGGTTGTGTCGGCGCTCTAGTTGTAGTTGGAATCCTTTCTCTTCTAACATTACTGTTTTGAGTCGATTGGCGTGTTTTATTTCTTAACCTTTGCAGTTGTACCGCTACTTCGCATCCTCTATAGTTGGCTGGGTGTTGTCCTTTACAGTTTATACACCTTGCAGGTTCGGTTCGACTAAGAGAACAGTCTTTCGCGTTGTGCCTGCCGGCACATTTTACACACCTAACATCTCTCCCGCAATATCTTTGGGTGTGGTTATAAGCTTGACATTTCTTGCATTGAGGTATTAATCTCGTGTTCTTTTTCAGTGGTTCTATTTTAACCCTCATATTAAGTATTGCTTTGATATTAAAAATATTTTCAATTTTTTCGCTTTTGTTGAATGTGAGCATGAATAGCGGGAGCCCTCTTTTAACGATCTTGGTTCCTTGACTATTTTCAACTTTCTCTCGTTTAAGGATATTGACTGCGTCTTCAATTTGCAGTTCTTTCATTTTGAGATCTTCTATTATATCCTCCTTCCTGCAGGTGGGATGTAGACCTCTGGCCATAACCTTGATGTTTCGGTTATTTTTGTCTTCATATGTATACCACTCTTTACCTTCTTCAGTGAGCTTTGTGGCTAAAGCTCTGTATGCATCGGGATCTCTTGTGTTTATCTTCCAAACATTATTGTTTAGTGCAACTACTTTATAGTCGTTTGTGGACACTGATTTCATTAGAGCTTAATGTGATAGGCATTACCGAGTTTGCGAATATCCAAGCTCTAATAGCGCGAGGTGAAATTGTTTTGACAAGATGTTAAGTTCACTCCACTTTGCAATATGCAAATCTTCTACAAAACGACAAATTTAAGAAAATGCGACCTGTGATAGAAGATATGAATAATATATTTTTAAGATATACACCTTACGTCAATGGATTAGCGATTCATAAATCAATGCTTCCCTATTTCGGGCGTCAAGGATACAAACATGCGAACTTCGTAACTTATGTGAAGCAAACCAATTCACTTTGGTTTTAGATCATGGGTCTTAACACAAAGGAATGGATATTGCATTCAATTTAATATCTATCAGAGTAAAAACGTTGCACACCCAACTAGATTACCCATAAGGAATCGGTGATAATGTACAAGGACCAACTAGAATTTCGACGTCAAATAACTCTTACTCCAGGGCCATGCCCCAAATCAATAAGAAACGATCCCGCTCGTCAAAGCGGGTCGAATTTATTTACAACAGGTTTGATAAGAAAAGCATGTGCTAAATGTAGACTATTCTATCATTCCAGAAATGTTTAAGTTTAGGAAAAATAGTGATAATTACCATTACTTGTTACTACTACGATTATTTAGGAACACTCTTCTGAATTGAAAATTGAATTTATTTTATTTTATTTAAATTTAACTAATAAAACTGATTTTTTGTTATTTAACAAATATTTTAACTATAAAGACTTTCTCCATCCCCAACTGGCTTTTTTCGGCCATTGTAGTTTTCCTGAATTTTTCAGAAGAAAATTTTAACTTTTAGTTTAAAAATTTTATTTTAGATAATTAGGATCAACAAGGATTTCAAATTCGTTAGTTTTGGTTAGCGCCTGATGGTCAAACTGGAATTATCATTATCTTTCAGTTTTATTTTATTGATAAGTTATTGTCACTTTTATTGATTTAATAATTCTTCAATTCATTGTTTTTTTAAGTTTTAATAAGGAAGGTTCAGATTACCGTTCCCGTAAATCTACTATAATCTTGCTTATCGATTAATGTTTAAAAAAATTTTAACCACGATTAATTGCATGCACTAATAATTATTTGTCCCATGTTATATCCAACCGTAAATATTTACGATAAAATGTGAAAGTAGTAAAATGTCATGGTTGTCAAACAGTATACATTTAACCCGTAGACTTCTACGGGGTTTCAAATATTTTTCTGGAGTCAGAAAGATATTTTTTTAGGTCCAACAAATTAAAAAAAAAGGAAACCAATAAAAATTGTATATAATAATTAGAACTTGAATAATAATAAATTGGTTCTAAACTGGGATATACAAGATACCACAGTGTTTTATATTAAATTTTGTAAATATAGTGTTTCTGAACACAACCCGTTGAAGAACCTTTACTTTATATTATCCTGTGTAAAACGAGATTTTAGATATGCCGGTCCATCGCGTTTACCAGTCTAGTATTACCAATTAATAAAAATTAATGGGGAGCCAGAACATATTAAATATTGATAGCAAATTGAAGATAAACTTTTCGCTTAAAGGAAAATTGAGCGCAATGGTCGAAACATTTTTGTTTATGTTTTAATCTATGCAATCTGTTCTGGGACCGAAGCACTTCCAACGCTTTCACAGTTCGCTTTTCACGTACTACCTTACTCATTGCTTTTCCAAATCGATGACGCATGGCTCTATGCCAGTAATGACATGGAAGATGGGTCAGCCCATGAGTTGTACACTCCGACAGTGCGTTATAGTTGTGTTCATTTCCATTACCGATCGATATCAGATGATGAAAAATCTCTTTTGCATCCTGCCCCTTTTGGGATTCGGACCCGGTACCTCCCGAATCCCAAAATCCAGATTGGACACCAAAGCTTTAACCACTGTGTCGTTTGGTCGGTAAGTGAAACACTTAATAAAGTAGAAATAAATATTTAGGTCATTTTTAAATAGACCGCGAAAAACTTTTTGAAAAGATTTTGAAATTTGTATATTCTAAATAAAGGTAATCGGGTTTAATTATTCCGATTTGCTAGTTAATAAACACCCTGCTCGTACCTAAAAATATAATACTGTAAACATACAGAAATAGATATTACAAAACTAGAAAGCAATCTTCATAAAACTAACAGAAAAATAGAGAAAAACTAATAAAACTTTCATTTTGTAATAAATTCAAATATTTACATACACCAAAAAAAGTTCCATTTATTTTTCGTTTAATAGAAAAGCTTTTTTCTATACTCCTTACACAAGGCGAGCATATAGAAAAATAAAACGAAAAATTGTAAGCAATTGACAAACTATACAGATAATAATAACCGAGAGAGACGAAAACGGAGAAAGTATAGATATACGAATATATACCAAAAAGCTCAAGACATTTTATTCTTCTCATTGTTCCCAAAGAAAACTTTGTTTTACTACTTTTTTATGGGTACTCTTAATTTTGGAAAATATATTTATATATAGATTTTCCATATGTTACTCGTATAGAAAAATACATAAAATAGAAATGAACGGAAGCATTCAGTTATAACATAAAACAAAAAATTACATGTAGAGCTTTTTTTTTTATTATTTTGAACTTTTAAATGACTCTAGAAATCATATTGGCGCACATAAAATAGGAAAGTTAAGAAACATCTGAAATCCTTGACAAACACACACACGTGATAATAAAAAACATTCCGAGGGGTACACATCACGTATTTTGTGTGTGCGTGTGTGTGTGTGTGTGTGTTGTCCTTCTTCAAATATAATTTTCAATATACACCTTTCTTGGAATCGCATTTAGATTGATTACCAGTAACATCAAAATGTTTCTAATGTAGGCTTGGATGATTCAATTGAATTTATTTTTTTGTATTCGTACATTAACATGAGTTGACGCTTTTTGATTAATTTAAATGTCAGAACCTTATTTTCAAATGTGTATTCAATTTTCTGTTTTATTGGAATTTTCTGTATTTGGCTAGACCTAAGATGACTGCTCTCTATAGGGTAACATATATTATTGATTGTTCGAATGATAATGAGAAGCTAGGAGTTATTTTTCGAAGAAAATTTAAACGACTTTTCTTGGTATCCTTAGGCATTGTATTTTCTGGAAAATATGATTAAGGTTACAGGAATGAATATCATTTTCTGGAAATTTTTATTCAAGTTATTTGGGATACAAGTGAAAAATAAAATTAAGAGTTGCATAATGAAATGTTTTATTCATTTTTAGATCAAAGTTAATTGATATAAAACATTTAACCGTTTGAGTCCCAGGAGGTAATGCAAACGCATTACAAACAACGTAAAACCATTTGTCGTACAAACGCAAACAACAAAAATAAACTCCAACGCAGATAACAATCGCTTCGTGTATTTGTTAGGTAACGGTATTTTCGTCTTTTTCTCATCGCTTCTCGTCTCATTTATTTATTTTATTTCCTCGACATAAAATCTCAACAGCGCAGTCGCGCTGCTTGGTACTCACACGGTTAATATACATTTTTTTAATAAAAACAATTTTTTAAATTGTTGCACTCGATTAAAATTTAAATATAATTTAAAGTAATGCTAAAAACCAAAAGTAAGATTTAGTCGAACTTTAATATTGTCGGAACCGCTTCCTTCTTTTAGTCCCTGCAGCTTACGCATAAGTCGTTATATTCTAACCCTTTTCTAAAAATGCAGTGTCCTACAAAAATTCATACTGCCATTCTCAACTCTTGTTTTCGCAGGGAAGCTAACCATGGGCCTCCCTGCTTGCTCATTTAGTTTGCACTTGGAAGTTTGTACGAACCGCACCTAGCGAAAAACTATTCTCTACAATTACCTTGTAGTATCGAATGACCAGAAGCTAGAGCTTTCATGATCCTTAGTCTTACTGAAAGACGAGTGGAAATTCATCTTCATTCTGGGCTGATTTTAACAAACTGATTGTCGCTTGGCAGTCCACATAAATTATATTTTCGATATTATCGCATACATTACATTATCGGTGTCATATTGGCATGCCGGGGGTGACGATATCGTTTTTCTTTAATTTTTTTACTAAATAAGCTTCCCAAGGCTATTCTGTTTTACCTCCTTATATACGCTCAAATTCACTGATATTGTGTAGTCAGCTATCTACTGCTTCTTGAATCGATTCTTAAATCAAAACTAAGTTCAAGTTTGAGAATTAAAACTGACAACGCTTTGGCAGAGTGTAATCCTCATCTCTGAATCCTGATCCGAATTGCAGACCCATAGGAAGAAGGCTGTTTTCCACTTTATTGTACTATTATGCTATTAACTTCGGTCTATTGAAATGCTGATAAAAATGATGAAAAACGACTCTGAACCAAAACCACTTTTTCGACGTTTTGAAGGTTCCTGATCCCAAAAAAGACATGAAAAGTGCTAGAGGTTGAAACCTTACTAGGTTATCATCAGTTCGGTCTGAAAATTGATAAACCGGAAAAACTCAGTTGAAATTGGGAAATATCGCAAATTTTCGTTAAAGAAAAATATCCGAAAATCTTTGATTTTAAAATTTCGACCAAATTTAACAGTTTTTCATTATTTTACAATCGAAAAATTAAAATACTTTTGGATTGGAACTAAGGCTGCTTCGGTTGCGCTACTTCTTAGACTCGCTAAGTCAGGGGAGGAAATAGTTTTAATCGAAGAACCTTGGATAAAAAATAACAAGATATGTGATCTGCGAGCGAAGGGGTGCACCCTATTTTACGTTTGTGGGACGGAAAAGAGCAGATAAATGCTTATCTACTTCCACAGTATTGAATTGGGGACATAACTGCGGTCTGCTTAGAGACGAAGGAGAGGAGTTTCTGGAGTGCGGCCGCATACTTGGACCGAGAGGAGTAAGTGCCGCAAGATATGCTGAGGGTACTTGTTAGTGACGCGGAAAGGAGGAAGGTGGGGCTATCCTGGAGTGTGACGCGATCGCACAGCATACCTTCTGGGGCATCTCGGACATCAATGATAGGGGTGAGTAACTATTCGAATTTCTTTTAAATATTAACCTCATTATTAGCAATATAGGTCAGGAACCTACCTTTATTATTATTAATAGACAGGAGGTTCTGAATCTTACTCTAGTCTCTGAATTTATTTCACCGATGATCAGGGAATGGAGAGTGGCGAAGGTGCATTCCTTCTTCAAACTACAAGTCAATATGAGTTCATAAATCCCAGGAGGACAGTATGGCGTGTATATAGGGAGGTATTGGAGGGCATTATTTCATCTAGAGTTCCAGGACTCTACGACACGGGTAGTGAACTGGGCTCGATCGTGGATACTCTTACTAGGGCTTGCAATATCTCAGGGAAGCTTGCCCATTAACAAAGCTGAGGGGAAAGCAAAAACCTGTTTAGTGCGCTTCTGTGATAGAATAGAAGGGGCCTCGGAAACTAAGCGCTTAAGAAAGATTCTCTCCACTAGTCCAGCAGGTCCAGGCTATCTGATAAAACCGGATGGCGAATGGATGGTGTCTTGTTAAGGGACTCTTGATCTTTTGATGGAAACTCACTTCACTGGGAGCAAGGAAATGTCAATTGCGGGGCCTTTGGATGACTGTTGGTCTAGGAATGACTGCGGGGTTTCATACAGAAGACATTCAGAAGAATACCAGCAGAAATTCAGAAGAACTCGGAGGTCTTGCTTTCTTGGCTGGAAGTTATCTTCAAAGGGTGTCTGAGTCCCGAAACCGGGTAGAAGCTCGCAGAACAACTATAAGGACTTAAGACCAATATCTCTGTCATCCTTTCTGCTGAAAATCGTGGAAAGGCTGCTGGACGTCTATATTCGGCCGAAAATTGTACCCAGAAACTGAACAAGTGAACACAATTTCAGCATACGTACCATAAGAGTAAGTCCGTGGATACGGCACTACACACCTTGGTTTGGGGAATTGAGAAGTCACTGGATTTTCAATAATTCTCGTTGGTGGCGTTTCCCGATATCGAGGGCGCTTTCAACAATGTGAAGGTGGAGGCAATTAGGGAAGGATTGCTGCCACTTGAGATCGGAGGCCCAGTTACTAGGTTGATTGATCACTTGCTATAAAGCACAAGGGTCATATCGAGGATAGGAGAAGTTTCTGTCAGGAAACGGGTCGTTCGGGAGACACTCCAGGGAGGTGTCCTCTCTCCCCTTCTTTGGAATGAAGTAATCAACGGACTACTACTGGAACTGGAAGGGAAATGAATCAGATGTGATTAAGAATGCGCTATCAATCACTGAAGGTTGGTCCAGTAGATGTGGATTAGGGATCAATCCATCTAAAACAGATCTGGTCCTTTTCACTAGCAAATATAAAATTCCGGCAATGGTTCCACCAAGCCTGAATGGTACTAGGCTGGCCCTTACTAAAAAAGCAAGATTCCTACAGATTATTCTGGACAGTAAGCTCAGTTGGAAACCAAACTTGATAAAAAAAGTGAAGAAGGCTACTGTGTCTCTCTATACTCTTGTGAAAATGCCATTGAAAGGAAATGGTGCTTGAAACCGGAGCTGGTACACTGGCTTTACACGGCAGTTGTAAGGTCCATACTGCTGTATGGTGTGAGTGTATGGTGGCCAGCTCTGGAGAAATTATCATACAGGAACATGATGATGAAGGTGCAGCAAGCAGTCCGTCTGCTCATTAGTGGGGCTCTGAAAACGACACCTATTAGTGCCTTAGAGGTCATGCTGTACCTTCTCCCGTTGGAATTTATTGGTAAGAAAATGGCGGTCAATATACGGGATGGAAGTCTCTGTTGTGCTTTGGAAAGCTTTTTAGGTGATTCTCCCCTCTCGGGAGAATTGGAATAGTGGTCTAATTTTGGAGACCAGGTCAGTGAAATTCCTCACCGACGGATCCAAGCTGATGGTAGAGTGGAAGCTGGTGTATTCTGTGAGAAATTAAATGTATGTTTATCTTTTCCTCTGCCTGAGTACTGCAATGTGTACCAGGCTGAAGTTATAGCGATTGCAGAGGTCATGAACTGGTTGAAGCATAATGTAATGTCGTTAACTGATATCAATATCTATTTGGACAGTCGGGCGGCCATTCTTTCGCTGGATTCAGTTTCTCTGGCGTCAAGGGTGGCGCTAGATTGTCACACATTTCTTAACGAGGCGAGTGAATATTTCAATATCCAGTTGGTCTGGGTTCTGGGCCATTCTGACGTTGAGGGAAATTGCAGGGCTGACGGGGCCTATGTCTGTGCTGAAAGCAGCAAAACCATAAGGAAGCAGTTGCCAAATGCTACTTGGGTTGCCAGTTTAACTTGCAGGGTAGCGAAACAAGGCTTGAGTTGACCTTGAATCGCTCTAAAATCTTAATCACACTGAGGTAGCGTGATTTAGGTAGAGTTGTAAGGATAAATACCGTGCACTGCTTTGTCGGAGATCATGCGAGAAGGATGGGTCTGGATGCAAATGACTTCTGTTGAAGCTGCAAGGACGAGGAGGAGTATGAGACTCTTGCTCACTTCCTTCGCTCGCGTCGTGCGCTAGCTGGCAGGTACACGATACAAATACATTATATTATTTGAATATTAAATACCGGCGCCAAAACGGTAGATTTGTGAACTAAACGGCTGATTACCAAATCATTAATCAAGACTGTAACTGCTTCCAACGCCACAACAGTAGTTTTTGGTACTAAGGTATTCAGAAAATTTACGACTTTATTTACAATCATTTGAACGATATACGACTAGCATATTCTATAATAAACTAAAAATTTGCTACCGGAGCCAAAACGATGGATTTATGAGCTAAAATAGTACAGCAACTGTCTAATCACTGAACTTTCAAACGATATACTACACGAATATATGGGAAACTGTGAAGCGATATCGTAGTATTGTGTGGAGCTTTCGATAATTTTCTAGGGAAAGTACCTGACTCTCTTGCAAGCTCCAAACATTCAGAAGGACGGACATTTTAAGGATTCTTTTACATTTTTGAGCCGGGGTAAGTTTTCATAATATTTTCAAGTTTTCAATAACTTGGTTTTCTGAATTTTTGGATGTCTAAATGGATATCTGCCTGTACCGATGACATCTGTAGGATGGCTTAAGCGATTTGTTATAACAACTTAGAACTCAAAACCTCCGTTGTGGTGCTTGAAGCAGTTTCAACTTTTACTAGTACCGTACTCGTGTAATCATTTCGCATATCAGTATAACTATTTGTAAGCATCAGTCATTAGAGTTCTATGCCGAGGTAATTTTTACACTTGAGACGGCCATCCTTCCTATGTAGCAGACTAAATGAGGTCCCAGATCATCACGATGAGATCATAAAAATACAATACAAGAGTGGTCTCTCTACAGCTCAGACGGTTGGTCTGGTCGGGATGAAACTTCATACTAAAGCATTTTTCATTAACTTGGGGATTTCAATGCGTCTCGCTCAAACCCGGTTCACCGGAAATAGAACAGTCCATATGAGCTTTTTCGTATTTTTACAACAATATCTGCCACGTCTTTTTCCACAATTTAACCGGAAATGACGGCTTTTAAGAAAAATTTTTTTTTAACTAAATTTTGATCTTGTACAGTCATAACGGATTAATTAATCCATATGAAACGTCATACTTAAACTTTCTCATAAACTGAGTGATCTCAGTGAATTTTGACCGAAATAGGTCCACCGGGAGTGACAGCTTCCACAAGAGTATTTTGATTTGTTGAAAATAGTATGAAATGTAAAGCATTTAAGGGACAAACTGCAATCAAATAAAAGATTCTAAATAAAATTTCATTAACATGGGGGACATAGCACCTTCAAATTTTCAAAAAATCGAATTTTTTTTTAGACGTTTCTGGGAGCAGTTATGATGCACGCCACGAATTTTCAGTGTTTTTGGAAAACCCTTGTAGCAGACGACAGTGGGTTAAAAAAACTTTTTTCTATACTTTCAGTTAAATAAAATGTCAATGGAAAGTTTCATTAAGCTCTTTTTATTCCAAAAAAAAAAAAAAATTTGAAAAACTTTTTTTCAATTTTGAACGTGCTTTGTTCCCTTAAACTTCGTGCCTAATCGATACACCGGAAGTGACAGCTTAAAATATAAGAGCTTGACATTTTTCAGCTGGAAGTGACATCTTTAATAGAAGCTTTTTTTACGAGAGAAAGATGTTATGTACTAACAGATTCTTGGTTTTGCAACAATACCGGCCCAGATCAGTTTTCTAAAAAATGAGCGAGTATTTTAGTCAAAAAACTGTTTTTCAGTAAAACTTTGGTCCCATATACAGACAATACTGATTGATTTATCGGGATGAAACTTTATACTTAAACTTTTTCAATAAATTTGGAGATTCCCATTTGGAGTACCTTCTAATGAAGGTTTTTCGTACATTTTGCAAATATTTTGAAATATATATATGTGGCATTTACGAAAAATCACATGGATAAAATGTAAATTTATTTTGATACAAAATAAATCCTAATCGTTGTTTAAATTTTACCGGAAGTGACAAGTTTTGATTTAAATATAACTTTATTTCACCAAAATTCGGCAAGTCTACAATCCAGGCGGATAAAACTTCATACTTACACGAAAGGCCCGGTTAGTTAGATTTTGTCTCTTTAGAAATCAAGTGTGGTGCATTCGGGTTCTATGTATACATGTTGCGCTCAACATTCATTAACATAACAACCTAATCTGTAAACATTATTAGGTACTTATAAAATTTACACACATAATTATAACTTCGCTTTACTTTTTTGGCAAATCGTCACATCTTGTTTATTTATTTGACGTTTAAATTCTAAAATTTCATGTTCGAGAGAGAGTGTGGTGTATTTCAACTAACTGATTTGGAAAACATTGAATGAATCGTGGACATATATATACCATTGAAAATTTGAAGTAATATTTAAATTAATTTAACCTTCTTTAGCTAAACGTTTAACACTATTTGCCGTAGGCACTTGGCGCAACACACTTAAGTGTAAGTAAACACATTTTTATTAGCACTTGTCTTTTTATCGCAAAAATTAAATTTTGAATATTCTAAAAATATTACCAGCAAATCTCTCAGCAAAACTAAAACGGGACAAAAATATAGATCGACTATTTGAGAGAAAGGCGCATCCGATAATAGCTTGCTGAGCAAATTGTTGTTGTGTTGCTATAATTTTTCATAAAAAATATAAAGTTTAGTTTTTTTTAAATCAAGCAAAATGAAAAAACCATCACCACTCCTTTTTAGTTTTATTTCTAAAATATTTTAATGGTTAAAACAGTGTGCTCACGTATATTATCGTCTCGTATACACGTGTAAAAATTGCTGCAAGTAAAAAAATTATTTTAATTTGTTAAATTCGCTAAATTTAATGCGCGATTGCACGTGTTATTTTGTAGGTTATATATTTTATATTAAAGTACTTTATATTTATTTTCAAGAATTGAATATAGAAATGAAATAACATATTATTTAATTTATTTGTAATTTTAAGGATATTATTTATTGCCAAACATTAAAAGTAAAGATTTTTAAAATAATTTATAGGTTAAATTTTGTTGATTGTAAAATTTTCCCCTTACATATTTATGATAGATCATTTTTTTTTTATATATTTTCGAAAATTAAAAAAAAAATTAAATCTGATGATTCTGTTCGTCTCAAAAAAAAATATTATATTTTTTAGTAAATTTTGGGATATAAAATTCTTTGTTAAACTTCTAAATGAAAATTTTTCATGTTTTTTAAATAATTTATAGGTTAAATTTTTTGATGTCGAAATTTCTCAAATATTTTTTACCATAAAACAAAAATGTTGTTTTTCAGTCGCTCTAATGGAAATTTTAGTTCTTGTTTTTGTTAAATGTACATCAAAATCTTTCTCTCCATGGGATAGTACCTACCATAACTCAAAATATTTTTCAGTTCTCAACAATACATTCCTTTCCGCGACGAAATATCATTGCAATTACAAAAGTTATCAAATGTGTTCCTGAATAGCAAACACATTAAGACAGCGTGCGTCAATGTGTTAAGAAAAAAAAACTGTTATTACACATACATATTTTAATTTTTTTTCAATGCGTTCGCACATTCGCACTAACACAACACACATACCACTACTATATACTTGCGGTTATTTCGTCAACTTGTCGAATTTTAAACAAAATCGACCCCCTGATAAGTATTAACGCAACTTTTTATCATTTTATTTTTTATGTTTTTATAACCGAAACAAAAAAAAATTAAACAAATTAAAATAACCTCTGTCACAAATGGGTTTTAATTACCGCTAAAAATAAAATCACGCCAGGGGGGAATGTTGTACCATCACTTTGAATCGAAAAAAGTCGAATTCGAAAAATCGAATCGAAAAAGTGAAAGTTGTATCATTTTTGCTTTTCGAAAAAGATATAACATACCACCATTCGACTTTTTTCGAATTTCGAAGGTGACGAAATAACCGCAAGTATCTAGGATTGGTATATGTATTTGTGTTAGTGCGAATGTGCGCCTTTTAGTTTTTTTGGATGTGATCTAGATATCATTTCCATTTATAATTTAAAATGTGTAAATGCAATGCAAATATGCTTTAAGTAAAATTAAATTTATTTAATTATTTAATTTTAGTTTTAAAATATTTTCTAATTCTGTGTTTCTGCGAAAACAAGACATTCATTCGACATCGCATTGAAAAAAAATTAAAATATGTGTAGCTACAATTTTTTTTACTTAACACATTGACGCACGCTTTCTAAATGTGTGTGCTAATCAGAAACGCGTTTGATAACTTTTATAGTTGCAATGATATTTCGTCGCGGAAAGGAATGTACTGTGAAAATTGAAAAATATGTCGAGTTATTCCTTAAAAAAATGAAAGATGTTTGCGCGAACGTTTTAAAAAATGAAAAAGTTGTATGACTGCTATATCAGTCATTTGCACGAACGTGTTAACTCGCCACTCAAATACTTCGTGGGATGTCAAAAAAACGAGACGACGAAAGGACATAAGCACCAAAAAACTGAACTGATTCATAATTTATGATGCTTACATTCGCAGAAAACAAACAAACATAACCACAGAAAAATTACACACACTAATATAAAATTATCTACCATAGTCCACATACGTATACGAATACGTCATGTTTCTTTGTCGAATTTTGAATAAAATCGACCCACAGATGTTTTGCGTTTGTTTTAATGAGTTGTTTGTATTTTAATAAGGAAATATAAGTTCATCCATTAGTGATGAGGAACCTATTCCAACTAGGAGTAAAATAATCAAATTTTCAAAACGGATGACGTTGGAAAAATTATATCGGGGCGGGAAACTGGGAATCAATGCAAGTTAGTCTGGTTTTTTTATTCAAAATATAATTAGATCCGCCCTAAACTCGCTATTTCAAAACGCAATATTTTAAAACGCGAGTTATCATAACATGCTATTTTAAAAATTACAATCAAATAATTTTTTGGTTTTTAGCTTAACGTTGATAAATATTGCGTTTTGTACATGTTTGCAAGAAAGCATTTGTTAGTGGTATTACACGGAAAAGGGTTCGGCGTTTGTGCATTTTGCAAAATTCAGGAAATATTCCTGGTGATTTTCGAGGAAAAACAGCTGGTTCTAGACATAATGTTTACGAATACAACAATTCATCGATTCGTTCGACGTAAAGGAAATTCATTATTACAACAATATTAAAAAAAATGTCTGGCAGCCAACCTTATCGTGAATGTTATGCATTCAATGTTTATTTAAAAAATTATGATTTTAAAAAATACCGTTAAGTACCTTTTTTGTTGAAGTATTTTCATGAAAATTTTAACCTAACATTTGGTAAACCTAAAATCGACGTTTGCTCAAAATGCGAGGAATTGAAACAAAAAATACGCAACAAAGATTTAAATGACGTTGCTAACCGTGTGGCAGTAGCGGAATATATCGTACATAAACGAAGGGCGAAGAAATATTTCAATAAACTGAAAGAAATGAGGGAGCAAAAAGACGAAAAAGTAATGGGGATTGTCATAGATATGCGACATATGCGAAATTTACCCTTGCCAAGATTCCTGTTCAAAAAAATGTCTACATCCGACAATTATGGGGTTTTGAATTTTGTATTCACAATCTTAATACGGGTGTGTAACGAAATCCCGGTTTTCAAAATCTCGGTTTTGTATAAAAAAATCCCGGATAGAATTTTTAAAATTTGACATATGGGAAAATGGGACTTTAAGATGATTTTTTGAAAAAATTCAGAAATAAGTTTGCGATAAAGTTCTAGAAAATGGCTAATAGGGATGGAATTTGGCCATTTCTGAACAGATTTTGTTGAAACTCGGTACGTGCGATGGAAATGATATTCTCAAATGATTTTTCGATAAAGCAGCCGAATATGTCGAAGGGCCGAATGTCTCAAAGGGCCGCATGTGTCGAAGGTATACCTGTGTCAAAGGGGTTACTTTTCGTTTTTGGAAATATAATTTTTTTAATTTGATTTCGGGAATATTCGTGATTTTTTTTACCAAATAATTATGAATTTGCTTGATTAAATTTTCCTTCGCCAAAATGTTTCACTGACTGGATACATAGAATTTTGACATTCGGTCAGAGCGGGTGTCGATATATGGCACTGTTGCTGTAAAAATGGGATAAAGTTTTTCCGACTCCAACTCCGATAAAATAGTACCGACTCCACGAAACCGACTCCTTCTTCTGACTTCGTATCCGCAGTTTTTTATAATATATTATAAGTCCGGCCGGCCCGATTTAATAAAAAATATTTTTTTTTTTCAAAATCAAGACTTTACAACTAGAAGAAAGAAAACCTGGATTTTGAATACCGGGATTTCGTAGCACACTCTCTTAGTACAGGCAAAGCTAGATTTTATTCTTATCATGAAGGTGTAGCCCATAAAGACCCAAATGACGTATGGAGCCATACTCTTTTCTAACATACTACATCTTTTCAGAGGGTTGTACGAACCAGAAAAAAATCATACAGTTGTCCGATTGTTAATTGCTCTTGCTTCGAAACAAATACATCATATTTTGCCATTCATATGCCATTTTGTAATAATTGTAATAGGGATTTTATTCACCAGAATTAGAATACTTATTAAAACTTCATCTTCATCAGGCAAGTTCAATGTCATCGAAATTGATTCTAATAATATTATTGATTTAAAAAAGTGGTGGCCAAATTTTTAGAAGACATCAGCATTTGCGTCCATAAAGAAACAATGGTCGAAAATTCGATGTTATTTTCTTAAAGGTATAGTTAAAACTTACATGCTCATCGATGGAAGAGTTTTCAATAATAAAGTCATAATTGCCCAATTCCAATAAATATTGAAAAGATAAAAAAATTAAGATTATTAGAGCGATACATCCCAGAAGAAAAAAAAACATTTTTTCAACATAATTTTAGGATGATCTACATCTTCAGCTGCGGACCAACCTGAGGAAGAGTTTTAGTCCAAGCATTTAATTTTAATCTAACTGCTTTAATTTGACTGCTTTAACTTTTTGTTTTATTTCACCTTTAGTAACGAAACATTATTTTATTTATTTCATTTTTATTATTTATTTTGCATTTTATGACTTTGACTTATTAGTTCGACTTATGTATATCAACATTAGAAATATAAGAAAAATTTATTTTTCATTAAAAAATAAATACTAATAAAAATAATCTGCTTTTTGTATATCCTGAAAATTTTAGTTTCGTGACGATGTGACCTATTCGCAAAAGCCGATTCACTTGTATTTAACCAAAGAATTTCTAATAATAAGAAGTGAATAAATTCTAATAATAAGAGACATCCACTTTTTTTATAACTCCACGAATTTCCGAAAAACCACATGCCGGACGATTTTATAATCAAAAATATCCCGAGAAACGAACCAATCATGGTTTCTATGATAAAATAAATACGCTATCTATTTTAAATGAAGAAACTATTTTTGTTCGAGATCACGTGACCTCGATTTTTATTTTTATTTTTTGGTTTGTTTGTTTCGGTATATTGTATGTAAAACGAAAATTGTGGCACACAAAGAACGAAAAACAACAATAACAAATATTGAAATTGGTTCTCGTGTACTAATGTAATTTTTCCATTTTTTCGAAAATTTTGTTTTGTGTTTGCTCGAATATATAAAACAAAAACATATAGGTATGTATGTATATACTATGTACATGTGCATTTCGGAATATGTATTGCAAGTTGGAACTATTATATAAAATGCTGTGGAGGTAAAGTTAGTAAAGGAATATTATAATTCTGTAGTTTTTAGTTTGGAATGGTATGGTGGTGCTGGTGAATGATCCGTTAGGATAGCAACTTATTATATATGGAGAACGACGGGAATAAAAAGACGAAACGAGTTTTGCGTTGTCTCATCAAATGGTTTTTAAATTTTCTAAATCTAAATATATATAGATGTAATAAAAATATGGAAAATACTTTATGTTGTTATATTCAATTGAATTCTGTTACGAATTATGAAATTATATAATGTATTGAATATGCAGAGCTACGGCTCAAAATATTAATTGTGAATTTCACTAGTTTCTTTTTTCAAATTTGTTTGGATATTTGCACGGGCATATCGAGTGGGAGACAAGAAACGACGCTTGCTCCTCTGTCCCTGGAATATGAAATGTTTATACAAAAAAATTCTAGCTTTCCCTGCTCTTTCCCTGCCTAGTGAAAAATTCACTGTTTAGCGGACTTTACACGGTCATCAATAATGTTATTACCTAAAACATCATTTTATAAGTTCATTCATCACCTAAAAATGTTGCATTTCAATTGCAATTTTATAACTTTTTAATTTTAGACAACTTTCTAATGAAGTAAGATTGGACATGATTTGTAAGATTCAGAAATAAATAAAATGTAGTGGAAACCTGACTTTTTTTAAGTAATGATGGTTTGAGAAATGACATTATCATTGAAATATATAATTCTATAAATATTTAAAAAATAAGAATGTAATAAAACTTTAAAAATATCGTATCGCAAAAAAAATGCCAAAAGATAAATCATAAATAAATTCTTTGAAATATGAGAGAAAAACGTTTTTATTCAAAATATCAAAGTTTGATCTCTTCCAATTCAAAACCCATAAAACACGTTTTTTTCTCCAAAACAAAGACAGGTGAGATTGGATCACGTTGAATATGGAGTTAATAACAATAATTGTTCCCAATTTTTGCCAAGTGACTAGTACACATAACCAATTTAAATTTGCGGTCCATTACATGGAGAGAGCAATGATGGATGCCCACATATTGTCGGAATTCGCAATATATAATATTTTGAGCCGTAGCTCTGCATATTCAATACATTATATAATTTCATAATTCGTAACAGAATTCAATTAAATATAATATCATAAAGTATTTTCCATATTTTTATTACATCTATATATATTTAGATTTAGAAAATTTAAAAACCATTTGATGAGACAACGCAAAACTCGTTTCGTCTTTTTATTCCCGTCGTTCTCCATATATAATAAGTTGCTATCCTAAAGGATCATTTCACCAGCACCACCATACCATTTCAAAACTAAAAACTACAGAATTATAATATTCCTTTACTAACTTTACCTCCACCGCATTTTATATAATAGTTCCAACTTGCAATACATATTCCGAAATGCACATGTACATAGTATATTTATATACATACATACAAAATTACATTAGTACACAAGAACCAATTTCAATATTTGTTATTGTTGTTTTTCGTTCTTTGTGTGCCACAATTTTCGTTTTACATACAATATACCGAAACAAACAAACCAAAAAATAAAAATAAAAAATCGAGGTCACGTGATCTCGAACAAAAATAGTTTCTACATTTAAAATAGATAGCGTATTTATTTTATTATAGAAATCATGATTGGTTCGTTTCTCGGGGTAGTTTTGATTATAAAATCGTCCGGCATGTGGTTTTTCGGAAATTCGTGGAGTTATAAAAAAAAGTGGATGTCTCAACTTTTTGGTACGTGTATTCACTTCTTATTATTAGAAATTCTTTGATTTAACTTAAATAAAATTACCAGTAATTTGTAAATGTTTATTAAAATTCGAGTTTGAGTTCAGAACTGTGTAGTACTATAGGTGTTGAAGTATTTTTAAATAAAGTGGTAGTGAAAGTGCAGTGCCACGCTTGCACTCGAATTTATGCAGTCCAGTGCAGTGAAACAATAAATTCGTGGTAAAAGAAAGTCGGTTGTTGGCCACAATATATACTTACCCCTTAATACTTTTAACTATCTTTGAAACGCAACAACCAAGTCTTTAACTAACTATGTCCATATATAAACTAAGTACTTAAAGTCTCGATTTGATAACACTTTAGCCAAGCACAAAGGACCATTCCAACAAATTTTTGAAACAAAAATGTTAATATATTTTATATGTATATTCAAGTAAGTACCATATCAAAAAGTAGTAGATATACACTCAAATTTATTTAATATTTTCAAAATCTTGTTCGACACACCCTCGTACGCACTATATTTTTGGTTTATGCCTCTCGGTCCTCTATATTGAATTGGGACTAAAAATTTTTTGCTTTAAAAATATCTTTTCAACAAAAATACTTTTAATATTTGTTATCATGTTTATTTTATTCTTTTGATTATTTACCCAGCAAACCAAAAAATCTATATATAAGGATAAAGGATATGAAAAGATACAAAACTTTCCTTTTCTCTATATAACATATTATACAATACTACAAATATACCATCTCGAGACGTTTCTTAATTTCAATTGAATTTTCATAATATTCCGTTCCATTTCGGGTACATTATTATTCTAATTTCATTTTTGTAGTCAGTCGTTTCGAAATAAAAATCTAAGATTGAAGGATTCTGCTTTTATATTTTTCTGTTTATGTACCATTCATTATTATTATTATTTATGATTATTTCAAAAAAAAAAAAAAATCTTCAAAAGTTTTACAATAATAAAAAAAACAAACAAACATAAACCGTACATACAATACATACATAATATACAACACAAGAAAAGAGGATCTTATGTAGATTTCCTTTGTGATTTTAAGACATATTGTGTATGTGCTTTCGTTGTTTCCATTTTATGATAATGAAATCATCCGAGGGTAAGTAAACAAGATATCAACAAACGAACGAGCACAGCTTTATGTGTGTACATAGATTGTAAAGGATAATAAAGTCAAAGTAATTTTTAATATTGTTGTGTGTTTTACATACATGTACGTATGCAAAGGTACTTAATCTTTAGAATAAACAGTAAAAAGGTTCTTATTCAAATTTATTATTCCTTACCTACATACATACTCATAAATATATTATAATTTATTTTTACCTTTTTCAAAATTACTTTTCCCGCGCACAATCATCATCAATTAAGCAACCTCGACTACTTTATATATTATACATTTTAATCAATTTATCAATTAAAAATTATATTCGCGATAAATTTATCATTATTATTAAAGCAAATTAACAAATAATAAAATAAATATTTTCAATTAAATGAATTAATAATAATCGTCACAATTTTTATATTTATGATTGATTCATTATTCATAATTGAATTATTTATTTTTTATGTATAAAGCTCGTTTCGCAAAGCTACTGTTAAGTGCGGAAAACTATCATAAAATATTTAAGAATGGATAAATCAATATTTACGAATACTTTTTAAAATCATAAATTTAAAAAACAGAAAAATATGATATTATTAAATTAATTTTTAAATAAAATTTATTGATTGGATTATATGATTATTTACCATTTTCTTATATTATTTATGGGATGCAAAAAAAAGAAACGTTTTATGCGAGTGATATAAAAATTAACTTATGAAACTGATAAAATGAAATTCATTTTATACTATTATTATATTGTAACGTTATCGCTATTTAAGTATTAAAATGAATCAAAAAACAAGTTTTGCTGTCAGTGATAATGCTTATTACAAACCAACAGCAAAAAAGTTTCATTTATTTCATTTACCGGAATTTTGAATTTTGTATACGTATACAGTGTATAATATACACTTTTAATATTGTGTGCTGTTATTTTCTATCATTGTGTGTGTCAAATGCACATGAAATTTCGCCAAAATGTTGACCCGGTTTTATAAATGATACTATCGGCAGTGAAACAATGCATCATGTGTATTTTTAAGATTTTTGTTAAAAAAAATGCTATATGGTGTGGTTGGGCGGTGGAAGGAATGGTGATATGGAACGTGGAGGGGGGATGAGGTGTTTTGGGTTTGATGTGGCACTTTAAAGCGTGATGATATGCGCTGTTCGGTCTAGAGTGGTGTGGGTGAGATGGATTTTGGGGGTTTGAATGCATATAGGGTTTATCTCCGACCCTTTCCCGAGTCTTTCCCGGGCTCGTCGGAATTCAAGAATGCTAAGAAAATAGTTTCGATTTAAATTTTTTTTGTGAATTTTTCATTTGTATTTAGATAAAACTTAAATAAAATTAATTTTATTATTGTTTTTAATAAATTTAATATTCCCTAGTTTAATCGTGTTTTTATCTATAATTTTTTGTGTTATTTATGGAAATAATGTTGAGAAGAAAAAGTTTAATAAATTATAAAGTTAATACTTTAATGGCCGCTCACACAGCATGTGTGTGATAGCCGGAACAATTATTAAAAGCGTGTCCATTAAAGTGTTAACTGAGGAAATATAAAAAAATTTGAAAAATAAAAATATTTTTATTCTCGCTTGTATGTTCGTAGTCGATCGCATTGATGTGATTTTTTGTTATTTGTTTAGTTAGCAGAAATATGGAAATGATAGAAGGAAGTCGAACAAATGCATAAAAAATATTTTTTTATTTTTACTTTTGAATTTATGAAAATAATTTTTTAATGATAATGAAATTACTTTTAGATTTATTTATTAGGAGTTGGATTAAGCTATATAGGAAACACACTTTATTAATTTAAATGGTATTGTGAAATTTAATAAATTCACAAATTAATACGTATACCAATATGCACACCACAACAATGACGTTTCGGTAAAATTCAACTTGAATTGTAAAAAGCGAACGAAATTCATGTAGTCGATGGGAAATATAAATATTTTGCCAACATTTAGGGGAATTTGAAAATAACTTAAAACCAAACGACCTATAATGCATACGTATTAAAGATTTTCATCGAATGTAGATAGCGTTGATTTCTACGTCTACAAGGGGGACGAGAATTGTCAAATCCATTGTTATGGCAGTTTTAATCCCCCTTGCTTCATAGCAAACTATGATTCACATTTTCTTCACCAGATGTCAGCTACCTTGTTGAAAATCGCGAATAGGGCTGCTTGAAGTTTATGCCAAAATAGCAAAAAATACACTGTGGCCCATAAGAATACGTAGATATGAAACACCACTCAAAAATTGGACTTTCATAATAAAATTAGAAAATGTTTAATAACCGCAAATATTTGAACACTATCAGAGCCTCCTAAATGCAGAAGCCTTAAGATTCCACCATTTTTATGAGCTTTCTATAAAGGGGAAGTTTTTGTTCTTTTTCATACCAAAACTTCGAAAATTCACAGGCAATATTGTTTCATCCTGTAGTATAAACAAAACAGAGCTTCATAAAATAAAAACATTGTTATTTTATAAAGCTCTTCGCAATTGCTAAACCAATCAAAGATGTCGCTAAGTATAAATTTAGAAAACAATAGCGAAAAAATTGAATATTTTAGAACCAAAATTTTTGGTTAGTAAATTTAACAATTCATTAAATTGTATACTGCCTAATTTCCTGGAACTGAAAATAACGCGACACGACCGAATTCCATTGAAATAAAAAAAAAAATTTGGAAAAATTGTGATTATTATTGGGATCCCTGAATTAACAAAAGCGGAAATTAAAAAGGTGGACTTAAACATGTCGTTTTATATGAAAAAATTGGACCTTTTTTAAGTCATACTTTTAACAAATTTTCTGACTTAACAAAGGTGTTTTACAAAAACAAATTTAATTTCAACATGACACAAGAAAGGCATATTTTATGTCATTTTACAAATATATTTTTTAATTCATTTTCAAAATGACTTAAAAAAGGCATGTTTTATTTCATATTATAAACATAAAATTTACATTTGATTTTATTTTAATATACATAGAAATGCATGCGTAATTTTACGATTTTAAGAAAATGGTTTTTTGTTTTTCTTACTACAGTTTTTTGTTGTATTGTAGGGAAAGATAAAAAACATGCATTTCATTTGTGAATTATTATTTGTGTATTAATAATGAATTAAAATATAGATTTTTTAATTGTTTTGAAATTTGCAATTGTTTTTTTGCACATTTTCATTAATGAAAGAATTAGTTGAAAATTTGAAATGGCATATTACATATTTTCATTTTAATTTTCATATTACAATAAAAGCCCAATTATCCTGCATCCAATTATCCGGAACACTCAGTTAACCGGAATTTTAATTTTTAGGATTTTTATGCATTTTTCTCTTTATTTTCTCTTTCATATGCATTTTTTAATTCATTTTGAAATTTGCAATTGTTTTTTGCACATTTTCATTAATGAAAGCATTAGTTGAAAAATTTGGAATGGCTCTAATTTTCATATTACAGTAAAAGCACAATTATCCTGCATCCAATTAACCGGAACACTCAGTTAACCGGAATTTTAATTTTACGATTTTTTTGCATTTTTCTCTTTATTTTTTCTTTCATATGCATTTTTAATTCATTAAAATTTGCAATTGATTTTTTCAAATTTTCATTAATGAAAGCATTAGTTGAAAATTTGAAATAGCTTTAATTTTCATATTACAGTAAAAGTCCAATTAGCCGGCATCCAATTAACCGGAACAATCAGTTAACCGGAATTTTAATTTTTAGGATTTTTTCTCTTTATTCTCTCTTTCATATGCATTATTTAATTCATTTTGAAATTTGCAATTGTTTTCTGTACATTTTCATTAATGAAAGCATTAGTTGAAAATACTGAATGGCTTTAATTTTCATATTACAGTAAAACCGCGATCATCCCGCATCTAATTAACCAGAACACTCAGTTAACCGGAATTTTAATTTTAATGATTTTTTTTTGCTTCTGTCTATTTCTTTTCCCTTTCATATTCATTTTTTTAAATTCATATGAAATTTTCATTTGTTTTTGCACATTTTCATTAATGAAGCTTTAATTGAAAATTTTGGTAGCCTTTAATTTTCTTATTACAGTAAAATCCCGATTATCCCGCATCCAATTAACCGGACCACTCAGTTAACCAGAAATTTTAATTTTTAGGAGCATTTTTTTTTAAATTTATATTGAAATTTATAATTGTTTTTATGAATTTTTCAGTTTTTTGACATTTTATTAATTCAGTAATGAAAGCATTACTTTCCACACTTTCATTAATGAAAGCATTAGCTGAAAATTTTCAATGGCTTTAATTTTCATATTACAGTAAAAGCCCAATTATCCGGTATCCAATTAACCGGAGCACTCAGTTGACGTGAATTGAAATGTTTTGATTTCTTTCTCTTGCAAAAGCGAAATTATTTTTTTTATTATTGGGGAATTCATAGAAAATATACTATACTGTTAAAGTTAGCCGAAAGATAATGCAGATAGTGTCTTGAATACATCAAAAAACAGTCATGAACTGGAATTTAGGAGAATTTAGGATCGAATTACATCATTCGGGTGAAGGAGAAATTATTTCGGTTTATATTAATTTAAAAATCGATAGGAGCGAGAGTATAAAGAGAGTTTAAAAATAGTCAAGACACTATCTGCATTATCTTTCGGCTGGAATCTTTCGGCTAACTTTAACAAGGTAAATATACTTTCCTTTCCCTTTTTTCTGTTTCATGCATTATTCTATTTGAATTGAATGTGTAATGTAAAGTCCTACCCAATGCTCTCATCCCCAAGCATTCCGGATAACAAGGCTTTTACTGTAACGTATACTAGAGTAAAAGCCCTGTTATCCGGAATGCTTATAACCGGAATGAGAGCATTTAATGCTTCAATAAAACTAGGAATTGTAAGAGAATTTCGCTTTATTTCATTACTTTTTAGGACTCTCGATTATTTATTTTCAAATTATGTAATAAAAACATTTAGTTTACAAATATGTACATATATATATATATATATATATATATATATATATATATATATATATATATATATATATATATATATATATATATATATATATATATATATATATATATATATATATATATATATATATATATATATATATATATATATATATATATATATATATATATATATATATATATATATATATATATATATATATATATATATATATATATATATATATATATATATATATATATATATATATATATATATATATATATATATATATATATATATATATATATATATATATATATAATATATATATATATATATATATATATATATATATATATATATATATATATATATATATATATATATATATATATATATATATATATATATATATATATATATATATATATATATATATATATATATATATATATATATATATATATATATATATATATATATATATATATATATATATATATATATATATATATATATATATATATATATATATATATATATATATATATATATATATATATATATATATATATATATATATATATATATATATATATATATATATATATATATATATATATATATATATATATATATATATATATATATATATATATATATATATATATATATATATATATATATATATATATATATATATATATATATATAAGAGTACAACCATACGGTACCCAAAATTTAATTATACACATGTACGCGTATATCCAATTTTTCACTAACCTAACTATGTAAAAGACGACTTTACACATTCAATTCAAATAGAATAATGCATAAAACAGAAAAAAGTAAAGGAAAGTATATTTTCTATGAATCCGCGAATAACAAAAAAAATAATATCCCTTGTGAAAAAGAAAAGAGTAAAAAAAAAATCCTAAAAGTTAAAATTCCGGTTAACTGAGTGTTCTGGTGACTGGATGCTGGATAATTGACCTTTCACTGAAATATGAAAATTTAAGCCATTCAAAATTTTCAACTAATGCTTTCATTAATGAAAATGTGCAAAAAACAATTGAACATTTCAAAATGAATTAAAAAATGCATATGAAAGAAATAAAGAGGAAAAAGCAAAAAATCCTAAAAATTAAAATTCCGGTTAACTGAGTGTTCCGGTTAATTTGATTCGATTTGTTTCGGCCGTATTTCAAATAAATAAACTTGGTTTCAGTAAATCACATTTTTTGTATTGTAACTCTAAACTTACCGGACAAGTGGTGTAGTGGTTAAAGCTATGGCACTAGGACGGAAAGGTACAGGGTTCGAATCTCAGCAGGGGCACAAAAAACGGATTTTCATCATCAGTAATGTTAATAACGCAGCTATGACCCCCTGTTGGAGTGCAGAATTCAGCACCGACCCATCTTCTATATCAGTACGGCTGACATGGAGCTTGCAACGTGCAGATGGTAATTGCGTGAATTGATGAATGTAGCACCACGGGCCCAGCGTGGCATTGAGTGCGGAACAGGCTTGAGTTTCAAAAAATATTTTTTTTAAACTGTAAATTTGAATTTTCTATTGTTAAAAGTTTAATAATCAAACTATATTTTTATTTTACACGGAATTTACTCAGCTTCTAAATTTAATATCATCAATTATCGTTTTCGAATTTGAACCTTTTTCCTTCCGACTTTTTCTCCAAACCTAAAACTAATTAGTAATCATGTAGTTCTGCAGCTGAGTAAATGATTATTCTCTTAACCTTAATGCTCTCGCGGATCATTTCGAAAAGATGGTAAACAGGCAAAAGATGGCAAAGTGGTTAGCATACTTCAACTGGAGGTCCTGGGTTCGATTCCCGGTGATGACATTTAAAAAACTTGGTTAGGACCATTGAATATATCGCTCACTATGCGAAATGAAAAATATGATCATAAAACCTCAATGGAGGCGGTCAAATCCCTTGATAGATAGGAGTTGCCAGCGAGAAGGAAATTTTTTAACATTAACATACTTAGATTTAAAAAAAATGTTCTTTCCTTCCATTTACTAGATTGAAATTGATTTTAAAACTATATGTATCTGGATCCTGATAACATAGAGGCCCCGTTTAATTCATTTGCATTTAATATTATTATGGAGGTCTTTAAAAGTAAAATTAAAGATAAAAATGCAAGGTGCTCTGAATAATCTACTTAAACAGCAAGAAAATATCTCTGAAAGTTAGTGTTTTTATTCAACTCAATTTACTTTTTGTAATCGAAAATTTTTATTTTTTCAGACGGCTTAGAAGTAACAATTTTTTTTACAACCACTAGAATGGTTAAGAATATAAATGGACAAAAAATAGTTAATAAAATTACAATTAAAGATTCACAAGAATGATTTATGTTGGTTGGTGCTACAGTCTAACAGATTGAAGAACTAATTCAACAAAAGCTTAACAAAGGTATATAGCTATACAACCGTTTTTAGTAAAAAAATGGCTCATTAGTGAAGCCGGAAGAAATATTTATTTATTTTGACGGAATAAAGTATCAAGTTTTTTCAATTATTAGTGCATAGTTGAAATATTTTTTAAAATATTTTACGTGTTAAATTTAAATTTTCCAATGGCATCCATACTAGTATAGAGCTTTATTAAACAGTACTTTTTTGAGTTTATCGCCAATAATGATCGAGACAAAAAACATCCTACGGTTAGAAGTTTAATTGCAGAATTAAAAAAAAACCTAGTTGGTAGTATTTAAACAATTATCTATATTTATATTGAAAATAAGTCTAAAATCTCGGATTGACTAAAGACTGAATTAGTAATCAAAAGTAAAGTTAAATTGGCTAGATGCAAATCGAATTTTCATCATCGATTACAATCGGTGATGTTAATAAACACAACTCAGATCCTCTGATGGAGTGCAGAATTCAGCGACATGGAGCTTGCAGTGTGCAGGTGGTATACTGTAGTTGTGTGAGTAGGTGAATGGGTTAATGATATGGCGTGAATGCGTATCACAATGGGCCAAAAATGGCCTAAGTATCAAACCACTGAAACCTAAACCTAAAGTTAAATTAAGGCCATCCATTGATGCACAGTAGCTATAATAACAATTGTATTTCCATGATGTATTGATGGTAGTGATATTACATTTATGTAGTTATTTGATTATATTTTTTTTTTAAATGACTATTTAAATCATATAGCTAGTATTAAAAATTTTATATGTAATTTTATTTTTATTTATTAATTGCGCGCACCGTAAACTATATAACATAATAGAGCGATGAAATCGCTAATTTAGAAATGATTTATTTTTAGATAAAGTTTAATGTATTACATAAATGAATTAAATAAATCTATGATTTGGAAAAAAATATTATTTTATTTTACTGATCAAGTTAATAAAAATTAAAAATCGTAAATTTAACAGAAATATTCTATTTATTTGAAAAAAATAGCTCGTCAATTTCAATAAACTAAATTATGTATCCAATAAAATTCTCTATTAATTTGAAAAATTATTTAACCAAATAAAACTATTTTTCAATTTACAAATAAATATTATTAAATTAAAAAAAATGTTCATCAATGTCAGTAAATATATTATAATACGAATAAAAATTTTCTCAAATTGAAGTAACATTTTTTTAAATAAATTGTCAGTTCTATCAAATCTTTTATCAATCAAATGGAATCAAAAGGAATCTTTTATCAATCAAGTAAAAATTTATATCAAATTACATCAAAACGAAAACAATATTTTCAAAATTATTACCATGTTTGTGAAGAAATTTTGATAAACTTTTGTCAAATTTTATTCGAATGTATTCGAATGTTTGATCAGCGTTTATACAGAGATACTACTCCAGGAATTCAGGAGACCTGTACAAGCGATCAATATAAATTTGGCTGTCCTAAATACCCCAAGCCCGAAATTTGATCAAATTAATTTAGTTTTCCCATAAAATGAGGCCTCAGAAGAGATGCTCAGAATATACGTAACTTATCATGGTTATTTATAGGAGTTTCTCGGAAAAAATCAGAAAATTATACGTTAGAATTATAGCACTTAAGTCAAATGTGGCTGACCTAAAAAAAAACCAAACCCCTAATTTGATCAAAATAAACGAATTTTTCTGTTACTCGTAGACGGAGGCATCTCAGAATATATGTCACTTAGCATGCTGGTTTCTAGAAGTTAATCGGAAGAATTCAAAAAACAATATCGTTAGAATTATAGCACTCCAAGGAAAATTCGGTAAAAAATCATGCCAGTTTCATATTAGCATTTTAAATTTTTGTAATAATGGCAATAATAATTTTCGATTATGGCGTAAACTACCCCTCATTTTGAAAAACCATAAATTATTTTCTCGATTAAAATTTTTAATCATTTTATATTCGGTTATAGCTATTCGAATATTTATGTTAAAGTTGTGAATTTTTTCGTACGATTAAATTTTAGTGACGAAATGGTTCACTTTTAAATTGTTACGAATAGTTTTGGTCGTACATATGGTATTTTACTATTTTATATCCATTGAGAAATTTATTTTATTTGTTCGATATAAAAAACTTTTTTTCCTTTCCCAAACCGAACCAAATCTATTTTATAAAAGAGACAATATAAGCGGAAACGCTGAAAGTTTTTCCAAAATAACACAAAACGAACAAAATGTACAAAAAAAAAAGTTTGATTATAGGTATTGTTATTATTGGTATTGTTGTGCAGGATATTGTCAGTGTATTAATAGATAAATTTTTGTTGTTCTCAAAAATACCGAGCGAGGAACAATAGTTATATTTTCACGATTTTATTTTGTATGCAAAATGGGAAATTCACTTTACACAAAAATAAAAAAAAAACATAAAAATTTTTTTCTTTTTTCTTCCCGATTGATTACAGTATCCGTTTTATATTTTATTTCCGGTTCATTTTCAATTTATATTATCATTACGGATTTTCTTGTGCGCTTTATTAATCAATCAACAAGATAAACAATTTTCAATTCAATCATAGAATTTCCAGTCGAAAGCAAAAAAAGAAACCTTTCCTTCTTTCGCCACAGCAACAACAACAACCGCACCAACGATCTAAAACGAAGAAAAACTTTTTTCCCCATTTCAATTTTATTCGTCTTCTCTACAATATATTTGATTTATTGTTTGCCCCTGTTTGCTTTTGGTTTTTAATATCTATTGGTCTGATAAACATTACATCCGGTGATAATTTGTGACCGGAAGGAAATTATCTTTTTCTTTCGAATATATATAAACACAAAACAAAAGAAATCATATTATATAACATTATTATACGGGCACTTACTTGTGGTGGATACCGTTCCGGTAATGAATGCAAAGCTTCACGATACACAGCCAAAGCTCGTTGTAATTTCCCTTGTTCTGCATATAAATTGCCTAATTGTAATAATGATGCTATTCTAGCATTTTCGTGAGCGTCACGGTCCCGCAACCCCGTGCCATCCAATTTCGAACCTTCCCGCAAAACGGCGGCCGCCTCTTGGCACCTGCCCAACGCTATTAATGATGTGCCAAGATTTAAATATGCAACTGGAAATAGAAAACCGTAAAAAATGTATAAATTTAGAGTTTCATAATATAAATTTCCTTATCAATTCAAAACAGAAAACGGATATAAAAATTATTTTTGATTTTGGTTTAATAGCCTTTCAATAATATTAATTTATATCACTTTTTTTTTTTGTTATGTACGGATATATTTTTATCGAAATCATAGCAAAAATAAAAAATTATTGAGTCTACGTAATACTCTGGGTGTGTAATGAAAATTCAGCCATTCATGGATTCACTGAACTGTGGAAAATGATCAATAACCTAATTTTTTTTCTTTTCATTCTTGCCGCTTCGATGTACTTAAAATATTTTGCCGAAAATACATAAAACACTATGTATATAGGCTACGGTACCGAACACAAAAACTCAGTCAAGTGTGGCTAAGGAAGAAAATGTTGTTGTTGTTGTTGTTCTTGTCGGTTTTTGGTACTTTTGTGTTTGATAATATATTTGATGGGTATTTTAGAATACCAGCTACTAGCTCTTTTATTTATTTTCGATATATACTTAAATAGCTTAATATGGTAAATATGTTCATTTGTAGAAAGCTTATTAGAAATTATTGAAAATATAAAAGTATAAAAGGGGTTTCGGCTTGACTTGGGCAAAAACGATTTTTCATTAAAACTGATGAATAGGAACAATAGATTCAAAGATTTTTAATGGAATTTGGGGTTCTCTGCTTTTGAGTGAAAGGTAAAATAATTATTATTTTCAAAACAGAGACGTATCAGAAATGTAAGTAGACAAACATTAACGTAACTACTACTCTAACTTAAAATATTACATTTGGTTATATTATGAAAAAGTAAATATGTTTACCCTGTATGATTATTATAAATATTCAGAAACTTAACTTAATCTGGCATCGCTTAACCGAAATGTTATTAGGTTTCTATATAGGTTCAGAGATGACCACTTAACATGATGTTAGTATTTAGTTTGAATGCTAAAATGTACTGCAAATATGAATGATGACATATAAATATTTTAGAATAAATACAAAATGTAAAATTCAGGATAGTAATCAGAAGATTTTCAACCTCGAGGTTTCAAATCTGAAAAGTACTTTTCAAGATAGTTTTGTTCACCATACTCGTACAGACGCTTTAAATAATTACTCGAAATCATTTACCTATATGTTAAGTTAGTTTTATTTATTATTGATGGGGAAACCATACTTGCAGAGAAAATTCCAATAAATAGGCATAATCTTTCCACGTTTTAAATGCGGTGCTGGTTCCAAATATGTACAATACTTTTTAATAATAAATTAAAAAATTCTAATACAAATTATAAACTTTATTTCTGATGGCAGTAGTAGTAATTCATTATATACAAATTCTTGTTCTAAATTAAACGGATTTTTTTTTTAAATTTCCGTACTAAATAAATGAGAGGTTCAAGTACTATATATTGTCGATATTGCAGTTCGATCTACAATGGAGGTAACACAAATTGGTTTTTCTTTATTAAAATTTTAAATACAAATATTTTGGCATTTAACACCACAAAGGAAGGGTGTGTATATATTTCAACTTACAAATTTTAATAATAATTTTTCTGCAGGTGATTTACGGTAATGTCAACGGTCATTGCAATGCTGATGAATATTCCAGCAGCTTTAACCAATCGTGGACAATAGAGAGTCGAACAATTTTTCTAACTAGTCTCTTCAATCTGCTGACGTCTTCAATGTTACTACTCTAGTGGGATCCGACGGATCCAACATAGAAAGTTATGATTATCCCCAAAAGCCACTTGTTCACAGGTAAATTTTCGAATAAAATAATTAAAATGTAGTTAAACTTCATAGAAAATTCTGCGGTTAACCACTTCGATTTGTGTTGGAGAGAATTGAGGTATTCAAGATACTAAAGCTTCTAGAAACATGATAAACGCAATGGTTTAAGAAGACTCACATCTTGTTCAGCCAATTTAATAGCGGGTTGTCATATATAATAAAATTTACTATGTGATTAAAATAAAAGTAAATATCAATCCCAACAATTTGAATTATTTTAATCCAGTTTGTGAAATAAAATATAAGTTTCTTGAACTTGGTTAAGTTAATTCCGTGTTATTATTGACCATGTTTATTTTGACAACAACAACTACTTTTGACAAATACAACAAATTTTCTGTGATTCACATACAAGTCAATATCAATCCCAACAATTTGAACTAAAATCCATTTTGCGAAATTAAATTTAGGTGTTTAGTCCTCGTTAAGTAATTTCTTTGTTATTATCGGCCATGTTTATTTTGACAACAACAACTACTTTTGACAAATACAACAAATTTACTGTGATTCACATACAAGTCAAAATCAATCCCCCCTACTTAAATTTCGTTTTATTATCGGCCATGTTTATTTTGACAACAACAACTATTTTTGACAAATACAACAAATTTTCTGTGATTCACATACAAGTAAATATCAATCCCAACAATTGGAATTAATTTAATCCAATTTCTGATATTAAATTTATGTATCTAGTCCTCGTTAAGTAAATTTCGTTTTATTATTGGCCATGTTTATTTTGACAACAACAACTACTTTTGACAAATACAACAAAATTTCTGTGATTCACATACAAGTAAATATCAATCCCAACAATTTGAATTAATTTAATCTATTTTGTGAAATTAAACTTAAGTTTCTAGTCCTCGTTAAGTAAATTCCGTGTTATTATCGGCCATGTTTATTTTGACAACAACAACTATTTTTGACAAATACAACAAATTTACTGAGATTCACATACAAGTCAATATCAATCCCAACAATTTGAATTAATTTAATCCAATTTGTGAAATTAAATTTAGGTTTCTAGTCCTCGTTAAGTAAATTGCGTGTTATTATCGGCCATGTTTATTTTGACAACAACAAATATTTTTGACAAATACAACAAATTTACTGAGATTCACATAAAAGTCAATATCAATCCCAACAATTTGAATTAATTTAATCCAATTTGTGAAATTAAATTTAGGTTTCTAGTCCTCGTTAAGTAAATTGCGTTTTATTATTGGCCATGTTTTTTTTGACAACAACAACTATTATTGACAAATACAACAAATTTACTGAGATTTACATAAAAGTCAATATCAATCCCAACAATTTGAATTAATTTAATCCAATTTCTGAAATTAAATTTAGGTTTCTAGTCCTCGTTAAGTAAATTGCGTCTTATTATCGGCCATGTTTATTTTGACAACAACAATTATTTTTGTCAAATACAACAAATTTACTGAGATTCACATACAAGTCAATATCAATCCCTGTTCAATATGAACAG
The DNA here is from genome assembly GCA_932526605.1 of Nephrotoma flavescens. Classification (NCBI taxonomy): domain Eukaryota; kingdom Metazoa; phylum Arthropoda; class Insecta; order Diptera; family Tipulidae; genus Nephrotoma; species Nephrotoma flavescens. The sequence goes on along the minus strand of OW052220.1, from coordinate 247,682,882 downwards.
GGTCATTTAACTGCAACAATATGCAGTTTTACAGAATGTTAATTTTAATTTAGCTATAAATAAAATAATTAATTTTTTACATGCAATTCTGCACTTTTGGAGTTTATAAAATATTAAAATATTGTAATTGATATATGATCATATGTAATGTAAAAAACAACAACAAGAAACTATCAAAATTGTATATAAACGCCAAAAAATAAATGAACTACTCAGTTCTAATCAAACTCTACTATATGCTTTTATTACAATATTCCGGTATTAGCCCTCACCCGTGGAAAGCTCGGAATTAAAAGTGTATTAAAAGTGTTAAATTAGTTCAAGCTGAGGCTGAATTAAACAGTGGTCCTTCGAGCCATTAAGAACAGGCAAAAACAAACGCGTATTCTACATTAGAACAAGTAACACGCGATAATTAATCAACTGGCGAACGAGAACTGCCTAAATTCAAAAATGGAAACCCTTGCATTCAATCAAGAACAGCTTGCGACTCAGATTGATAAAATATGTATTAATTATAAGAAGGATGGCCCAGAGAGGAAAACAAAAACTTACCTCACCAACCGAATCCAACAATTAAAGGAGCTTTATACAAAGTTTCTAGAAACAGATGAGCAAATAAGGAAGCTGAAAGATGTCAACTTAGAGCACCCGTACTTTAAAACGGTAACAAGTGTAGTGGGAAAATATAATGAATTTATTACTATAATGCGTGCAAAACTAAACAACGGCCCACCACTTACACCGGTCCCAGAGCATCGCAGTAGAAGCCAATCAGAGTCGAACACCAGTAACAACAAAGATGCAGGTTTGGAAACAATGAATCCAGAGTTGCAGCAATTAATAAAACGACAGACGATTCGGATGAGGAGTCTCTACAGGAAGATTGATGAGGCCGAAGACCTTGTCGTGACTGGGCCAAAACCGGCAATGAAACTGTCACTTGGAGTGATGCAAAAACTCATGGAACAAATAGCTGAACTCCATGAGGAAATTTGCATGCTCGTTACTGATGAGGAAGAACAACGTATAAAGTACTTCACAGAACAGTACTTTGAGAACATTGATAGCAAGTGTCAATCAGTAATCCTTCAAATAACAACGAGGATAGATGAAACCGATAAAATTATACCAACAAACCAAACAACGGACATTCGGCTACCACGAATTCAAATCCCAATATTTGCTGGAGATTACCAGAAGTGGACTGGATTTCGTGACACATTCACCAAACTCATCCATGAGAATAGACAGATCAGTGATACCCATAAAATTAACTATCTAAAGGGTCAGTTAGAGGGTGCTGCGGCCAAATTAATCAACCACCTACAACCAACAGAAGAAAATTACCAAGCCGCCTGGGAAATTTTGAATAGCAGATATAACAACAGGAGACTACTGATTTCAACATATTTAAATACGTTACTCAGTCAAGTAAATATAAACATCGAGTCTGCAGCGGCACTGAGAAATCTTCACGATACAACAATTGAATGTTTATACGGAATACGTAACGCAGGGGTAAGCATTGAATCGTGGAACTCAATAATAATCTTCATATTAACTAAAAAACTAGACAATGAGTCAAGGCGACTCTATGAGATCTCCTTAGAAGATCCAAGGGAATTCCAAACAACAACGGAATTTTTAAAATTTTTGGAAGGAAGGTTCAAATCATTAGAGGCCAATGGCAACCAAAAGCCATTAATCCTACCAACAACCGCCTCACGTGAAAACAAAGCTCAAATAGTTAAAAGGACCTTCTTAACAACAACAAATATCTGTGTCTACTGCCGAGGGGGACATAAAATTAATGATTGTGGAGGATTTAGGAAATTAAATTCCAGTGAAAGATCGCAAATGGCAATGCTTCATAAATTATGCAGAAACTGTTTATCAGCAGAACATGAAACATATGTATGCAGGCAGAAAAACCAATGTAACATATGCAATGGAAAGCATAACACAGGACTGCACATCGATTCAAACGCAGACATGCAGCGAGTATCTAAAAGTTATTTAACAACACAATTAGGTCCTGCGATATTACCTACAGCTCTAATCGCATTAACAACAAGCGAGGGAAAATGCATGCTCTTTAGAGCATTAATTGACCCAGGCTCTCAGGCGTCATTCATATCCGCAAAGGCAGCAAATCTTCTTAAGGCTACGCAGAAACAAGTCAACACTAAAATCTCAGGAATGGGAGGAAAGGAAGCCGGAGTGTGCAGTCATAAGGTCGAACTAACTTTATCTTCAAGGCTTCAGAGTTCGTTTGAAATTAAGTTTGAAGCAATGGTGTTCAAAAAATTAACGGATAATATTCCAGACATCGACTTTGATACCAACAAATGGGCACATTTGCAGCATTTACAACTTGCAGATCCACAATACAACAAGTCCAATAGCATTGACGTAATAATCGGTGTTGACTACTATCCTCTAATTGTAAACAGTAACATCATTAGAGGACACCCACAAGATCCAATTGCCCAAGAAACTGAGCTTGGTTGGATCATAATGGGCAGCACAGGCAATAACCAAGAAGATAAAATGTTGTCAATGGTCACAACCAAAACAATTAAGCAACAACTAGACTTATTAATTGAAAATGATGCCATTCCGCAAGAAAAAACACATACCCAGGAGGAAGCAATCGCTGAAAAGCTATATGCAGAAAGCACAACGCGACTACCAGATGGGAAATACATGGTACACTTACCGTTCAAAGTAGAACCGTCTATGCTAGGAGAATCCAGAAAAAAAGCAGTAGCACGATTACTGCAAATCGAAAGAAAATTTCTAAAAGATAAACCATTCGCTAAATTATATCACGAATTTATGGAAGACTATCTAGCGCAGGGGCATATGCAATTGGCAAAAGATGATCCAGATGACAATCCAGTATACTATATACCACATCATGGAGTGATCAACCACGAAAGTACTACCACAAAGCTAAGAGTAGTATTCGATGCATCGAGCAAAACTACTTCGGGATTATCGTTAAATGACATAATGATGAACGGCCCCAAAATTCAAGGTGACCTAATTGACATCATCTTGAGGTGGCGAACACACAAATTCGTGCTAACAGCAGATGCGGAAAAGATGTTCCGGCAAATCTGGATGCATCATGGTCACCAGAACTTACAACGCATATTGTGGCGAAAAAATCCATCACAAACAATAGGAGAATACAAACTAAAAACGGTTACCTATGGAACAACGGCAGCGACGTTTCTTGCTGTAAGAACATTAATGCAATTGGCAGAAGATGAAAAGAACAACTATCCGACAGCTGCAAGGATCATGGAAAGAGATTTTTACGTGGATGATCTACTGACTGGGGGTGACAGCGTTGAGGAGGTCGTAACCATTCAACAACAGATGACAAGACTTGCACGGAGCGGAGGATTTCCATTGCACAAATGGGCGTCGAATTCAGCTGAAGTCATGACTAATGTTCCTGACCACCTACGAGCAAAAGGAATGATTAATTTAAAAATCAACCACATAATAAAAACACTAGGGATTCTCTATAGTCCTGAGGATGATACATTTGAATTTGACCTGACCAGGCTAAATCTTTCAACAGAAGAACCAACGAAACGGCTACTGTTGTCCGACTCTTCAAAATTATTTGATCCTGTCGGCTGGTTATCACCAATAACGATAACAGCAAAGCTGTTAATGCAAGACACTTGGAGAGCTGGTACACAGTGGGATGACAAGCTACCAGAAGCTATTGAAGCAAAATGGAAAAAGTATAAGAACGAATTAGATGAATTAAGCAAAATAAAGGTACCAAGATGGGTTAAAACAACGTCAACACAAAAATCAGAGTTACATGGATTTGCAGATGCTTCGCAACAAGCATATGCAGCGGTGGTCTATTTAAGAACCACAAATACGTTCGAGCAAGTTACAACCAGTTTGCTAGTAGCAAAAACCAGAGTTGCTCCAATCAAAACAAAACTGACAGTTCCGAAGCTGGAACTAAACGCAGCGCATCTGTTATCTAGGCTTCTAAGATACGCTAAAAATACCATGAACATGCAGGATGTAAAGATGTTCGCTTGGACGGATTCCACCATAGTTTTAAGCTGGATAAGAGCTGATATTCCGAAGTTAGAAACCTTTGTAGCCAATCGGGTATCTCAGATTAAAGATAATTTACCTCAGCTACAATGGAATTACGTACCAACAAATCTAAACCCAGCTGATTTAGCAACAAGAGGATTGGCAGCGGCTACCATCACCTCACAAGGCTCGATCTGGTGGACGGGACCAACATTTTTGCAGGAAAATTCTGATGCATGGCCATCATCACCTTCGCACAAGGGTCCACAAATACAAGGTGATCACAACCAGGACAGCGCAGCGGATATCACTTGTCTTACAATAACCGCTGAATCTAAAGCAAACGCGCTACATGAATTAATTGATAAAATTTCAAACATTCATAAGTTGAAGCGTATATTGGTGTACTGCCAAAGGTTCATAAACGTGCATGTTCATAAACAACGGCGACAGTCGAAAGAAGTGACAGTACCAGAACTGAAACTCGCGGAAGTCCAAATAATTAGGATTGAACAACACCGATACTTCCGTAAAGAACTTCAGGCATTGATGAGTGGGATTTTATTAAATAAAAAATCCAAACTATCTGCGTTAAATCCAGTCATGAGCAAGGATGGGATATTACGATTACACGGACGTTTACAAAATTCGCAACTACCAATGAATCAAAAGCAACCAATTATATTACCGAAGGAAAGCTCAATCAGCAAGCGAATAATTGAAGATGCTCATACTACTACAACACTTCATGGGGGCATACAACTTACATTGGCAAATGTTCGCAATAAATTTTGGATAATTAATGGTAGAAATCTGACACGTCATATTATACAGAAATGTGTTACATGTATAAGATTCAAACAAGTAACCCTCAACCAACTAATGGGTGATTTACCGTCCTGCAGAGTAACTCCATCACGGCCATTCAGCAAGGTGGGTATTGATTATGCCGGGCCGATTCAACTGAGGAACAAGATAGGAAGAGGTCAAACCACGTACAAAGGATACATTGCGGTATTTGTCTGCCTGACCACCAAGGCCTTACATGTAGAAGTAGTCAGCGGATTAACAACAGATGCATTTATAGCAGCTTACCGCAGGTTCACATCTCGCAGGGGGTTGTGTAGAGAAATCTATTCGGATAATGGTACCAACTTTGTTGGTGCAGAACGAGTACTGAAACAACAACGCACGAAGATTGCAGCTCTAGAACCAGAAATTGCAAGGGTATTTCAACAAGATGAAACTACCTGGCACTTCATACCACCTGCTGCACCACACTTTGGTGGCATATGGGAGGCAGGGGTAAAGTCAGTAAAGACTCACATGAAGAAAGTCATAGGTGAGACCGCATTGACATTTGAAGAAGCAACAACATTAATGACTCAAATAGAGGCATGCTTAAACTCTCGACCATTGACTACCTTGTATGACCATCCGGAAAATTTAGAATCTTTAACACCTGCGCATTTTCTAATAGGCGGACCAATAAAGGTAGTCCCAGAAAGTAATGATGTTACTTGCACGCTAAGAACACGTTGGCATTTAGTACAAAAGATTGTAGATGACTTTTGGAAAAGATGGTCTAGAGACTACCTGCACCAGTTACAACAACGTACTAAATGGAGGGAACGTCAGCCCAATTTAGTTGTAGGGGATGTCGTTCTACTGAAGGAAGAATCACTGCCGCCGTCACGTTGGAAAATGGGGAGAGTACAGGAGGTGCATACTGGCTCAGATGGCTTGGTTCGTATTGCGTCCATAAAATGCAGCCAGAATATCTATAAACGACCTATCACTAAGTTGTGCAAGCTACCAAGCGAAGAAGACAATTCATGGTCACAACAAATAATTAACGCAAATAAGACTCCAGATGCAAAACTAGCAACACCTAACACCAATGACCCAGTTAGACGCCAACCAGGAAGACAGGCGAAAGGGGGAATCAAGCTTCATCTGGCATTATTGGCCCTGATGAGCATTTGTTTTTCTACCACCAGCGCCAAAGAACTGATGCAGATTGAGAACTTCAAACATTCTACTGGCATATATCTTGAGGAAATCAGTAAGATGGAGCTAGTTGCCATGAGATGGACTTTGGTTGTGCGGTATAATTTAAATACGTATTGGGAAGAAACAACTCAAGCATACCGCTTAATAGATGAACTTGCAACTATGTGTAAAACAGTACATTCGGTAATAGATATGGAGAGGTTTAACTGTCAACTAGTAATCCAGCAATTACGATCTCAAATGAGTAGAATAGATGAAGGCAATCAATTACTGATGTCATCCAATAAAGAAGTAACCAGAGCGAAACGGGGGATTGGTGACACTACAGGTTTAGTGTTAGGTGACATGTTTGGAATATTAACGCAGAGAGAAGCAGATCAATATGAAGAACATTTTCAAACTATAGAAACCAATGAAGATCATTTATTACTGCTAATAAAGAATCAAACCTCCATGATTGATAACTCTGTAAAACTATTCAAGCACAGCCAAAATGCCACAGTACAGGCTATTAATAACATTCAGAGGAGGTTGCAGCACTTAGAAAAAAACATAAATAACACACGTGTAACGGAACAACAAGTATTAACTATTTTAATGACATCCCTTGAACTAGTCGTTGCCACGGGAAGTTTACGGGATGTGCAGGAGGCGATACTAGAGGTTATTCACAATGCACATCTAAACATTTTACACCCACTTTTATTGAGCCCATCACAACTTGAAGAACAAATAGCATCTATAAGAAAACAAATACCAGTCTCCATTACAATTCCGGGTCACGGATTGCGCAAGTTAGACCACTTATTTAAAAGTATGACAACCAGGACTAGAGTGACAAAAGCATATGTGATAATCGAAATTTCAATTCCCTTATCATATGTTTGGTCCTATAACATTTATTCAGTAGTAGCTGTACCTAATATATTAGTAACTGAAAGGCGTGCACATATAGTGCCAACAACTGAATTTATCGCCGTTGATATTCAAAATGAACATTTTACGCAACTATCAGCCAGAGATATATCTAAATGCAACATTATCAATGATGATCATCTATTATGCGAGATACCAACAATACTGTCAGGTGTCTGGGAAGGAACCAACTGTGAAATCGCAATATTGCAACACAGGTCCAATTTACAAGACATATGTGAGATAAAATACCAAAATGTTACTTCAAACCTTTGGATAAAACTATACGCACCAAATCAATGGGTATTCGTAATGACAAAGGAAACAACTGTGACGGTTGTATGTGGATCAGTTACAAACCAAAAGCAATTATCAGGGTCGGGAATAATAAAGCTAGAATCGGGATGCGCCCTTAGAGACAATCACTTAAGCATACTGGCCTCTGATAGATTTGAAACTACCATCGAGAATTTCGGAATTGCACCATACTTAAAGGGGATGCACTTAAAAGATTTAACAATAGAGATATCTAAACAAAACTATGAGGAAAATGAGCTATTAACCACTCCAGATACAAGGGGTTTAGAAGAACAAATCTCCCTTATGAAAGAGGTAGAAGAGAATACAACCAACGAGCACTTTCATCATATTCATCATTATACAGCAATACATCTTATCCTATGGATAGCACTTGCGGTTGGGATAACTGTCATAATTCGCCACATACGAAGAAACCGCCGTAACCAATCATCCGTTCTTCCAAGTCCCGTCCAAACCCGCGCCGCAAGATGTTCAATATGAACAGGGTCATTTAACTGCAACAATATGCAGTTTTACAGAATGTTAATTTTAATTTAGCTATAAATAAAATAATTAATTTTTTACATGCAATTCTGCACTTTTGGAGTTTATAAAATATTAAAATATTGTAATTGATATATGATCATATGTAATGTAAAAAACAACAACAAGAAACTATCAAAATTGTATATAAACGCCAAAAAATAAATGAACTACTCAGTTCTAATCAAACTCTACTATATGCTTTTATTACAATATTCCGGTATTAGCCCTCACCCGTGGAAAGCTCGGAATTAAAAGTGTATTAAAAGTGTTAAATTAGTTCAAGCTGAGGCTGAATTAAACAATCCCAACAATTTGAATTAATTCAATCCAATCTGTGAAATTAAATTTAGGTTTCTTTAATCCAATCTTTAATCCAATTTAATCCAATCTGTAAAATTAAATTTAGGCTTCTAGTCATCGTTAAGTAAATTGCGTGTTATTATCGGCCATGTTTATTTTGACCACAACAACTACTATTGGCAAATACAACAAACTTACAGTGATTCAAATAAAACTAAATATCAATCCGAACAATTTGAATTAATTTAATCCAATTTGTGAAATTAAATTTAGGTTTCTAGTCATCGTTAAGTAAATTGCGTGTTATTATCGGCCATGTTTATTTTGACATCAACAACTATTTCTGTTGCTTATACAACAAATAACCAGTGATTCAAATATAAGTAAAGATCAATCCGAACAAATTGAATTAATTTAATCCTATTTCTGATATTAAAATTAGGGTTCTAGTCCTCGTTAAGTAAATTCCGTGTTAATAACGGCCATGTTTATTTTGATAACAACAACTACTATTGACAAATACAACAAACTACAGTGATTCAAATAAAAGTAAATATCAATCCGAACAATTTGAATTAATTTAATCCAATTTGTGAAATTAAATTTAGGTTTCTAGTCCTTATTTATAAATATCTTGATTTATTTATTCCATCGCGCATTGAAAATCTAGATAGACATAGTTTGACCAAACCCAACGGGCAGCGTATAAATTTTATCCCATAATTCATAAGGTAACCATTTTTATAATGCTACCCACGTTAAGGTTGTTTGATGGCCTTCGACGCACACTTCAAACGATTTGTGTGCCATTTTCGGACCAACTCCAGGCAGATTTACGAGGTTGGTAATTTATCCGGGATATCACCATCGTATTCTTCAAATAGGACTTTTGATGTTTTCATAATATGCTTACATTTAGTTTAATAAAATGAGACCGGTACTAGTAGTTGCTCTAGTGTTCCAACATCAGTCTCGATTAGGTGAGTTGGTGTTTATCGGTATTGCGATAATCCGCCTATCAAATATTTTTAAAACTCAGAGTTCTTACTATGTTATGGGAATATTTCTGGATATTGCCAACTCATTAAATAACCTCACGTGGTTTAGCATCATTCATCACAAGTTAACCTGTCTATACTCTATAATCTTTAAAAAACCATTATGAATGATTTCAGCAGCTATTTCAATAATCGATCGAATAATAAGAGACATCTATGATCCCGTTACTAAACAAATCACCGAAAGACAAATCACTGAAGGCTCTATTCTAGGTCCCTTTATCTGGAGTATCATGTTCAACACGAGCATGATTAATGATTTCGATAAAATTGCATTTACGGATTATAAAGCTGTTGTGGTGCAAGGCAATTCGAGATTTGATTTTCATGGTCAGGCTCAAAATGTCACCATCGGCAGGTAAAACAGTAATGCTGCAACTAAAAAGCAAATTTGCGTCTTTTCGACCTTTAAAAATTTCTAAAAACAATCGAAGTTGGGTAATGATCAAAACTGGGAGATATCTAGGAATTGACTCTCATGGATGTATTGGAGTAAATTTTCACGTTATAAGAGTCTTTAAAAATGCTAAAAACTATTTCAATTCCAAGGCAGGGGTGTAAAAGGAAGGATGGGGATTGAATCGCAAAACACCCGTAATAGTTTATAAAGGTGTGGCAGAGGCGTTATTCACGTCTACCATACAGCAGGATGGTATGTTATGATAAACTGTCATCATGCCAGGTCATTAGAAAATGTTAGGAATATCCTACTACGAGTAACATTTTTTTCGGGATGACTTTTTTCGAGCTGACTTCACCGGCTTCAATCCTCGCGGCATTTTATTTATATAAAGGCTTTTATTCTTGTGTAGAAAAAATATACTCCAACCATTATATGCAAAAATGTGTTTTGTAATGTGAATTTTATTCAAAAAGTTATTTGGCACTATTTAAGTTATTCTAGCACTATTTTGACGTCAATTTGGTACCCATCGAAAATAATAGTTGTCAACACTGTTTGATTTGATAATATGGTTGATCTGATTGATTTGTTAAACCATGAATCTGGGTGCGTTCTAGAATTCCCAGCTTAATACGTGATCGTACTGCGTGATCGAGTTTATTTCTACAGTTTATTTTCATGAGTGTAGACGGCAGTAATGCTTGTGAAAAGCTCTCGAGATATAGAGGTTTAACGAAATCTTGAAAGCATATTTTAATAGTTGCTTTTTTATGCGACTATTTTATCAATATCACGCTTTGTGCTAAAATTTTCAGGATGTGCTCTTAAGAAGTCTAGTTTACGAAATTTTGCCTTATACCCATAATAAAATAAAAGGGTTAAAATGAGTTACCCTTACGATTTGCAAAAATGTGTCCTATTTTATCAAAATTTGACTACTTTCATTTAGTGCACTTTTTCTTTATTAGGCTTGACTCCTACATAAAAAAGAGCCATGTTGCGAAAAATCAAGTTTTAATTTTTTACATAATTTAAATATTTTCACTAAGAAACCCTGGTAGTCCGTACACACGTTTGTCGTGTATTACTTATTTTAGTATTAAATTATTATTCCACTTATTCTAATAACTTCATACATTTCTTTGTAAGCTAAACCTCCCTCATTCATTAATTCGCTTATGTTTCTTCGAAAGTTGTTGAACTTCTATCTGCATTGGTTGTATCTTGCACAAGCCAGTTACAGATGTTCAACATCCTCCACACTTCTACACCACTTACAATCTTTGTCCTCACACAATCGACGTTTCCACAAACATTCCTTCCAATTTCTATGGTTCAGCCTGATTTTCTCAATCGTTCGCAACATTCGCGCGTATCTCCTTTAAGCACCTTATAGAAAGGATTTCTCAAAGAAGTACCATGAAGTAGTGTAGATTACTTTGTTACTTTCGTTAAACTTCTCGCGCTATAAATTCAATGCACACTTTTAAGCTAACATATCGGCTCGTTCATTCCCGTCGATCTGTGTATGTGACGGGATTCATTGTATGATCACAGCACGTTGACAGAAACAAACACATTCAAAAATCATATCCACATACAAACTGCATTCTTTTCCATCTCCACTTTTTATCAAGCACTTTGGAATTGGAAAATATTACTATTTTCCTTTCCGTTTCATTCACAGTCAATTTAATACCTTGAAATATTCCACTAAATTCAGCGTTCATTATACAGACGCTTTCATCCAATTTAAAGGCATAAAATACCACCATTCTCACTCAAACTAGCATCTGTATAAAAATAATATCTTGTTGCAAATACCGCTGGCAGATTTTTTCAAACATAATTTTGGCAATAACTTCATGTATCCTCTTGTTATATTCCTCCATATTCATGCATACATTAAGATTATTAGAAACCGGTTGCGGACCCACCTTTACTTATAAACCTGTTCAAATTTTCAATAGCAATGCTTGCTCTATATGTTGGTTTGTAACCGCCCTACTTTATAATCTTAATATAATTTCATTCTAAAACTCATTTTTCTTAGTAATCGCATTCTCACTGACTCTCTCACTGTGATCCACTCTCTTGTAACCGAGAGGTGAATCGCCCATTTCAGACCACAGCTTGTGTATTGGGGTCGAGTTAATCGCACCCAATACAACTCTGGCACTTGCATTCTCTCCTTTCATCAGTTGGCTAAAAGCTCCTTTCGAACCGCTTCCATACATACGCTAAGGCCGTATCCAATTTTGGAGGAAATAAGGGCCTTTCTCAACAGTCTTTCTCGGTTGCGAGCCCCATGCGCACCGCATAGGCAAGTCGCTTTTTCTCGAGATTAGACTATTTTAACGTGAGTGAAGTTTTTAGTAAATCTTACTAAATATCGCATGCTATTCAATTGCATATATTCAGGGGCAAATATTTTAATTCTTTTAAAATATAAAATAAATGTTAATTTCCTTTGTAAACATGATTTAAAAAGTTAAAAAACTAATATTTAATTATTTGAAAGAGATTAGTAAATCAAAATAAATTAGGTAAATTTATTTAATTAGAATTAAGAATTAATTGATCATAATTTATTTATTAAAAAACCTGGTTGTGTTAAAAGGACAGAAAATCAGGCACAATTACCATCTGTTTCACGCTATTTTTACGTTAGCTGATTAGTAATACTGTAACTGTAAAAATTATCAAGACAATCCCTTGAATTTTATTGCCCCTACACCCTTAAAAACTGAAAATAGCGATTATTTAATTAAGTTTCATCGTCAATACATTGAAGAATTGAAGTTTATTCCGGAAAATTACCATCGCTCTCACTCTATTTTTCATTAGTACGTGTATTTCACACCACATAATTTTCCCGGACTCCCAACATGAAACTTCTCCTCGAAAATTTTCCAGCGTAGGCCATCAACAAACCGATTCAAACGAGACCTTCTTCAGACAACACTTTAAACGTTGAGTTTTATAAATTTTTGAAGTTTGTACGTGTATTTCATCGTACAAACTGCAAAAATTTATAAAACTTAACGTTATAGTGTTGCCTGGGAAAGGTTTCGCTTGGATCGGTTTGTTGATGGCTGAAAATGTATATCATCCCCCAAACCTCCTCCCCCCCTCCCCCCCCCCCCTCCCCCGATTTTAACAAAAAAATTAAAATATATTTTATATTTTAAAAGAATTAAAATATTTGTCCCTGAATATATGCAAATGAATAGCAAGAAATCCTTTATAAGATTTAGTAAAAATTTCACGCGCGTATATAGGACGATGAAGTTTTTACTAAAATAAAACTAAATTATTTTAGTAAAGTTGCGCAAACGTTGCATGGCCGCATGAGTGATAGCATCCTGTGTTTGACTCGAAAGCATCAGAGCGATTAAAGCGTGATATCGATGAATGTTTTCATCGGCATCATCGGAACATTTATCACAACCCAAATTATCAACGGGCGGATTTTGATTAGCACGCAACTTTCTTAAATTTTCGAGGATTTTGGCTCAATTTTTAGGTTCTCACTTTTGACGAGTTTTGTGTCTGGTATATTTTCAGTTTTAATTTTTTCAATTTTTCCAGGGGATTCTGGCATATTCGATATTATTTTTTCAGACAGAATTTTACGTTTATTAAGTGCATTACTAGGTTTCGATCGATCCAATATTATTAGTATTCATCCATCAAATTGTAGTTTTTGACGGATAAGGAAAATGGTCGAGTACACAGTCAATTTTTCACCCTATTAAAGTTAGCCGACTCCAGCCGAAAGAAATGTCGATAATGTAGATTCAAACTAATCAAACGAAAATGACAGCCGATTTTTGTCGGTAACATCCCAGCCGAAAAATGAATTTAATGCCGGAATGAATTAATTTATATTACAAAAGTTTATTTTGTTATTCAAAAAAAAAACAACTAAAAAATGTAAAATAAATTTTCATTCGAAACAATATTCTAAGTGCCGAATTAGATGTTTGGGGAGGTAAGGCGTGAAATGCCTCTATAGTTACAAGTTTGGACAATGTTTTAAACGGTACTTCATCTAATAAATATCATTTAAAACCGACAGGTTAATTTTCATGTGAAGAGTTCGGGAAAACTTGATTGAATATATCGCACACACAAAATTTGAAAATTTCTAAAAATTGACCGTTTAAAGTGTCATGGCTGAAGATAGATTCAAATGAAACGTCTTATTGATGGTCATACATGAAAAAAAATTCAGGTCGATTTCTATGTTGGAAGTCCGGGAATACTTGGTCGAATATATTGCACACACAAAATTTGAAAATTTCTAAAAATTGACCGTTTAAAGTGTCATCGCTGAAAATAGATTCAAATGAAAGGTCTTATTGATGATCATACTTGGAAAAAATTTCAGGTCGATTTCTTGTTGGAAGTCCTGGAAAACATGGTTGAATATATCGCACACACGAAATTTTCAAAGCTTGTCTGTGCGATATATTCAACCGAGTTTTCCCGGACTTCCAACAAAGAAATCGACCTGAAATTTTTTCCAGGTATGATCATCAATAAGACCTTTCATTTGAACCTATTTCCAGCTATGACACTTTAAACGGTCAATTTTTAGAAGTTTTCAAATTTTGTGTGTGCGATATTTCAACCGAGTTTTCCCGGTTTTCCAACATAGAAATCGACCTGAAATTTTTTCCAGGTATGATCATCAATAAGACCTTTGTTTTGAAATTATTTCCAGCCATGACACTTTAAACGGTCAATTTTTTAGAAATTTTCAAATTTTGTGTGTGCAATATATTCAACCGAGCTTTCCCGGACTTCCAACATAGAAATCAACCTGAAATGTTTTCCAGGTATGATCATCAATAAGTCAATTTTTAGAAATTTTCAAATTTTGTGTGTGCGATATATTCAACCGAGTTTTCCCGGACTTCCAATATAGAAATCGACCTGAAATTTTTTCAAGGTATGATCATCAATAAGGCCTTTCATCTGATTTATTTCCAGCCATGACACTTTAAACGGTCAATTTTTAGAAATTTTCAAATTTTGTGTGTGCGATATATTCAACCGAGTTTTCCCGGACTTCCAACATAGAAATCGACCTGAAATTTTTTCCAGGTATGATCATCAATAAGTCAATTTTTAGAAATTTTCAAATTTTGTGTGTGTGATATAATCAACCGAGTTTTCCCGGACTTCCAATATAGAAATCGACCTGAAATTTTTTCCAAGTATGATCATCAATAAGACCTTTCATTTGAACCTATTTCCAGCTATGACACTTTAAACGGTCAATTTTTAGAAGTTTTCAAATTTTGTGTGTGCGATATTTCAACCGAGTTTTCCCGGTTTTCCAACATAGAAATCGACCTGAAATTTTTTCCAGGTATGATCATCAATAAGACCTTTGTTTTGAAATTATTTTCAGCCATGACACTTTAAACGGTCAATTTTTTAGAAATTTTCAAATTTTGTGTGTGCAATATATTCAACCGAGCTTTCCCGGACTTCCAACATAGAAATCAACCTGAAATGTTTTCCAGGTATGATCATCAATAAGTCAATTTTTAGAAATTTTCAAATTTTGTGTGTGCGATATATTCAACCGAGTTTTCCCGGACTTCCAATATAGAAATCGACCTGAAATTTTTTCAAGGTATGATCATCAATAAGGCCTTTCATCTGATTTATTTCCAGCCATGACACTTTAAACGGTCAATTTTTAGAAATTTTCAAATTTTGTGTGTGCGATATATTCAACCGAGTTTTCCCGGACTTCCAACATAGAAATCGACCTGAAATTTTTTCCAGGTATGATCATCAATAAGTCAATTTTTAGAAATTTTCAAATTTTGTGTGTGTGATATAATCAACCGAGTTTTCCCGGACTTCCAATATAGAAATCGACCTGAAATTTTTTCCAAGTATGATCATCAATAAGACTTTTCATTTGAATCTATTTCCAGCGATGACACTTTAAACGGGTAATTTTTAGAAATTTTCAAATTTTGTTGTGCGATATATTCGACCAAGTTTTTCCGGACTTCCAACATAGAAATCGACCTGAAATTTTTATAAGGTATGATCATCAATAAGACCTTTTATTTGAATCTATTTCCAGCCATGACACTTTAAGCGGTCAATTTTTAGAAATTTTCAAATTTTGTGTGTGCGATATATGCGACCAAGTTTTCCCGGACTTCCAACATAGAAATCGACCTGAAATTTTTTTCATGTATGATCATCAATAAGACGTTTCATTTGAATCTATTTTCAGCCATGACACTTTAAACGGTCAATTTTTAAAAAATTTTCAAATTTTGTGTGCGATATATATTCAACCAAGTTTTCCCGAACTTCCAACATACAAATCGACCTGAAATTTTTTCCAGGTATGATCATCGTCATCAATAAGACCTTTCATTTGAATCTATTTCCAGCCATGACACTTTAAACGGTCAATTTTTACAAAATTTTCAAATTTTGTGTGCGATATATATTCAACCATGTTTTCCGGAACTTCCAACAAAGAAATCGACCTGAAATTTTTTCCAGGTATGATCATCAATAAGACCTTTTGTTTGAATCTATTTCCAGCCATGACACTTTTAACGGTCAATTTTTAGAAATTTTCAAATTTTGTGTGCGATATATTCAATTGAGTTTTCCCGGACTCTTCACATGGAAATCGACCTGAAATTTTAGAAGTTTGTTTAGCTTGTTATGTGTCATTTAGTTTTTTCAGTAACAAAATAGTTTTTTATTATAGTTTTAATGCATTTAATAAAAAAGTTTAATTTTGAGTAATATACGTTAATAAATCGAAATAAATATTTTTGACTTTAAATGAAATTACTGTTTATTACCCAAATTATTTATCTGCTTTATCGACATTTTTCGGCTGACTATCGGCGTATTTTGTTGAGACAATTACAACAACACCACCATGGCTAAAGCAAAAACTAAAGCATTTTAGAATTTTGCTCTGGCTGATTGATAATGCAGATTTGCATTAGTTGAAATAGCTGAATAGCGATGATTCAGCTAAAGCCAAAAAGTTTCATTTCTCAACAAAATACAGCATATGTATATGAATCTGCCTTACCGACTTTGACAGACAAGTTGTTTTGCATCTGCATTATAGACATTTGCGGCTTATAACTTAATCTGCATTATCGTCGTTTTTCGGTTGGCGTCTAGCCGTCACAGCCGAATCCGCATTATCGGCATTGTTGATATATTTTACTCGTTGCAGCCGAATCTGCATTATCGACATTATTCGGCTGGGTTGTATAATAAAGATTTAAGGAAGTGTAATCACATTCCTTACGTAGACTAGAGTTACCTCTTACTTGTTGATTTCTGTTTCGATGCCCGAATTTTCTTCTCAGTTTAAAAAGAAAACAAAGGTAAGTGTTTGAACTATTCCGTAATAATTTCCAAATATTGGATAAATTCAAATATCATTAACCAAAATATGTATGTAAATAAAACTAATTTCGTAAATAATCAGCAAACTGTGTTTTTCTTATATAATGTACCTGTACAATAATGTATGGCTGACATAGATACCTAAACTCTATACAATTTATCGAAATTATTAGAGATAATAACCAAATTTATTATTATTTTATAAAGCAAAGCAAAAAGACGAAACAAATTGATTTATCGACTCGAAATCTAATATTCTATTCTGTCAACTGACAAATAAATAATAAAACAATAAAATGAAAAAGAAAATATTAGAGAAAATTATCTAAAAAAAAAATCATTCTTTTCCGTATCATAAAATTTATCAATTTTTCTCTTCCGTAGCAATTTTTGCTCAACCAATCTTAACACACAACAAAAATATATAAATTTATTTCAATATTTCATCTTCTATTTTAGTACAAAAAATACTAAATTCGTAAAGAACATGAAAATGTAGGGAAGAAAATACATCATAAATCAAAAACTCAGAAAATCTTCACAAAATATTATTTTTTTTTACTTCTCGCATGTAATAAATCTGTATACGAGTAGATATACCGGTATATAGATTGCAAAATCATAAAGTTAAACGAAATGATTATTGTTGTATAGTTTTTCACAGTACCTAAAGATATTTTAAATAGATTGATTTGGTTTTAAAGATGCTGTGTACATGTAAGTACATAAGTACCAGTATCTTGCGTGACCAAATAACTAAATAGTCAGGATACATATGTTTCCAACATTTTTGAAATGGATTTATTACTTGGACGTAATTCAGGCCGTTCTGATACATAAAATACGTTACATCATTTAGTTGATTGTTTTAAGGTATGATATAAAAACTAATGTACATATAATATTTAATGTACCTAATTTAATACATATCATTTTTGGTAAATTATGCGGTTATTTAAATGTGATTATTATGTCGCACCATACACCGCACACAATTCTGTCAAAAATAAAATTTACAACACAAAATTTTAAGTTTTTGTCCTAAATCCGCATGGTAAAATTAACTTTCCTAATTAATTATCCATAACAAAATAAAACGACATAATAAAGACTATAATTTAACCTAATTGGTTACCTCTAAAAAAAAAAAACGTAATATGAAAAAGCTCACCATCACTTTAAAATTAAAATTTAAAAAATATATAAAAAAACAACAGCATAATTAAACTTTAATACAAAAAAAAAGTTTTATAATTTTTATTAAAAAGTTTTTTTTTTTTTAATAATGGTGAAAAATCAGCAGGTTGTCCTTATTTATTATACACTTTTTGCATACACAACACAAGTACAGAACTGTTGTAATTTTTTTTTGTTGCTGTCGTGTATAAGACGCCAAAAAGTTTATCAGATTTTTTCCCGTGTAATTTTATAACAAAATAATTAATTTTAAATAAAATGAGCGCGCGGCATCACAAAAGTTTCGAAAATAAAATAAAAATTTGAGATAAATTCCACCATAGGGACCGAAACATTATTATACATACATAGGCAGTTTGCTCTTATTTAGGAAAAACACATTTCTGTGTGTTATTAAATTAGGTGTTGTCTGGAGTCGCAGGATATTTCGAGCTCTTTCATAGCCATCGCGTTATTGGAACGAACAGTGATGTTGAAAGTGGCAGATATTGGGTAAATGATACAATAATGCTAAGAACAAGGTAAGTTTTTAGGTTTAGGTTTCAGTGATTGACACTTAGGCCATTTTTGGCCCATTGTGATACCACGCATTCACGCAACATCATTAACCCCTTCATTCACCTACTCACACAACTACAGTGTACCACCTGCACACTTCAAGCTCCATGTCGCTAAATTCTGCACTCCATCAGAGTGTCTTAGTAAGAGTAAGGTTAAGATATTTATAACAAGGTAAGATATTATAGAAATTTATAAACGCTTGAAAAATATTTATGACGGAAAAACTAGTTAAAATTTAATTATTCGTAATAAAATTAATTGTAAAAATGATAAAAATTTGTGCTTTCTTTACTAGTTCTATAATTCGGTTCATTTTATTATCGGACATCTTGTGACCATTATTGCATAAACGAAAACGTTATGACGACACTTCATAACGTGCCGATTATTATGAATTAAAGTAGTGTCGATAGAAGCCCGATATAATTACAACAAGAAACATAATTTTGCAAAATTTAGCAAAATTTTTTCAAATGGTTTGAACAAATTGAAAATTATTTAAAAAATAAAAACTTGATATCGATTTTATCCGATCCAACTCGCATATTTGACGGAGATTAGACGAATTTTATCCTTTGTCCGAAAACAAAAAGCGTACTAGCTAATGTTGGCAGCAAAAATGGTGTATGAAGTTGAACATGCTCCAACCAAGTCGTGCCTTATTCTCATGTTTAGTTTCTCAGCTGCAGCAGATATGGGTCCCCCTATGAAAATTTTCCCATCCAAAAGGATTTCAGACAGTATTAAAAACTCGATCCCACCGCATTGGGGGTGGAAAGAAGTGATAGCGCTTGAATCACCAAAGAGGTCTTCTTTGAGTGCGAGCTAAGCACCCGAATGCCACATGAATCTTACAGCCTTATTATGCCTCGGAGAAAAGAGAAAATTTCGCGCCACTGTTACATAAAGCTATATCGAGCAAGCAGTAAATCCGTTAACAATTCAAAATGATTCAAGGCATGCGGAATCTATCGATGTAATGAAATGGCAATTGATTTCTTAAAATGTTTGGGGAAATCAATAGATGGGAATACGCACGACACAATCCAGTGTTCATATAATTTGTCCAATATTGAAAATGGAAATACCATAAATTTCCAACAATTTTCTAATATTGCAGCATCGAAATTATTGAAACTTCAGTCTGTAGAAGACAGTAAATTGACCCTTAAGACAATGGAGTTTCAATGTCTGCATCGAGTATACAATCTCTTCTACCAACTTCAGATTTAAAAAAAAATAACAAATATTATGGATATTAACGAGTACCGGTGTGAAGTTTCTGACGTTAAAAAGGGGGTAGATTCACAAAAAAGTGGCAATATAAAAGTGTAAATGTTTATATGATTCTGACGTAAAAAAGTGTGAATATACGGTAATCAAAGGGGATGAAGTGGGCTATCTAAATATGTATGTGCCATTTCCTTAAATAGGTTATGGCTCTGGGCATAAATATTCAAAAATATAATGTTTTTCTCTTAATTCCGCGGAATCAATGCTACACTTTGGAACTTATTGCGAAATCTGGAGATGTGCTCGCATGGTGACTATATGATTATGAAAGGGGATGAAGTGTGCTATCTAATTGTGCTGGTGCTATTAAATAGTAAAAGTGTAGCATTGCTACTTCCACGGAATTTGAGGAAAACATTATATTTTTGAAAATGTATGTCCAGAGCTATAACCTATTTAAGGAAATGGCACATACATATTTAGATAGCACACTTCATCCCCTTCGATTACCGTATAGTCACCATACGGGCACATCTCCACATTTCGCGTTAATTTCCATAGTGTAGCGCTGCTTTCGCCGATTTGTGATTAAGTTTAAATTTGGAGACTATTTCCACTTTTGTTCAATTATTTTTGT
Organism: Nephrotoma flavescens; assembly: GCA_932526605.1. NCBI lineage: Eukaryota > Metazoa > Arthropoda > Insecta > Diptera > Tipulidae > Nephrotoma > Nephrotoma flavescens. The sequence continues at coordinate 247,662,211 of OW052220.1, read as the reverse complement.
ATACTTTAGTGTAAATTGTTGTTTGATATAAATTTTTACAAACCCACACTTTTTAACGTCAGAATCGTATAAACATTTACACTTTTATATTGCCACTTTTATGTTGCCACTTTTTTGTGTACCTACACTATTTTTTAACTTTAGAAACTTCACACCGGTTTAACGAGTTAATATACTTACATGTAGAATTTTTAATTTAATCCATTGAAGCGAGGAACGAGAACCAGAACGCCACGAATTTTTAGAAGCACAATTGGAAGAGAAAACTATTAATTGTGGGCAGGTTCTTAAATGATTCAATCGACCGATCGCAAGATTAACGAGCCGATCGTTAAAACAATTGACCAATATATGAGATGAGTGACGACTCCAGAGAGAAAAAATACAAAAACATATAAAGAAAATTTGCCGTTCGTTTATTAGATGTTCACAAAAAGGACAACGACAACTTTTAAGAATTGAAAACAAGGAAATAAAAGAAAAATTAGAGAAGGAAAAATCTAGAATAAAAATTCTTAAACCGAAACAAAATTCCAACACTAAATTAAATTTAGTTAAAAGAGATCCTTTGAAAAAACTAAAGTTCGATGAATTTATTTCTCCGGAGAATTAAGCGCGAAATATATCACCGGCATCAAATGAGAACTTGATGGTTTCGAAAGAAAATATAATTGTATTGAACAAATATGGCCATTTTTCATTGTCTAACATCCACACGTTTGCATCTGGGAGAATGTGTTGTAGTTGCACCTAATCCATCAACAAAGCCAATAATAGACTTCGTATCGGAAAACATTATTTCTTATTTAGTTTTGTTTTTAAATGTTTAATTTCGTTTCATTGAATGCCATGTGCCTTTTACTGGTGACATTTCCATCTGGTGTTGAATAGACTAAAGTTTGATTTTATGGAAATTAGCCTCTTTATCCTCGCGCCGCGCTGTGTGGATTTATAAAAAATTGAGAGCGAGGCGAATGTGTACCTTGTGCGACTGGTGAGATATAGAGAAGTATTTTTTTTTGAGTGTTTCTCTCTTTGGTGTGTGCGGTTGATGCGGAGTGGGAATGGGTAGGATAGTGACGCTTACAACACAAAACGAGACGCACAACGGAAAAATATTCTTCTAGATTATTGTGGTGCGAGATTTTTTTTATTAATAAGTCTAGTTTTGGATGTTATCAAGTCTGCTTTGAAATTTGATGAGAATCTTTAAAGTTTATGCTTTTTACGCTATTTGCCGTAGGCACTTGGTGAAACACACTAATACTTAATAAACACATTTTATTAAACACTTGTTTTTTTTTCGCAAAATTTGATTTTTGAATAATTTAATTAAAAAATTGTTCAAAATGTTTAAAAAAAACACTCTATCGATTTCGACTTGTTAGGTCATCATCAAGGGTATCAACTGATTTGTAAAAGTAAAAATTTGTTATATGTAGTTGTTTTATTATATGTTATATAGAAAAGTGCTGGGTCTGTAATTGGTGAGAAACGAATTTCCCTCTGTTCGTTAGGATATTTTGGTTAAGAAATATTGATTTTCGAATTTCGTAAGACTCTAAGGTGCGTAAGACTCTTAATGTCTGCGTTTAGGTTGTATATGTAAAATGTCTAAATTGTTCAAGCAAGCTGTTTGATTTTCTAAAGTTAAATGGTTATGGAAAGTTGATTGATTGCAACCCGATAAATGTTCTTTAGCTCTAACTCTAAAATTGCGCCCAGTCTGGCCAATATAGGAGAAACTACAATCATTGAAATTAATCCTATAAGCACCAGACTTGGAAAGGCGATCAACTCTAGCTTTATTGTAAAAAATCATTCTCTTTATTGTGTTATTATTATAAAATATAAAACTAATATTGGTGTATTTGGACACGATGTTGCTAATCCGTTGGCTTGTTTTCCCATATACTCTAAGCGACGCCAATTTTCCCGAATCGGACTATAAGGTGGATTAATACTCGTTAGAGTTTTAAACTTTAGCCTTTTATTTAATAACTTTAATATAGTCCTAGTTGCATATCCGTTATTCGTTGCAATTTGTAGATTTATATTAAGCTCAGTGTTATAATTTGAATTTGTCAAAGGGATATTTATTAGTCTATCTATGGAGTGGAAAGCTGACATTTTAATATTATGGGGATGGTTTGAAGAACTAGGGATAACAGCGTCTGCATACGTGGGTTTCCGATAAATTTTAAAATCTAAAGAAAAATTAATGCTGGTTATTGTAATATCTAGAAAGTTAATACATTTATTTTCTTCTTTTTCTAACGTAAAATCAATGGTGGGACATTGAGAATTTAACTAAGTAAGGAATGAATCTAACAGTCTATCAGTTCCATTCCATAGACATAGTATGTCATCAACATATCTATACCAAAAGATTATATGACGAAAATAAGGATTGTTATTATTGATAAAATCATTTGTTCGAAGAAATTCATGAAAATTTCAGGCAACAAAGGTGACAGAGGGGAGCCCATTGGTAGAAAATATCCTTAACGCACAGAGAAAAATTCGTTTCTCACCAATTACAAACCCTGCCCTTTTCTATAATTTGACTAATACGTCGGGTAATTAAATTTACATCAATATACCTTGAATTTTGATACTCGGTCGATGACTAATCGCCCACCTGCACAATCAATAGATTAATTTTTATTGCTTTTGATTGCCTATTTTTTGTCCCTCCTTCTTTTGTTTAATTTTTGCCTTTTTTCTGCTATATATAACAAATTTTTACTTTTACAAATCAGTAGATACTCCTGATGATGACCTAACAAGTCGAAATCGATCGAGTGATTTTTTAAACTTTTTGAACAAATTTTTTAATTAAAATATTCAAAAAATCTAATTTTGCGAAATAAAAAACAAGTGTTTAATAAAATGTGTTTATTAAGCATTAAAGTTTAGTTTAAAAGAAAACAGTTTTATAACGTATAATAAAGTATAATAAAGTTGTGTTCCATAATTGTCCGAAAATTTATAAAAATAAAAAACAATATATATTCGGTTATTTTTGCACGATTATTTTTGCAGTTACTTCATTTTTCAAACTAATTCGTAATAGATTTTCTATTGCTAATTTAAAATATTGTTTTATATTTAGCCACAAAATTTGTTTGTATTGTTTTATTCTGTAGACTCTGAAATAAAATTTAAACTAAACTCTACACATCAAAAATGGCCTTAAATTCTTTTGTTTCATTTCTATTTATTTTAAAGCTACTTCACCGAATAAATTATGTGGTAAAATGAGCCGCAATTAAAACCGGTTTTATAGCTAAACGGGGAAAGAGCCGAAAAGAAGTAACTTTAAAAATAATCATGTGTGGAACGGGTGATTGAGAATTAAATTGAAGCTGTTTAATTTTAAAAGTGATTTTCCAGTATTTTTGAAGTTATAAATTTTTTTTTTCTACAATTTTATTGATTTTTTTGTACAAAAGGGGATACAGTTTAATACGTCCCCAATTCTTTTATTTTGCATAAACTGTAGCGAGTGAAAGATTTAATTTTGGAAAATCTTTTGTGTATTTAAGTGGTTTAATTGCTATGGAAGTGCAAAAGGCACAAAGTATACAAGGGCGGCATGCATTACCAGAACGAAATTGATCAATTTATTTCTACGGTTAAGGATGCGCAACGAGTTTGCGGGTGGCCAGTTGAAGCCACTTCACATTTTTTGCAAAGCCCAAAGGCGGGAAGACGCCCAACGTTATTTTATCCAAAGAAGGGAAGACCTTCCACGTTAGTTTAACTGACGGGCGAAAGGTACCATTTTTTTATTTTTTATTTAAATTTTATTTTTCCATTTAAACTCCAAATTTCAATTTTTAATTTTTTTTTTCAATTTTTTTAAATAATATTGTAATCGAATACCGAATAACGGCAGTGGTGCGCGTCATGGAGGCGTTCATTTTTTTTATTATTATTTTTTTTTTTTTTCTACTTTTAGTTGCTTTTATTTTCATTTTCTTATTTAACCATTTTTGATCAAGAATTATTTTTCTCTTTTTCCTCTCTTTGTTATAAATTATTTAAATAAACAATAGCACTGCGAATTATTTCCGAAATTTGGTTGATTACTCTCCTTCTTGGTTGGTTTATTTCTTTCCATTCATCGGGTAATTGTGTTCCGTTCTGAGTTTCTGATTCTCGTATTTATTTTGTTCGGTTTTTTTTATACACTGCGCAAAACAAAAAACGCAACAGTAAATTTTTTAGAAAAATACCCTATTTTCAAATGCTTGTACCTTGGTGAAATGTCGGTTTTAATTGTTTGTTTTTTCTTTTTAAATGTAGCAAATTTAGTCTACTTTCCGATGCTGATGTCCATTTTTTATTATTTTATTTTTTTATGACTTTTTTTGAGTCAAACAAAAATGTTTTTAACGAGAAAAAAATCTCAAACATTAAAACTCCCAACGAACTATCCTGATGTGCCATTCACGAATCCAAATAAGCTGTTTTGTAGAGAATTTAGAAAATCGCTGTTGAGTTATTGTAGTTTTAGCGCACTATTGTTAACACCATGAAATGTGTTTTTATTAAGAAGTTTGTTATAACAATTGTTCGTGGATTGCTTAGTTTACAAGTCGAAACTTTGAACTATTCAAAAGTAAAAACGCGAGCCCGTGAACATATCTAGAATTTCTGTGGTTTGATCATTATTACAATAAATCTGGTTCGTAGTTTATTTGGGGACGCCAATGGCGTAAAAATTCTATTGGAGAAAACACCAAAATTTCCAATTCAGAAAAAAGTTAAAATGAAGCAGTTTTAAAATTTGAAAAACAAGGTGAAAATCATCGTTCGTGCCCTGTTTTCACAATATTGATAGAAAATTTTCTGACCTATTCAAATATATGAAAGAGATCCCGTGAAGTTTTATGGTATATGGGATATAACCGTAAACGTAAACATTGTCCATCAAATTAAAAATCATCATAATTTGATCCCATTCACCACACCCATAGGGTTTTGACGGATCTATCTGACGATGTAGGTGAGACCCCATGAAAATCTCTAGGATCGGTGAAATACCATTTGAAAGCTTATTCAAATTCAAGGAGATTCTAAGATGCCTGTATATGGCACGGTAAATATTATCATAATCGATCCATGTTCATTTCAGTGTTAGAACTTTGCCTACGCTATCTTAAAATACATTTTAAAAACGATGGACGTCTCTAGCAGCGGTGACAGAAAAACTAGAAAATATAGATTGAAATAAAAAACCACAATCTTTTAAAAATAGTTAAAAATCACCATATCTAAATCTTGTTCACCACTCACGTATGGTTTTGATTTAGCATTCGGTCATATAGGTGAAACTCCGTAAAGTCTCTGCGATCGCAGATATAAAAGTAGAAGCTTTATCTTAAATAGTATAACGACCTGAAACGAGCACCCGGTTATGGGATAAAAGCGGGTTATGGGACAATCAATAACATGACATCAATAACATCAATAACAATAGTAAAGAAAGAAAATAAAAAAAATAAAAAAATTGAAATAAAATAAAATTAAAAGAAAATCCATATCTTCTATTAAAAAGTTAAAATTTATTGTATATTTTGTGTATGATGAATGAACTCAATCTAAGTTGGTAATAAAAGAAAGAAAAAAATGTATAAAAATTATTTCCAAATTTGCATGGAAAATTGTAATGTGAGATAATAATACTTGTGTTATCATGTAAATTATTGTAAATTCATAGTTAAGAAATCAAGTGTGGTAAATAAAAATAAAATAAAACTAAAATCATTATGTCCGATGTATCAATTCGTGAATAAAATTAATTATGTGTAAAATAAACCTACAAGTATAGGGACTATTTACCCAAACATATGTTAGTGCTCAAACACGTTTTGTAAATATGTATAATAATAAAAAAATAAAAAATAATAAAAATAAATCAATTTTGTTTGTAAGTGCTTGTATATGTGTGCCACGTTTATACATATTTATCGGCGGAAAGATCGTGATCTATTTCGGTCATTGCAGTGATACAACTATTCAAAAACCTGCATATTGATTACGGGATTAACTTAATAAATAGTATTACCATCCGATAACTTAGTGATAAACGAAAAACTATAAGCCCAGGAGCTCAAAGTAACAAGTATATGCAACGGATTACAAAAGAAAAAAAAATATCGCTTCGATAATTTTAAATACTTCGAGCATTTTTACGGTTTGCAACTCTCTGATACCAAGGCTAAACAGCGGATACTTCGAAAGCTGCCACCTAAACGGATTTGATATACAGTGGGATGAGCAACAGATGTTCAACGGGACACCATCATTGTTCAACAGAAGTTTTTTTTGGTGATGTATTAATTAATCTTAAATTTTTTTCCCAAATCTTAAATTTATATAGTTAGTTCTTTCGCATGATAGTTGATAAATGATAACTCATATTTTCCCATGATAATATATATGGATTTTTTTTTGTTCTTATGTCATTTAATTCGTTTTGAGTTACTCCGCTAAAACCTTCTAAAACCATTTGCTGATTTGATTTTGATTTGTTATATTAATTCGGCCTATGAAAATGGTCGGCTAAAGTTATTCTTGTTTTAGTGATGTGAGTGTCGAAAACCCGATCGCGATCTAGTTACATTCTTAAGTTGATTTAATTTAAAAACACTTCACTTTCGTTCGTACTTTTGGTGATTTTATGTCATGTGTGGTAAGTTGAACCCCCGTTATACCGGAAGAGTCTATCCATCGCGAAGAAGTGTTCTACCACACATTGTTTATGCAAACAAAAGTTACCATAGCCTTCTTTAGAATTAAAAAAACTTTAGTAAATTGAAAATAATTTTCTCGTATTTATCTAATTTTGTTAGAAAATTATTTGATCGTTACAGTGATACTATTAGTGACTATTAGTGACTTAGGGACTTCACTAGTATAAATGTTAAAGAGTATCTAAAAATTTTTCTATTTCCCTACAAAACAAATCAATTTGATTTTTTTTTTAATTTACCAGTGTATACATTTTTTCAGTGAACATCAATTTCAATTGATAAATTCAATAGGTTTATCTGAAGCGGAATTTATTAATAAACATAACTTATTAATAAACATCATTTCCGGTATATCATATTGCTAGGAGAGTGAAAATTATTAATTTTTATATCGCGAATCCTATCATACGGCTCGTACTGTCCGACTAGCCACAGTTAATTCGTTAACTTATTTAAAACATAAAAAATCTTTTCCGACAAATCATATTCTGATATGACTGCCCTTTTAGTCAATCTAAACGGTTACTATTAGTAACTTAAAACAATATCAATCACTATCTTAAAATCTATCTTAAAAATTAAAAAAATTTCCGTCTTATACAAGTTTAAATAGAAAAAACTGGGATGGGACAAAATAGTAATGTTTGAGGATTTTTCTTTCTGGGTTGAGTAACTGGGCTAACTTCACATGCTTTCAAATTAATATCAACTAGCTGACCTGTGACTGAATAATCAGTCACGTGAATACATTTTATTGAATTTTTGGTTAATAAATGATTAAAAAGAGTTTTTAAGATGTAAATTTGATGCACTTTTATCAAAAATAAAGTAAATTCATATACGCTATTAAATATTTAATAAGAAATGTACAAAATGATAATAAAACAGGAATTTACATTACAATTTGCAAGCGCAGAATCTCTACAAAAACAACATTCTTTTTTATGATGCGCCCATCTCGATGAGCTGATTGACCGCTTGTCTCAACGATAAAACCCTTGAGTCCGTCAAATGAGCGGCATCGTGAAAAAGGCCAAATACAGCTGACCGTGCGTAAATACGGGGCCGGCAAGTGCATTCCTACCTTCACTGAAAAATAATAATCGATGCGGTTTTTCCTTAACCTGCTAAGTAAATTTAAAATTGTGAAACTAACATAATATTTTACATTATTTACCCATGCTAATTAAAAATTTAAAAGTTAAAATAACATATTTGAAATGTAAAAACTATTTGTCAAACTAAAACGAAACAAAACCTTTTAAATAGTTAAAAGAACTTTATCATACCTAAAAGTTGTGTAAAACCAAATTTCATCATTATATTCTTGTTCTTATTGTTAACAAGTAAAATTTACTTAGACAATGTAAAATAAATTTTTTAACACAAATTTACACTTGCATAAATTAAAGGTGGCATATTATTAGTGTGTTAAATTTACATCGTCGATGTTTAACAATAGTTATTACATTTTGAATATAATTCGCTAGGTCAATAAACATAAATTCATATAAATTCATGAAGTGTGAGACAGTATTTTCGAAGTTTGAAAACTACATAATTTGATGAGGATCGAATCTTTTGATTAAAACGATTCAAAAATTTTACCTCATCGCTTTTGAAAAGGTGAGACCCCTCATCTCGATGTGATAACTGATAACAAATATTTTGTTATCACCAAAAAGAACTACGATTTTATAGTGTGTATTTTACTTTGCTATAAGTTAAATTAGCAATCATACGAGTATGGTGATTTTACTTATAGCGTATTAAAATACACACTATTAAATCGTAGTTCTTTTGGATAATAACAAAATATTTGTTTTCCTATGAATTCAAAGATATTTCTTTTCTATTATTTCTGTTTGAGCAAAATGTAAATTTTACTTAAACTAAAGTTAATTCAACATGTACATATATTTTCATTTTACTTAATTTTTATTGTTACTTAGCATGAAGTTTATTTTAAATTACAAAATTTGTGAAGTTTGCGTTGCGCTACTTAGGCTAAATTTCAACAGGGATTTTAAGTAAAATTTACTTACATTTTTTGTAAATATTACCTAATTACTTTTTTGAGTGTTCTTCAAGCTTTGGTCCTGACTCTTCTTGATGGTCATACGAACGCGAACTGGACCGGAAATTGGAGGCGAGACATGAAAAGGTGCCCCTATCCACTATAAGCCAGTCAGCACCTCATATTTCAGACTGTAGCGGTTTATTTTTGCGACGTGCATGCATGTCCCATTGATAAGACCCTTGCTAGTGTTTACATTCCTCATCAAAAAATCGATCGGGTTTACCGTTAGCGGGGTGGCATGGCACGGCATTACGGACTCTTCAATCTTGTTGAGAAATGCGAACGTACAAATCAGCAATCCATTGCAAGAACAACTTTTGTGCATGATGTAAAATACTAAAATCGTCGCGAATAGCAAGTCTATTGGATGTGGTACTGTAACATAGTTATTCTGTTTCTTGGCATATTTGGACTTTAAATTGATGTCTACTATTCGATAATAGTAGTGGCTATCTTGCGAAAACTCTAGGATGGTGTGTTAATTATGTGTTAACCTTTATTGGTAAATATACTAAACTTTGAAAAATTACTATTTGTATATTATTATATTTTTCGTTTGTTTCTAATTTGAAATTATTAACTGAATATTAGTTTGCGTCGTTTTTCTTATGGATTATTTGTATGTTAAATATAAATTATTTTCATACAATTTTAAAAATATTTTTTGTGTACGCTACACTGTTTTGTTAATTTGTGTAGCTACACTTTTAATTAACGTTAGAAACTTCACACTGGTTGAACACCGTATATATTTACATGCAAATCAAATTCGCCATTTGGAAATAAAAGAGGATAAGCCAACGGATCTAAAGATGAATCTAACACAGACACATTCCGAACTGTACTATTCAGTCTCGAAAAGCAATTCGGGTTTACGTTCGGTTCAGTTTTCCGGAAAAAAATTTGTACTGATCAATCACCCAAGCTACACGAGGTTTTAGTTTCTGGTTTCAAACTGCGTCGCAATAGATTTTTATTGTTAATTTAAACCCTTATTTTATATTAAAACAAAGAAATTTTTTTGTATTGTTTTATTCTGTTCTCTAGAAAATAAAATTTAAACAAAAATCTACATCTTAAAAATGGCCTTAATTTTTTTTAATTTTCATTTCTATTTTTTCATTTCGGATTTACCGAAAAATTTAATGTTGCAGTTAAAATGGATTTTGTAGGTAAAAGGGGAAAGAAAGGAAGGTGAAGCCGGTCTTATGAGATTACATGTAGCACGGCTGACTGAGTGTAATGAAATGCGGCAAACTGCTTTCTCATTCACCTAATAATTTAGTGATGTTTCCAATATTTAGTATATGTATAGTAAATAAAACCATGATTAAACATGACAATAATTACATTTCATAACTCATGAGTACGTTTAGGCAAAATAAATATATCTTAAAATATAATTCTTAGAAAAAATATCATAAGGCAAAAAAATTTAAATTACAATTGTTTCAAGTGAAAACGTATTTAAATCGGTAACCTTGCAACATCAACCTTTGATCTTCCACAACAATAAATCTTGTTTAAGACAATTTCTTATTTTATCTTTACAATTTCCATTTTTGAAATTATATATTATCAACGAACACTAAATTGCAATTAAGAAAGAATTTCTGTATTACACAAAAAACGGATTTGTTTCCGGAAAAAGGATAACATAATTCATTGCATAAAAAATAGTTTAATTTATGAAAAACAACCACCCAAACCAAATGAAACCCCAACGTATAGAAACCATGAAAAAAAAAACACTTTGGTTTTGCACGCAACACACGTTAAAAAATTTCCCATGTTTATAAATCGCGTCCCGTTTTTTTATAATTTTCTAATTTGATAACAAAATCGGATTTAAAATAAATATAAAAAAATATACAAATAAGCTAATTAAAATTAATTAGATCAATTAAATTTGTTAATTTCTATTTAAATAACTTATTTGCATTAAACGCGTAACAACAAACCAGTTTACCTGTTACCATTAAAATAATATAAATATAAAAAAAAGTGGAAAATGTTGTTACGGCAGAACATGGAAATGAAATTTTTTGTGTTTTGTTTTTGTTATTCGGAAAATGGAAAATATATTTACATAAATTAACTAAGATTTTCCTTTTTATGGGTAAACTCTTTACCCACACATATTTACCTGCGCCTAACATAATATTTGTGTTATGTTTATAGAAAAGAACAATTTTTGGATACGCTGTATGCGTATATAGCCGACGACGGCGGAACAGATTACGATTAACAGAAAATACTGAAATTTATTTTTTTGCCATAATTTTGCTGGCATTTTTGTTTTGAATGCCGAATTATTATTATGTACTATTATTACAAATTTTTTGTATACGGTGGAAATGGGAAAAATAAAAATTTGAATAATACCCAAAAAAAAAAAATGTGTAATAAAATTCACTGTGTGTGATTTGTTTTTTAGGTTTTTGAAATTTGAAGATAGCTAGCTATTCTCGTGTTTGGCATTTGTATGTCTGTGCCTGCGATATACATTTATATATTTGGTAAGATGATGGAATGTGTACGCATTATGCATAACAATATGGAAATATATTCTTTGTTTAAACATAAACGTGTGCGGTACCGTGTACGATTGTATTTATAACAATGAGAAATTGGATTAGATCGTCCCGAAATTTTATTTTTGACACGTTTTGCGTTTTATTTAAACGATGAAATCTTAATTTTTTTAGATTAGTCCGAATATGTGTGGTATTTTTATGTTGGTACGTTTGGAGACTTCAGAGGAGTTGAGGTGGAAGCGAAAATGTATGTTTATCATACATTATGCATGTTATTTGTCTAATCTAAATATTTAAATTTTGTGTATAGAAATAAAAATAAGACAAACATGTTTATTGAGTTACACAAATCCAGCACGTATGAATATTTAAATAAAACAGGTGTAACAGGTGACTTTGAACGAATTATATTTACTCGACATCATACTGCTTGATCGAAATATGCACAATTGCTCAGCTATATGAACACCGTATGAGTAGTAGACATGTTGATATATTGAAATGTAAACTACTCAACGCGAGCTTTACACAAACATTTGTTTTGAGTGCACACAGCAGTGAACTTTACCAAACAGCCGGGCGTGTTCTTTTGGTTTAAAATTGTGGAACGGTGTGTCCAAGGAATGGACGATTACGCGTCGACTATTTATTTTTACATGATTTCGTCGACAACTCATCGAAAACCTAACACTTGTATAATAAATTGCGTAAATAATTGATAATTATCAATTATCGATAGTAAATTCTTTTACAATTGAAAAAAGTCATATTAAATTTGCGGATTTGAATAAAATTTGAGTGTATCGTGATTTTGCTCGTATGAAATTTTCAAGTTTCTACTATTAATTACAAATTAGGCCAAAACAACGTCCAGTTTTCGTGTAATCGTCGATTGAAGGTTTAAAATTTTACCAGGACAAATGCACAAAAAAAATGTATTTGTTTCAAATTATGGAATATTGTACCAATTATCAAAGGTAATTTAACTTGGAATAATAATCCGTTTAAATTGGGCCGAAACAACGTCCAGTTTTCGTATAATCGTCGATTGTTAATTAAAAATTCTATCAGCAAAGTAAAATTTAACTCGTGACATAATCCCCCTGCTAAGGGAAAAACTCCGAGTGGGTAAATCGATTCGAAATTAATTCCTTAGTAGGGAGACCAATTTTAGTAAACTTCAAGTTTGAAAAAATGATTAAAGTATAGAATTTCAAAGCAAATTGCAGTCCGATTGGGGAAATTTCCACCGATTTCAAGAATACGGCCCCTGGTGATTTTGATATGAGGGGAAATTTTACCATTTAAACGGATTTCGTAGAAAAATGATAAAAAAAAAAGTTAATACGACTGAACATCACAAACATCAAGCAACTAATACGTGTCTTATTAGAAATTTACTAGACAGCATGTAAACAGCACTGTATAAATAGTCAAAGGGTACAAACAGAGAACATACCCTCTCCCAATATGCCAGTATGCTACCTACATAAACCAGAATAACAAATATGCATCCTCAGAAATCCTTCTAGTGGATGAAGCGTAAGCTGTTTAGTTGTGAAATTTTTTACTTTAATACATTTTTTGATAAAATTAATCGTAATTCAAGATTTTACCATATAAAGAAATTGATCTCACGTATTATTGGACTGTGTCTTTCTTACTTATAGGATACAAAAAAACACTATTTGCTACCATCAATGTAAATCTTTAAACATTTAAATGTTTAAATTTCATGATCTTCATTCAGGCTGAATAACCTAAAAGAATATTATGTTTGCGTTAAGTTGTCACATTATGTTGTGAAACCGAAAATATTAAAATTCTAGTGTCGTACACGAATTCCTAAGAGCATTTCAGTTAACAAGACGTATTCATCCTTTTAAATCCTTTGTTTCACATTATTTTTTTTTCGTATGTAAAGCAAACTAAAAAATATAAAAAGTAGAGTATATCCCTTTAATTAAAGGACTCACAATAAAAATATCCCATATATCAAAACTTTCATTCATTACATGTCCTTCAAGAAATAACGAAAAAAAAAAATGTTTGAAATTTAAATTTATGACTTTAAAAAGGCTTACGTATATTTTAAACATGGCACAAGACAGATTTTTATTTTATCCTTGACATTTTTCATATAAGCCTTTTTTCGTTCATTTGTTCATTTCTATGATATGTATATTTGAGGATATGCTGTTTCCATTAAGTTCTTGGTACGAGTATATAGCTTCCAAAAAACTTATTCCATTTTCGTCTCATATTTTATTTATATGAATACGAGGCGGAGAACAAACACGAAAATATAGAAAAATTATTCACTAAAAAGTAAGTCCTTTTGGGATTTTAAAATAAATACAAAAAAACTTTCCTTATATACATACACATTCTTATTGGTTTGTATTGTATTTGTGTGCGAGCACATACGAACGAATGTATAGCATTTCTTCACGTGTATTTTTATATATGTCTGTGACGGACGAAATTTTTCTGCTGAAAGCTGATGGCAATAAATGGTTGGTATAAAGGAAAATATACTTAATATAAATTTTCATATTTTAACATTTCTTCCATATATCCTTTCTTATGAGCTGTATAGTAGCATATTTGTTTCATTTGTAAATTATTACAGTCACGTACATTGGTCCTATATACATACATATGTATATGATATACCAATATAAATAGCTAAGACGGAAAAAACATAAAAAATTAGTTGGATATTTTCCTTTTGTGCTGTGCGCTTATAGCGTTCATTTCTTGGGATTTTTTTATTTTTGTTTTGTAACCAAATATTTTTTTGATTCTGTTTGTTCTCGATACAGATTTTTGACTTTGTGTAAATGGAAATATTTTATACCATTTTTCTGTTATAAGGTTGCAAAACAATAATTCAAAAGGATTATTTAGCTTCATATCGATTTCAAAACAAAACTGCTTTACTGCTGAAGACCAAATTTGTTAATTCAACCTTAATGTATGCAAATTAAGATAATTTTTATTTTCATATAAAAAAAATATTTTATTTCATGCTAAGTACTAGTTTGGATTTTGAGTAATAAAGTTGCTTTTTTAAATTTTGATTTTAACCGAATTCTTAACTGGCGCCAAAACAGTTGGGCCAGTTGACTTTAATAAACACAAATATTTTAAACCGTAAGAATTACAAACAACTGAATAACAATGGTAAATTTAGAACAAATTCAGAAATACACAAACAAACATATCATTGGAGCTTTAAATGTTCAGATAACATATCATTGGAGCTTTAAATGTCCAGATTACAGTGGTTAAAGCTTTGGCGTTCGGGAGGTACCGGCCCGAATCAAGATAGGGGCAGGATGCAAAGTGAAATTTCATCAACAGATTTCGATCTGTGGTGAAATCTAACACACCTATGATCCCCTGTCGGTGTGCAAAACCCAAGGGACGACCCATCTTTCATGCCGGTATAGGTTGACATGGAGCTTGCAATGTGCAGATGGTCTTAAACCGGTCCTATAGCCTTACGTTCTCGGGTTGGCTGAGTAGGCGTAAAGTAAAAACGTCAAAAGTACAACCACGAAAAAGCAGGGTGAGCCTTGAGCCCCAAAACAGATTGCATTGTGAATAAATAAAAAAATAAAAAATAAATAAATAAAAAAGTACGCATTGGAAGTTTTTACTAGATTATACTAAATTAATAATTGATCAATAGTGGATCAATTTATGGCATGGTTAGTCAATTTTTAAAAATGAAAATTATAGAAAGAATTTCTACATAAATAATGTATAAAATAAACCCTAAAATATTATACAAAAAAAAAATCAAAATTAAACCAATTGTTTTTTTTAACCATAAACCGCCGATTACACAGAAAAAATAATACCGGCCGGTTAGTTCACCAGTTAAATATGAAATCTGTTTTCGCAATCAGAAATAAACGCAAACTTAATTAAATATATTTTATTCAATGGAAATCACCAACTAATAAATTTTGATAAGGACCATGATTAACTCAGACAATTAGCCCTACTTGAGAATTTTGTAATGTTTGGAATTCGTGCCAGCGGGGTGGGGTGGTTTTGAGTCGTAATGGATTTCGTAAGGCTAATTGTTGGAGTTGATCATTGTCCTTATCAAAATGTATTAGTTGGTGATTGGGCATAAACAGTTTATAGTGATTTATTCAACGTTCAATTGACTCCAGTCCAAAGAAATTCATTATTAGTCAAAACCACCCCACTGGCACGAAATCCCAATATTACAAAATTCTCAAGTAGGGCTAGTTGTCTGAGTTAATCATGGTCCTTATCAAAATTTATTAGTTGGTAATTTCCATTGAATAAAATATATTTAATTAAGTTTGTGTTGAGTTTTTTTCTGATTGCGAAAACAGATTTCATATTAAACTGGTGAACTAACTGAAATGGTGAACTAACAATCGGCGGTTAATGGTTAAAAAAACAATTGGTTTAATTTTGATTTTTTTTTTGTGTAATATTTTAGGGTTTATTTTATACATTATTTATGTAGAAATTCATTCTATAATTTTCATTTGTAAAAATTGACTAACTATGCCATAAATTGATCCACTATTGATCAATTATTAATTTAGTAAAAACTTTCAATGCGTTAAAAAGCCCAGATCGAACAATCAAAAAAAATCGAAAAACGGTTGTGCAAATTGGAAAATCGTGAGATTTCCATGGCAGCCCCAATAACGCTAATCATTCCTCGCTAAATGAAGAGGAAATGAAGGAAATAAGTCGCGCGCCTGATTTTGCCAAAAACCTACCTGCTAGGTTCAAAATATACTGCATGACTACGACATCATGTCGACTCAGCGTTGATTACCTATAGCATTTTCAACGGAGAATGGACGACAATCAGAAAAATGCCTGGCATTAAGTTACGCCGGTAAATAAGATCTCTAATGATCGGAGCACTAACTGAGTACACTATCGTGGTATGGACGAGTTCTCTGACAACGTAAATTATCAATTCTCTTTGACGTGACCAAGATGCTGATTATACTAAAACCAGCCACATTACTCGAGGCGTATATGAATCCGCTAAACCACATACACAAATAGTACCTTCATCCGACAATAATGACGTGTTATCATTTCAACCGAGAAACATTGCATACAACATTCAGCATCAGATCTATAGAATCCCATATTGTAATCGGAATTCGAGCGACGTCCCGCTCTCAAGGCCGAACTATCCCAGACCGGGAGCATCGATAGATCTAGATTCGTTAGTTCAAACGCGACAAGTAAATTATATCAAGCGCCCCACTCCTCATGATAGTCCGGTAGCAAAGCAGGAACATTTGCATCTCCGCGAGCCAATAAAGCACAACGAACCAACTACTTGCAAGCGCAACTGGAGGAGAACTATTACAACTAATTAGCATACGATAACGTGAAAAACGAGATATCCAATTATGAGAAGGATTTAAATTTTATGGTAGAAAACTATCTAGCGTACCGGCTTAATATACTAAAGTTCCTCAATCCTCATCAATTTATAAAATCCCAGTTAGCCGTTAAAGCCAAACCAACCGAGAATCAATTTCAAATCAGATCAGTTCAGGGAGGTAACATCGAAATCAGTAGCAAAATTCAGTCACAAAAACATAATAAATTAATCATCACACCCAATACCCAAATCATACCAGAATCCGTTCAGCATGAGGCAGGAAGTGAACAAGCAAATTGCTCAACTGCTCTCGGATCGAATTAGACGGCCCTCTAAAAGCCTATATAATTCTCGAATAAGGATAGTGGAAAAGAAATTACATTCGTTTTACACTATGAATGGAAAATAGGAATTTTGAAGGCTCCTGTTCGGATTAAAACCCTTTTTTGAAGGAATTAGTTGGCTCTATTATGTTTTTATAGGCAACATTGTTGTCGTCGGAGGGAAAACTGCGGAAGAACATTTAGCCAACGTCGAGAAAGTATTTGCGAAACTAAAGAAGGCCAACTTGTTGCGTAAACATCGATAAGAACCAGAAACGGAATTTCTGGGTTATCTCTGGATCTCGATATCTGGAATTTCAGGCCACTAGAAAACTCCACGAAAGCGGTAAATTTGAAAAATCCTTAAATCCTTTCATTGGATCGCATCATATTACAGGCGATATATCTGAGACTTTGCTCTCATAGCTTAACCGTTACCCAGTGAAAGGAGAAAAAGCACAAACTAAGGCATCACAATCCAAAAAAGTAAAGATTGACCTGAAAAAGTTTAGAAGCGTTTCGCAATATCAAAGAGCGTTCTTCAACGGAGATATTAATTTTTCCAAATTTTAACAAACTTTTTCTGCGAAGTACTTCCTCGTCCACAAAACGTATATTAATTTCTCGTTCGCCATTGGCGGTTAATTATCTCAGGAGATATCGGAAAATACCGGCCAATTATCTACATCTACAGGTTACTGAATAAGACCGAAGTAAGATAAGAAATGCTGGCCATAATATGGGGACTGGATAACCCTTGCAACTAATTATATGCGGGCCGAAAAATCAAATTTCTGAAACTTCACTAACTGTTAACGTTTACACTAAGTAATAAAAACAACAAAGACAAGTTGAAGTGCTCTAAAGATCAAATTGAGGAATATTGTTACGAGCTTATTTACAAAGATGGCTGTGCCGCAATGAAGTAGCTGAACACTTTGCGAAAGAGGATTCTACCAATGTCTTCAGCAACAAACTGGTCTTTCAGAAAGGTCAGGACATTTTTGCACGTCAAATAAACCTCGGTGCAGTATATTCAGTTTCCGCAGGAAGTTTTTAAGGAGATTCTTTCTAGTTTCAAAATACGACTAACGCAAAGAGTTCAGAATGACGAAAATAAATTGTCCATCATAGAAGACAGAAATACAGGGCATTTCAAATTTCAAATTTGTAATTTGTAATTTGTAATTTGTAATTTGTAATTTGTAATTTGTAATTTGTAATTTGTAATTTGTAATTTGTAATTTGTAATTTGTAATTTGTAATTTGTAATTTGTAATTTGTAATTTGTAATTTGTAATTTGTAATTTGTAATTTGTAATTTGTAATTTGTAATTTGTAATTTGTAATTTGTAATTTGTAATTTGTAATTTGTAATTTGTAATTTGTAATTTGTAATTTGTAATTTGTAATTTGTAATTTGTAATTTGTAATTTGTAATTTGTAATTTGTAATTTGTAATTTGTAATTTGTAATTTGTAATTTGTAATTTGTAATTTGTAATTTGTAATTTGTAATTTGTAATTTGTAATTTGTAATTTGTAATTTGTAATTTGTAATTTGTAATTTGTAATTTGTAATTTGTAATTTGTAATTTGTAATTTGTAATTTGTAATTTGTAATTTGTAATTTGTAATTTGTAATTTGTAATTTGTAATTTGTAATTTGTAATTTGTAATTTGTAATTTGTAATTTGTAATTTGTAATTTGTAATTTGTAATTTGTAATTTGTAATTTGTAATTTGTAATTTGTAATTTGTAATTTGTAATTTGTAATTTGTAATTTGTAATTTGTAATTTGTAATTTGTAATTTGTAATTTGTAATTTGTAATTTGTAATTTGTAATTTGTAATTTGTAATTTGTAATTTGTAATTTGTAATTTGTAATTTGTAATTTGTAATTTGTAATTTGTAATTTGTAATTTGTAATTTGTAATTTGTAATTTGTAATTTGTAATTTGTAATTTGTAATTTGTAATTTGTAATTTGTAATTTGTAATTTGTAATTTGTAATTTGTAATTTGTAATTTGTAATTTGTAATTTGTAATTTGTAATTTGTAATTTGTAATTTGTAATTTGTAATTTGTAATTTGTAATTTGTAATTTGTAATTTGTAATTTGTAATTTGTAATTTGTAATTTGTAATTTGTAATTTGTAATTTGTAATTTGTAATTTGTAATTTGTAATTTGTAATTTGTAATTTGTAATTTGTAATTTGTAATTTGTAATTTGTAATTTGTAATTTGTAATTTGTAATTTGTAATTTGTAATTTGTAATTTGTAATTTGTAATTTGTAATTTGTAATTTGTAATTTGTAATTTGTAATTTGTAATTTGTAATTTGTAATTTGTAATTTGTAATTTGTAATTTGTAATTTGTAATTTGTAATTTGTAATTTGTAATTTGTAATTTGTAATTTGTAATTTGTAATTTGTAATTTGTAATTTGTAATTTGTAATTTGTAATTTGTAATTTGTAATTTGTAATTTGTAATTTGTAATTTGTAATTTGTAATTTGTAATTTGTAATTTGTAATTTGTAATTTGTAATTTGTAATTTGTAATTTGTAATTTGTAATTTGTAATTTGTAATTTGTAATTTGTAATTTGTAATTTGTAATTTGTAATTTGTAATTTGTAATTTGTAATTTGTAATTTGTAATTTGTAATTTGTAATTTGTAATTTGTAATTTGTAATTTGTAATTTGTAATTTGTAATTTGTAATTTGTAATTTGTAATTTGTAATTTGTAATTTGTAATTTGTAATTTGTAATTTGTAATTTGTAATTTGTAATTTGTAATTTGTAATTTGTAATTTGTAATTTGTAATTTGTAATTTGTAATTTGTAATTTGTAATTTGTAATTTGTAATTTGTAATTTGTAATTTGTAATTTGTAATTTGTAATTTGTAATTTGTAATTTGTAATTTGTAATTTGTAATTTGTAATTTGTAATTTGTAATTTGTAATTTGTAATTTGTAATTTGTAATTTGTAATTTGTAATTTGTAATTTGTAATTTGTAATTTGTAATTTGTAATTTGTAATTTGTAATTTGTAATTTGTAATTTGTAATTTGTAATTTGTAATTTGTAATTTGTAATTTGTAATTTGTAATTTGTAATTTGTAATTTGTAATTTGTAATTTGTAATTTGTAATTTGTAATTTGTAATTTGTAATTTGTAATTTGTAATTTGTAATTTGTAATTTGTAATTTGTAATTTGTAATTTGTAATTTGTAATTTGTAATTTGTAATTTGTAATTTGTAATTTGTAATTTGTAATTTGTAATTTGTAATTTGTAATTTGTAATTTGTAATTTGTAATTTGTAATTTGTAATTTGTAATTTGTAATTTGTAATTTGTAATTTGTAATTTGTAATTTGTAATTTGTAATTTGTAATTTGTAATTTGTAATTTGTAATTTGTAATTTGTAATTTGTAATTTGTAATTTGTAATTTGTAATTTGTAATTTGTAATTTGTAATTTGTAATTTGTAATTTGTAATTTGTAATTTGTAATTTGTAATTTGTAATTTGTAATTTGTAATTTGTAATTTGTAATTTGTAATTTGTAATTTGTAATTTGTAATTTGTAATTTGTAATTTGTAATTTGTAATTTGTAATTTGTAATTTGTAATTTGTAATTTGTAATTTGTAATTTGTAATTTGTAATTTGTAATTTGTAATTTGTAATTTGTAATTTGTAATTTGTAATTTGTAATTTGTAATTTGTAATTTGTAATTTGTAATTTGTAATTTGTAATTTGTAATTTGTAATTTGTAATTTGTAATTTGTAATTTGTAATTTGTAATTTGTAATTTGTAATTTGTAATTTGTAATTTGTAATTTGTAATTTGTAATTTGTAATTTGTAATTTGTAATTTGTAATTTGTAATTTGTAATTTGTAATTTGTAATTTGTAATTTGTAATTTGTAATTTGTAATTTGTAATTTGTAATTTGTAATTTGTAATTTGTAATTTGTAATT
This sequence comes from Nephrotoma flavescens, assembly GCA_932526605.1. Taxonomy (NCBI): domain Eukaryota; kingdom Metazoa; phylum Arthropoda; class Insecta; order Diptera; family Tipulidae; genus Nephrotoma; species Nephrotoma flavescens. The sequence goes on along the minus strand of OW052220.1, from coordinate 247,641,103 downwards.
TGTAATTTGTAATTTGTAATTTGTAATTTGTAATTTGTAATTTGTAATTTGTAATTTGTAATTTGTAATTTGTAATTTGTAATTTGTAATTTGTAATTTGTAATTTGTAATTTGTAATTTGTAATTTGTAATTTGTAATTTGTAATTTGTAATTTGTAATTTGTAATTTGTAATTTGTAATTTGTAATTTGTAATTTGTAATTTGTAATTTGTAATTTGTAATTTGTAATTTGTAATTTGTAATTTGTAATTTGTAATTTGTAATTTGTAATTTGTAATTTGTAATTTGTAATTTGTAATTTGTAATTTGTAATTTGTAATTTGTAATTTGTAATTTGTAATTTGTAATTTGTAATTTGTAATTTGTAATTTGTAATTTGTAATTTGTAATTTGTAATTTGTAATTTGTAATTTGTAATTTGTAATTTGTAATTTGTAATTTGTAATTTGTAATTTGTAATTTGTAATTTGTAATTTGTAATTTGTAATTTGTAATTTGTAATTTGTAATTTGTAATTTGTAATTTGTAATTTGTAATTTGTAATTTGTAATTTGTAATTTGTAATTTGTAATTTGTAATTTGTAATTTGTAATTTGTAATTTGTAATTTGTAATTTGTAATTTGTAATTTGTAATTTGTAATTTGTAATTTGTAATTTGTAATTTGTAATTTGTAATTTGTAATTTGTAATTTGTAATTTGTAATTTGTAATTTGTAATTTGTAATTTGTAATTTGTAATTTGTAATTTGTAATTTGTAATTTGTAATTTGTAATTTGTAATTTGTAATTTGTAATTTGTAATTTGTAATTTGTAATTTGTAATTTGTAATTTGTAATTTGTAATTTGTAATTTGTAATTTGTAATTTGTAATTTGTAATTTGTAATTTGTAATTTGTAATTTGTAATTTGTAATTTGTAATTTGTAATTTGTAATTTGTAATTTGTAATTTGTAATTTGTAATTTGTAATTTGTAATTTGTAATTTGTAATTTGTAATTTGTAATTTGTAATTTGTAATTTGTAATTTGTAATTTGTAATTTGTAATTTGTAATTTGTAATTTGTAATTTGTAATTTGTAATTTGTAATTTGTAATTTGTAATTTGTAATTTGTAATTTGTAATTTGTAATTTGTAATTTGTAATTTGTAATTTGTAATTTGTAATTTGTAATTTGTAATTTGTAATTTGTAATTTGTAATTTGTAATTTGTAATTTGTAATTTGTAATTTGTAATTTGTAATTTGTAATTTGTAATTTGTAATTTGTAATTTGTAATTTGTAATTTGTAATTTGTAATTTGTAATTTGTAATTTGTAATTTGTAATTTGTAATTTGTAATTTGTAATTTGTAATTTGTAATTTGTAATTTGTAATTTGTAATTTGTAATTTGTAATTTGTAATTTGTAATTTGTAATTTGTAATTTGTAATTTGTAATTTGTAATTTGTAATTTGTAATTTGTAATTTGTAATTTGTAATTTGTAATTTGTAATTTGTAATTTGTAATTTGTAATTTGTAATTTGTAATTTGTAATTTGTAATTTGTAATTTGTAATTTGTAATTTGTAATTTGTAATTTGTAATTTGTAATTTGTAATTTGTAATTTGTAATTTGTAATTTGTAATTTGTAATTTGTAATTTGTAATTTGTAATTTGTAATTTGTAATTTGTAATTTGTAATTTGTAATTTGTAATTTGTAATTTGTAATTTGTAATTTGTAATTTGTAATTTGTAATTTGTAATTTGTAATTTGTAATTTGTAATTTGTAATTTGTAATTTGTAATTTGTAATTTGTAATTTGTAATTTGTAATTTGTAATTTGTAATTTGTAATTTGTAATTTGTAATTTGTAATTTGTAATTTGTAATTTGTAATTTGTAATTTGTAATTTGTAATTTGTAATTTGTAATTTGTAATTTGTAATTTGTAATTTGTAATTTGTAATTTGTAATTTGTAATTTGTAATTTGTAATTTGTAATTTGTAATTTGTAATTTGTAATTTGTAATTTGTAATTTGTAATTTGTAATTTGTAATTTGTAATTTGTAATTTGTAATTTGTAATTTGTAATTTGTAATTTGTAATTTGTAATTTGTAATTTGTAATTTGTAATTTGTAATTTGTAATTTGTAATTTGTAATTTGTAATTTGTAATTTGTAATTTGTAATTTGTAATTTGTAATTTGTAATTTGTAATTTGTAATTTGTAATTTGTAATTTGTAATTTGTAATTTGTAATTTGTAATTTGTAATTTGTAATTTGTAATTTGTAATTTGTAATTTGTAATTTGTAATTTGTAATTTGTAATTTGTAATTTGTAATTTGTAATTTGTAATTTGTAATTTGTAATTTGTAATTTGTAATTTGTAATTTGTAATTTGTAATTTGTAATTTGTAATTTGTAATTTGTAATTTGTAATTTGTAATTTGTAATTTGTAATTTGTAATTTGTAATTTGTAATTTGTAATTTGTAATTTGTAATTTGTAATTTGTAATTTGTAATTTGTAATTTGTAATTTGTAATTTGTAATTTGTAATTTGTAATTTGTAATTTGTAATTTGTAATTTGTAATTTGTAATTTGTAATTTGTAATTTGTAATTTGTAATTTGTAATTTGTAATTTGTAATTTGTAATTTGTAATTTGTAATTTGTAATTTGTAATTTGTAATTTGTAATTTGTAATTTGTAATTTGTAATTTGTAATTTGTAATTTGTAATTTGTAATTTGTAATTTGTAATTTGTAATTTGTAATTTGTAATTTGTAATTTGTAATTTGTAATTTGTAATTTGTAATTTGTAATTTGTAATTTGTAATTTGTAATTTGTAATTTGTAATTTGTAATTTGTAATTTGTAATTTGTAATTTGTAATTTGTAATTTGTAATTTGTAATTTGTAATTTGTAATTTGTAATTTGTAATTTGTAATTTGTAATTTGTAATTTGTAATTTGTAATTTGTAATTTGTAATTTGTAATTTGTAATTTGTAATTTGTAATTTGTAATTTGTAATTTGTAATTTGTAATTTGTAATTTGTAATTTGTAATTTGTAATTTGTAATTTGTAATTTGTAATTTGTAATTTGTAATTTGTAATTTGTAATTTGTAATTTGTAATTTGTAATTTGTAATTTGTAATTTGTAATTTGTAATTTGTAATTTGTAATTTGTAATTTGTAATTTGTAATTTGTAATTTGTAATTTGTAATTTGTAATTTGTAATTTGTAATTTGTAATTTGTAATTTGTAATTTGTAAACTAGTTTATTAATATTTTTAATATTTTAAAAGTGCAATCGGAGTTTTTAACATGGTGACGCGAATCATGATTGTTTTCAAACAATAAATAATTAATTAAAAATTTATTAAAACTATTATTCTGATGATGCCAATGATGGCGAAATATTAATAAAATTATAATAAAAAACAGAAGCTGAGCAAAGTGTTATATAATTTCATATATTACAAAAAAAATTGAAACGAAATGAAATTGAAATTGAAATTGAAATTCCAATTTTAATTTCAATTTCAATTTCTGATAGATTGAACTTTTTTTCGTAAAGATATAAAAGGTATTGGCCTCATTCATGTCGCCTCTGCATCAATATTTGAATGATAATGTTGTGTTTTGTGTAGTATACCGGAAAAGTCGTTTTATTTATTTGTTTTCCGCATTTTAGTAAAGCCTTTCAATTTTTAAGGTCGTTCAATTTTAACAAAATAAACGCAATTTCGTACAAGAAATAAAACTGATGATGAACTTTTCGTTCATTATCTTCTACACAGAATATTTGAGATTCCCATTGCGTCCCAATCGAAACCGTGAACTCATTTAAATATCTCGTTACACCTAGACTCGCAACTAAATTTCTAAGAGCATGTGTATAATTTAAAGAGTAAGTTGAGGATGACATTACGGTCATTTTACTAATTGAGAAATATTTGTAATCTTGAATCCATGAAGTGTCTATACTACGCTCTAGTTGCCTCTCACGTTCAGTACGCATGTGGGGTGGTATTTATATATCAAATAATAAACCTTTGATCTCGGTTCAGAAAACAGTTTTGCGAATCATTAACTTCCTGCCAAAAACTGCGCCATCATTTCTGTTGTTTGTTAAATTAACAATTTTACCCCTTCGGTACCTTTATGTTTTCAAAATGTTAAAAGCTTAGAAAATTATTAAGTTATAAAGCGATATTGTAAATAAATAAGAGAAATAAAAATAGGTAAAAAGAAAATCAATTTCAATTTCGTATTTGGTGCAATATGCTAAGGGCACGGTTCAAATCAAAAATTCCATGTTCGTAAGTAAAGAAATGAACATTCCGAGTTTTACCCTACGTATTACGCACGAACATCACAGAAAATGGCTTCAAAATTGATTCAGGATACTCACACAATCTGTATCTGGGTAGCATTGCACAATTGCAGGATCTATTCAATGAACACAAGGATGCGGTGTGGCTTGGTTTCGAGTTTTTGACACACAGCGTGAGACTCGCGCATAGAAAGGGACTGCTCTTTTTCCAAAAACCAACTGTCCAAGAGAAAATTCCCACTCATCATCCTGTAATTCAACCCATCCAGTTAAATTGCTGATCCAAGGGACGGGGTAGTAATGTTACATCAGCATAATTAACACCATTAATAATGTTGCAGTTAACACCATTACACGCAAAGACCAAATTTGTTGATTCACCCTAATATATTGTCCCTAAGTGTAGCATAATAAAAATTACATAGAATAATAATTTTTTCATACAAAAAAAATATTTAATTTGAGTTCTAGTTTGAATTTTGAGTAATAAAGTTGTTGTTTTTTTAATTTTGAATTCAACCCGAATTCTTAACTTCAATAAAACCTATCATTTGAAACCTCCATCCAGCCATGACGCTTTAAAGGTGTATTCCGAAATTTGCGTGTACAATATATTCAAAAGAGTTTTCTCAGTATCTCCAAATAAAAATTGACCTGAGATTTTTGCCAAGAATAAACATTACCAAATAAAAGTTCGATTAATATAAATACCAAAAATAATGATTATTTTGTATTATTCGCCCCCCACAAAAATATCAATATAATTAATAAAGCCATTTAAATATTTTCTAAATTAAAAAGCTTATTTATAATTACACATAAAATGATATTTATTTTGATAAAAATTATTTATGTGGCTTTCACAATTTCCCAAGAATAGGCACGAAAAATTAATTAATTTGTTTACAAGTTGATTTTATATATACATATTTTGTGTGCATCCAGCATCCTTAAAAAGCGCAAATTGATTAATTGCTATTTGCTTTAAACATAAACGTTTATTTGTGTCCGTAAAAGCTTTTGTATTTTAACACACTTATCTTATTTTGGTATATGGCATTGGTACTGCCAAAATCTCATTCTGTATCCATATACAAATATAAATCTTAGTAAAATCTTAAATGCTTATGTACATATAATAAATTAATTAAAATGGACCAGAACAATTATTTTTGATTAGAGATTTAATCTAATTAATGTATTTTTGTATACGTTGTTCGTTCATATATACGCAGCTAAGTATAAGGAATTAAAAAAGCAACAGTTTTGTGTTATATCCGATATTCGTTTCCAACAAATCCAAAATAATTATTCAAGATTAAAGATATATTTTTGTTTTCTTATTCGTAAATCGTACTTGATGATTCGTCATGTTTGAGTGTGTTTGTGTGTATATATGTACATAATAAGTTCAAGGCAATTTTACCTAATAAAATTATGAGCTTTTTTTTGCGGTATACACAAAAATCATTCATCCAAATATGATTTTGGCTATTATTGACATAAAAACCGAAAATAATTTATGATGTTGTTCGGGCTCCCTATCCATAATATACACATAACCAGCGTATAATAATACAGAAGGAACATAATTTTTACTTACAACTTTGCGCTTTTTTAATGCTTTCGATTATACGCATCGTTTCCGATTAGCCCCCAATTTTTATTTTTATTTTTCACTGCTGTTGACTGTTGTTCATTTTTTGTTCTGATCTTTGTGTTTTTTCTACATATATACGATTAAAAGTCACCAACATTTTCTTTTCTTGCTTATCTCATTCCAATCGTCTAAAACTTTTTTTTTTATTTTTATTTAATTTTATTAATTTTGATATAAAAGTCATGGTTTAACTTAACTGTCACTTTGGGTTATGGTAAATAGCAAATTATTTTAATGATTGGGGTGTTTTTTCTCCATTCAAGTTGTGAGGCATGTGTCTGGTTTTTTGTTTTAATAAATTAATGGATTTGGCAGATTTGCGTGCGTAAATAGATCTGATTCTCGTTATGGTGTTCCACAGTGACGATAATATTTAGAAAATAATGTTTCATAATTCATTTAATATAATCGGAAATTGCATAAGTTCTATACTCAAACAGGTTATAAGGTATATGAATTTAACTCAAAAAACCTCTCAGGCCAAAGAAAAACTTTTCAAACTGGTTCTTTGATAAACATTAACTATTTTCTTACGATTGGTTAATGGACACGAGTGATTTTCATAAAACTTGCGAAAAGATGGTTTTCGAGTACTGCAGAAGACGATTGCGATGCGTCCTGCTTTAAGGAAATATTTTAGGAGTAGTTTAGGAGTCCCTCATTTAGGCCCGGATTACTTCTTCGTTTCTCTTCTCAGCTCAGATGATTTTAATTACTATAGCTGAGGGGCTTTATAGAGTACCAGGAATCAATTTCTGATGAGTGCTAATTTCTGGAAAATCCGTTCACAAAAACGTTCAGTGAGGGAAAATTTGCTATATTGTATTTACGAAAGCCCACCCCGGTGGCAAAGTGGTTAGCATGCTTGCTCCAGCGACCGAAGGGCCTGGGTTCGATTCCCGGTGGTGACAAGGAAAAAATTTCACGACTGGTTTAGGATCAATCAATTAATCCGAAATGAAAATATGATTATGAAACCTGATGGGATATAGTGGTAGGAGAGAGAGAGAGATAGAGTTTACCAAAACCGATCGTAATGGGTCGTAATTTCGGAAAAGTTCATTTAAGGGTCATCCGATGGTGCCCGGGTCCCATCTTACAATTCTTTGTGACTCGTATGATTTTGAAGAAAATTAGCAATAGTATCGAGACCAAGGACACCATTTATAATTTGGGTCGCTTTCCTTGCGTTTTGCCTTTATCGGAGCCAAATTATTAAAGTATAGCAAATTTTCCACCAACCTTGATACCCTCCCTATAACACGCAACTGAATCGATCAATGAAAACATTAACTTTAAAGTTTTTTAGTATATGAATCCCCCTTTCCAACGAGTAAGTATGGCTAACTGCGACAAATAGATCAGATATATGTCACTAAAGTCATATATAGAGTTTTTAAATGTAAGGCAAAGATTAGAAGCAGTTCCGTAAGATTTCAATGTGTCGAATTATGCTGCCTCATTGTACGTATTGCATGGTGTGGCACCAGGTTATAAGATGTTACAACATATTGCACCAAGTTGAGGGATGTTGCACAATGTTGCGTTACATTGCACAATGTTGTTGGATGTGGCACCATATTGTGGAGTGTTGCATCATATTGCGTTATAATCCATGTTGTTTGATGCTTTTAAATGTTTCTTAATGTTGCATCATGTTGTGAAATATTGCATGGCACGAAATATTGCATGGTTAATTAGATACCTGACATGTTATATTAGTTGCGTTTTTGTGACATTATAAGCAACCATATCAAATCGCGCATTTTTGAAAATGTTGGATGTTACAAGTGACAATAATTATTTGAAGCTTTCGCTATCTAACTACCAATGTTTTGTCATGATCCTTTTTCACATTTTGTTTCGCCGCAAACAATTTTGATGTCGTCTGGTGCGGCCCGAGTTTACATATTTTTGTCGGCTAGCACGATTTTAATAAAAATTGGTGAAGGAAATGCCAAGAAATCAAATACCAGGAGCCGATTTCGATGGGTGATAATTTCAACAAAATTCATTTAGAAAGTCCTTCAGTGGGGCTCGGGGGTTGTTGCAGACAATTTTAAATAAGAAATCTGTGTAACAAATTTCGGAAGATTGGCATGTGGGTATAGGTTAAGGAATACTTCGGTAAATTTCGGTAAAAGTGGTGAGAATGCAGGACTCTGACGGGTTTTACAATTTTTATAGAATTTAAAACTTTCTAGAAAATTCTATGTGTTCTGATGTGGTATTTAACAATTGTTTACGAATACCGCTAGAGATGTACACGCGTATTGGAATGTATTTTCCGACATCCGAGACCATCTGTGACTCATTCTCGAGTAATCGTGGTTGCTGCATGGTTATATCGAAAAATCAATAAACTTCTTTGAGTTGCTCAGATATTCTAATTAATCGCGGGTGATTGAACCTTTAATTTGTTAACTCCAGAACTTCCAATCACCCGCCATCAATTAGTACATCTGAGCGAGTCAAAGAAGTTTATTGATTTTTCGATATAACCATGCAGCAACCACGTTTACTCGCAAATGGGTCTTAGATAAATTATGAAAATATTTAATACGTAATGGTCTGACCTAGCCATTAAAATAAGTTCTGAGGTTGACAAACTACAGGTTCAATCACACGCGGTCCCTAGTAAAATAGTTTATTGATTTTTCGATATAATCATGCGCCAACCACGTTTACTCGCGAGTGGGTCTTAAACAAATTCTGAAAATATTTGTGGTAATACGTATTGGTCTGACCTAGACTATAAAATTAGTTCTGGGGTTGACAAATTAAAGGATAACCTACCTGACAATCATTGGTTCCCTCAAATCATATAAATGTTATGATTTGTAATCATGCGGCAACCACGTTTACAGAAGATAATATTGAAAAGGGCCTGAAAAGGGCCTCATCATGAGCCATTAGCACTCCCATTCAAATCACAGAATTTTTTGGTAATTTTGATTGTTTTGTGAAATTTAATTCATTGCCGGTAAATGCGAATTAGAGAATAATTACGCATGCATTTTTAGCATTATTTTTAAGAGTTCACCATCGCACGTCTGATTTGTGGAATGCTCATGAACCATTTGTCATAAAGCTGTTAAAATGCACGTGCAATTGGTTCATAAACATTTCTCAATGCCACTGCATTCTACAAATCGGACGTGCGATGGTGAATTCTTAAATTAAGTCCATGAACAAATTCCCAAATCGGACATGCGATGGTCAGTTTCTGAAAAATTGGATCATGAACATTTCTACCATCGCATGTGCGAAATTAGAATTTCTAAAATCGCATGTCGCACGTCCCCGGCGCGAATGACTCTGAAACCAAATCTTTAAAAACATTAAAAAAAACACATAAACATATCCCAAATCGGACGTGTGATAGTGAATTTTAAAAAATTGGTTCATGAACATTTCCACAATCGGAAATGCGAAATTAGACTTTCTGAAATCGGACGCCGCATGTAACTGGCGCGAATGACCCTGAAACTAATTCTTTCTAAAAATCGAAAATAAACTCATGAGCGCATGACAGCACATTTTAAAAATTTCTCGCAATACTCAATTTTGTTATTGTACTATAGATAATCGGTAATCAAACATTTGATTGAACATGCATTTGGCGCATACTCATTTCTGAAGGACACCGGTTCATGGTCATACCACAAATCGAGGCGCGTGTTGATAATGTATTGCTGAAAATAGACTAATGAGAGCATCACATTTAAAAAATGCACATTTGACACGCAATTACTTCATGAACATTTCTCAAAACTTTTTTAAAAAGTCTTTAAAACTTTAAAACTTTTTAAAACTTTAAAATTTATTAAAAACTTATTAAAACCTTTAAAACTTTTTAAACAGATTATAAAACTTTTTTAGAACATTTTAAAACTTTTTAAAACTTTGAAACTTTAAATTTTTTTAAAACTTTGTAGAACCTAGTTCCAACCAACTCCTCTAACGAATCACAATATACCCGGAAAAGCATATCAGGCACCACGTTATCTTTGCCTTTGACATGTTTTATGCTAAACCGAAATCCTTGGAGTTTCAAACTCCAGCGAGCTAACCTTCCGCTTAAATCATTTTGGTTCATCAGCCATTTAAAGCTCGCATGGTCGGTTATTATCGTAAACTCGAAGCCTTCAATATAAACTTCTTAATAGCTAGAACAGCAGCCAAACATTCTAGTTCGGTTACGTTGTAATTTTTCTGAGCCCTATTCAACTTTTTAGACATAAACGATATTGGACGTTCATAGCCTTCCGAATCGAGTTGAAATAAGACGGCACCAACTCCCTCGGTACTAGCGTCACATCTTATGTAAAACGGCTCGAGGTATGACGGGTTCATTAAGACGGGGGCTGATGTTAACAACTTTTTTAGGCACTCGAATGCCCGTTGCGCTTGGTCAGTCCAAATCAATTTCCCTTTTTTCAAGCAGTCACTTATAGGGGCTGTTACGTCAGAATAATTAACAATAAATCTCCTATATCAACCAGACATACCTAGAAGGCGACGGGTTTGTTTCACGTTCGTAGGTACTGGAAGATTTATTATTGCATCGATCTTAGAGGGATCGGGTTTTAGACCATCTTCGCCTATACGAGATACCCCAAGTACCGTATTTCCCGCATCACAAAATTGCTTTTTTCGACGTTTAATGTAAGTCATGTCGCCCGTAACTAGTCTGAGACCAACTCTAACAGTTCAAAGTGCTCCTTCAATGTACCGCTGATCATCAGTAAATCGTCCAAATGTACAAATATTCGATCATAGAAAATCAAAAAATACTAGTAAAAATTCTAGTACATGAATTTGCCTTAAATTTTTCATATAATCTCAATAAAGAAGGCTATTAGGCTCTAGGCTATTAGAAAACAAACAGAAACTATTGGTTACTAGTGGAGGTTATGAGATATTGGACAAAAACTGAAAATATTTTATTTCGCCGCAGAAAATCAAAAAATTCTAGAAAAAATTCCAGTCATTGAATTTTCCTTAAATTTTCGTTAAGTCTCAATATAACCCATGCTATTAGAAAACTAACCGAAACTGTTGATTACGGGTGGAAGTTTTTCAGATATTGGCCAAAAGCTAAAAATAACTTATTTGGCCGCAGAAAATCAAAAAATTTCACGTGCAAATTATAGTCCATGAATTGTCTCCAAGCTTCCCATATAGTCTCAGTATGACCTATACTATTAGAAAACCAACCGAAACTATTGGTTACTAGTGGAAGTTTTTCATATATTGTCCAGAAACTGAAAATACCTTATTTGGCCGCAGAAAATCAAAAACTTCTAGTGAAAATTCTAGTCCATGAATTTTCTTTAAACTTTCCATATAGTCTCAATATGACCTAAACTATTAGAAAATCAACCGAAAGTATTATTTACTAGTGAAAGTTTTAGAGGTTTTAGCCAGAAACTGAAAATAACTTATTTGGCCGCAGAAAATGAAAAAATTTAAGTAAAAATTGGATTTTCCCGAAGTTTCCCATATTCTCTCAGTATGACATAAGCTATTAGAAATCCAACCGAAAGTATTGGTTACTAGTGAAAGTTTTTGAGATATTGTCCAAAAACTGAAAATAACTTATATGGCCGCAGAAAATCAAAAAATTCTAGTCCATAAATTTTCCACATAGTCTCAGTATGATCTAAGCTATTAGAAAAACAACCGAAACTATTGGTTACTAGTGGAAGAAATGCCGGAAAGAAGGAATATTGTTAAATTTCAACATTTCATATACCGAGTTTCTTTACTTCGGACATCAATCAATTTGCCATTTTAAGGATCACTTTTAATATTTTATTCCGCTGAAACATCTCATTAAGTGAAAAAATATAATCGTAACGAATAAAAAATTTCCGCTGGAAATTTTTTATTCGTTACGACTATATTTAATAAATTACATAACAAAATTAATTCTCTTTAGTGATAGTGCTGCCACTTGCAGCGAGTAGCGTAATCTCTTATTTTCGGCTGTCAAAATTCCGCTATCTTATACAGCATCAGTAGTTACACCTAAACAAAAGGTGTCCGTACTTAATCCTATAAAAAAAATAGAAACGTTGTTCATTACAAATTAGTTTTATAATCTGTATTGTATATTAAAAGTACAGTTGAATACTAATTTACATTATATTTGAGAATTGCCCTGAAAGATTTTCGAAATAAGATGCCATACATCTTTCATGGTAAGCTTACTAGCTTCAGCAAACGGTAATCAACCTGGGCCGTGTACTTTAAAACTTTCCCCACAGAAAGTTATGCCAACCATGTCATTCGGTTTCACATTTTTCATAGCGTGATGCACAATTTCTTGTACAGCTCCTTGAATCCATTCAACAGGCTCAACGTTATCGGGAACAGGTTTAATTTTAAACTCGAGTTTACGCCCTCGGGTATTAAAGCGTTTAAATTTTGTCTGAAAATCCTTTTCAAGTATAAAACGAGAAATCGTTTATGTTATTAGTATGGATTTCTTTTTTTAATTTAATAATTGAGCACTTCTTATAAATTAATTAACTGAGCACTCTTAAGCGACTAGTCACGACAAAAGTGTTATGGTAAATGACACATGCAATGTGTTTGATATGCTTATATAACTTTTTTTGTTTACCACAGAAAAAAATAATTCTAAATGAAAAAATTAAGTGAAAAATTATAGTGATGGCGTGATCCGTGATCACATTTCAATAACAAAGACAGATTAATACAAAACACTACTCACTGGCACAGTCCACTTACTGGCCAGCGCACATTTAGTATTAAACACTACTCAACGCTAGAGTACGTAGAGTAGAGAGTTTAGAGTAGAGTAAGTTATTTTAATAAGTTGCTCAATTTTAATTCGGTATGGATCAAAATTTGGGCGATATTTGTATACTAACGTATTTGCTAGAATGTTCTCGTATAAATTTTGGACAACATTTGGGATTATTCTAGAAACAAATATTTTGGTATATAAAGGCGCAAAATTTATGTTGAATGATGAGTCTTATTTTAAACGCGAAAGAGTGAAGTTTAAATAGTGCGATTATTAAAGTGAATTAAATAGTGCGTTATAATTGGAATATTTTTTTGTTAATTTTGTGTTGTGTAATTTGTTGTGTTGTGAAAATAAATTTGTGTGTTTAAATTTATAGAAGTGGTTTTTATTCACAATCCAGAGATTCGAACCTTGAGTGACAAGGCGAAAACGTAACAATACCTTATGTACTAGTATTTCGCCGAGACACATTTTTGTTCCAGATTTCCACACTTCGCACTGCAGGGGCGCTACCAGTCTGTTTGGCTAAATTGCCTCCTACCTACTCATGACATGTCTCACACTAGTCTTTCTTCACCAACAGACACTGTACGCGTCATTTGAGAGTCAAATGTGAACATGTATAAAATTTTCTGAATAAATTTAACAACTTTAATCTGAAAATCTTTTATAGTGCCAATATATAAATTTGTTACGCTATTTGTGAATAAAACATTATTGTATAATGAAATACAAAAGACGATTAAAAAGCTCAGTTTTTATGACATGTTCAAATTATTAAGGAATTGAAAAAAAATAAAATCGATATAATTTTTAATTATTATTTATCCAATTATTTAAAACCAACACAAAGAAAAATTATTTATCTCGAGTTTACGTTATATAGGGATAAAAGTTCTCGGTACGTTCAAGTGTACAACCGATATACCCAACACGAACGAAGGGAGAAATCATTACAATAAATAAAATACTTAGAACATTTCTTTTTTAGCGCTCGAGTACCATCTTTAGACGCTTCTAAAAAATGCGTAAAATATTTTGGGGGAAAGCACGAACACAGCAACGTATAAAATTATATTATTATTATAATATAGAAAATTTGTAAATAATACTTATTATAAATAATTAAAATAAATTATAATATTTTTTAAACAAAAAAAAAATATCATAATAATGGGATATAATACATTAAATTATGAGTTAATGTGAAAGGGTTGAATTAAATTTTGCGTTTAGTATAATACTCGTAATATGTGTATAGAATTGTACATGTATATATACAAACATAATAAATAAGCGTAACAATGAAATAATTTCGAAGAAGGGGTGCATCATTATTAAATTATATTCCCATTTAATTTATGTAAATTTTCTATTATTTCAAAAATATTGTTAATCTTAAATTAAGTAAGACGCACGCTCGATACGACGGAGCATACGTTTGCACCCTCTTAATTTATTTATGTGTGTACGGATATTTTTGTAACCTGGTACAAAGAAATTTTAACAATTTGACATTTTATAAAAATAAAGGGGATGTTTTTTAGTTGGATAGCGCTCGAAATGAATTTACGAACCATTTGCACTCGAACGAAGCATCAAAAACACTTGTTTACTTTTATTTAATTTTGCTGTATACTTAGTCTACAATTACACTAATAAAAATATTATTATTTCCATATATATTTTAACTTTAAAAAGGCAAAACATATAATTTAAACCGTAATATTTATACTATAAAGAATGTCTTAAAAATTATATTTTATTTTTTTTAATTACATCACATAATAAATAACAATAAAAATTTATATAATAGAACACTGGCACACAAAAAAGCTCTGGTAATAAAAAATAATATATTAGAGTCTGTTTTGTTTCATTATTTTTATTATGGTATATACACCATGAAATGAAAGTATAGGAGATAAAAATTATGGGCACATATACCTCTTTAATGTGTACAAAAGGCATTCGTGAAAGCTTTACAAAAAGTTTTCAATTACAATAAGAAGGCGTTTGTAAAACTTGTGTACTAAAGAAACTTTTTTTTTCCAAAATCTCACGTTTGCTACTTAATATTTAAATACTTACATTAAAATATACGTAATATGTTTGAACTTACCTAAAAAGAAATAGAAAATAAATTGTTAGTATAGTTAAAAAAAATTTTGTAGGAAATTTTTATTAAAATATAAATCGGTATAATAAAATAGTTGGTGATCCGAATTAACAATGGGTTCCATTGTTTCAAGGGTCTTTAATAAATCGTACATTTAATTTTATTCTACTGATTGTGGAAAGTGCTATTACGAATATTTTTGTTATTTTGAAGAATATCAAATATCGAATGATATTTCCTAAATAAAGTGGAACATCACTAGTAGTAGCACCATTAGGGATCTGTAGCGGCTCAAAAATCATTAAAAATCCTTTTCACTTCATGGCACTCTTCGTAGCAAAACTATTTATACACCGCGCCGCTTAATTACGAGGCATTGCTCGTTTTGCTGAATAGAGCTATTTCGCCAACTACAAAAGTAATTCCGCGAATCTCGATATTTATCGACGATCGATAAATATCGAGATATTTATCGACGATCCGGAAATCAGAAACGAAAAAGGATAGTCGCGTTTAGAAATTCAAGGAGACACAATCTCAAAATAATAATATAATAAAAGAAAGTGAAAAGTGCAGAACAATCGTTCACACACCATTTTGTGAACTACCTTAAAAATAATATTTATAATAAATAATAAATAGTGTATAACTAAACATATAGTGTGTGTTAATTAATCATTAATAAAAGACGGTAACACCGCTATAGATCCAGCAAGGATCTCCAATTTTAAAAAGGATCTCCAAATTAATAGAAAAAAAAATTAAGTATGAAGTTTCATTACGAATAGTCAACCCCGCCTGCGCTGCAGAGAGCAAAATTTTGATGAAATACAGTTTTTTATTAAAATTCATCATTTCCAGTAAAATTTAAAAAAGCTGCCATTTTCTCTCGACGGATTTGCGCCAAAATTTAATAGTAACCCATATTTTGTGGAAATAGCTCAAGTTCGAAGTTTCATCGTGATCAATCAATCCATCTAGGCTGTTCAGAGGCCGATTTTTTGTTAAAAATTTGTTATTGTCATAAAACGTCATTTTTGCTCAAACTTGTGAAAGCTTTTCTTAAAATCGGTGGATATTTCCGTCGGCGGATTATAATTTGCATTAAAATTGTTTATGTTATTCGAATTTTTGGCCGGCTACTTTAATCGATTTTTTTAAATTTTCTTGCAATTCTTCTATTATTTATTTCACTACTAAACAAAAATTGGTGGAAACTTCTGACTGGTTAAATCAATGCAAATTTGAAAAAAATTATTAAAGTAGCCGGCGAACAATTCGAATAACATAAAGAATTTTAATGCAAATTATAATCCGCCGACGGAAAAATCGACCGATTTCAAGAATAGCTGCCCTAGGGCTCGATTCTATGTCGGTGATAATGATAATGATAAAAACAGATTTCATTAAAATTTTCATTTTATGTTTATCAGGTCAAATTATCATTTATTCAGCAAATGCAATTCCTTGTGCAAAATGAAAAAAATTAATTAATTAAACCATTTTACGCAAGATGTCGAAGCAAATTGTTTATTATTTTCAGTTCAGTGTTTGCTTTCGATTTATTTTGAGAAACGTCAAAATAAAAAACATTCATATTTTTTTATTTAGTGAATTACAAAAAAAATTAGAAAAATGGAACGCATCATGTTGCTAGTTTATTTAAGGCAGCGAAGAAAGCAGACGAAGGTAAGGTTTTAGATACTCAGATTACGTTTTATATTATAGCGGGTGTTACCGTGTTTTATTATTTAAATTATAACACTCACTATATTTTAGTATAAAAACAATTTATTTAATATTTATTAGTTAAGTTCACAACTTTAGATGGCGGACGATTGTTCGCGGCACTTTTCACTTTTCTTTTATTATTATTATTTTTGAGACCGTGTCTCTTTGAAATTCTAAACGCGACTGTTCTTTTTCGTTTCTTGATTTCCGGGTCGTCGATAAATATCTCGATATTTATCGATCGTCGATAAATATCGAGATTCGCGGAATTAATTTTTAGTTGGCGAAATAGCTCTATTCAGCAAAACGAGCAATGCCTCGTAATTAAGCGGCGCGGTGTATAAATAGTTTTGCTACGAGGAGTGCCACGAAGTGAAAAGGATTTTAATGATTTTGAGCCGCTACAATTGGCCTGTTTTTTCATTACATCGGAGAGATCAGAGAGATAAAAAGAAAGCCTTTTCCGTTTTTTTATTTTATCGGATCGATCCGATAAATTTTTTGTCGTTTTTTAATTTTCTCTGAGCATTCTGAGATCGTCATTTTTTCATCTGAATTTTATTTCAGATAGTTCAAAAAAAAAACATATTTGAAATATTTTGACAGCAAATATGGCGGACGCTATGGAAAATGGTAATTAATAAATTAATTTGTGATTATTTTTATTAAATTAATTATATAATTAATAATAGGCTAATTTATTATTTGTTCGTGGTAGATACCCAATTTAAATGGACAACAACAAATATTCTATTTTTATTGAACGAAATAAAAACAGAATACAAGAATTTACAAAATGGCATAAAAAAACAAATTTACATGAGAATTGCCGAAAAATGCAATAAAAATGAAATTCGGGTCAGTTGGACTCAAGTGGAATCCAAATGGAAGGCTTTACAAAAGCAATACAAAGCCATAAAAGACCACAACAACACTACCGGCCAAAACAGAAAATGCTGGCTGTATTACGATGCTGTTGATGAAATTATGGCCGGAGATCCCATTATATCGCCCCTTTCAACAACATCCAGCACCAGCTCAAGTGCTAATTTTAGTGTTAGGGAACACAACGAAACAGCGACGGCTGGTCATCCCTACCAAACATCCACTTCAGTAAATCACAGAAAGCGAAGAAGTGAGGAAAATTCCAAAGACGAATACCGCAGGAAAAAATTAGAGCTGATGTCTGAACACAATAAGGATTTTAAGAGATTTGTGGATTATTTCATAAATAATAATAATAATAATTCCCAAGCGTAATTGTGTAATGTATATATATATATATATATATATATATATATATATATATATATATATATATATATATATATATATATATATATATATATATATATATATATATTTAATGTACATAATATGTACTACATAATTATAAATTATATACAATTTTAAATTAGGCTGATTAATTGAAATGTGATCAATATCATATCAATGAAATGTACGAATTTATTTTGAAATTTAATAAAAATGGTTATTTAAAATAAAGAGTTCATAATGAATAATCTTTTTCGTTGTCCTTCACTTAAATGTGGATCTTGTTCATCATCACTGGAGCTTGAATCAGCGTAAGTTGTTGGCTGAGCGCTTTCGTCGGTCGTAGCAACTGCATCCAGTTGAATATCATCCGGGTCGATAAAATCACCACTTTCGATACACAAATTGTGTAAAATAACACAAGCTCCAATATAAAGCGGGATAAGCTCCGTCCTTTTCGTCTCGACGTATTTAAGTCGTCTAAAACGCCCTTTTAGTATTCCGAAGGCTCGTTCGATATCAACACGGCACTTGGAATGAACAGTATTGTAGATCAGTTCTTCATCGGCAAGACGTCCATTATTTTTAAAGGGAACTAATAAGAAATGCTCCAACTTGTATGCTGAATCTCCAAGTAAGTGTTCATCATTCAATAATTCGAATTCGCCTGAAACACGGAGTGGAAAAAATAAATTAAAATTTTTAATGTAACAATCTTTCAACTATTTACCTGATTCTAACTTGTTTTTAAGATTTGATCTGGTAAATACCCTGGCATCATGAAGAGACCCAACTTCGCCTGTATAAAAATGATTGAATTTCAATCGATGGTCGCATACGGCTTGCAATAAAAGTGAGTGGAAACCTTTTCTGTTGATGTATGAATTTGAATGATTTTTTGGAGCAATAATGGGAATATGAGTACCATCTATAGAACCAATGATTCCTGAAGCAAATTTACAATTATTTCTATGTTACAAATAAATATAACTTATTAAATTATAATAATAATATGTACCTCTAAAACGATATTTTAGTGTGTAGTATGACTTGGTAGCAAGCCGTTCCCTCGCTGAAGGCCATTTTACGATCCCCTTTTCAATATTTAAGGCCAGTAATACCTTAGAAATATCATTTATGATATTCCAGGCTGTAGATTTAGCGATGTTAAATCTATCGCTAATCGTCCTAAAAACAGTTATTGTTATTCCTTGGTTTTTTATCAAATATTACTTTTACTTACCGGAGGGTTTCTCGATTTCCAAAAAACCATAAAATGATATGGATTTTCTTTTCAGTTGGTATTTCCGGCCTACCTGGATGGATTTCTAGACTTTTGCTGTCATGAATCAGCTTGCACAGTTTATTAAACGTTTCAATATTTAGTCGGAAATGGCTTTTAAATATTGAGTTTGTGTAAGAAGGTACAATTTCTTCTGCAAAATTGTATATTTTTAAGTTAGTTTCTTCTTCACTGCTGCTGTCGTCGGAATCATCACTGTTATATATTATATTATAAGTGTTTTTGGCTATTTCAGCCAATACTAACATATTTCGCTCCATTTTATGTTAATTTGTACTTTTATATTCGTTACTTTTATTATTTTGACGTCTCACAGGTCATCACTTCGGCTGAAATGTCAATCGGTTGTCTAATGTTCAGTGGTCTTTACATATTTTCAGTACAGTGTATAAAAATCTGTAAAAAGCCTTTTCAGATAAAATATTATCAGATTTGTCAGATAAATTATCTATCTGATTTATCTGATATCTCGGATACAATAAAAAAACAGGCCAAATATAAACATTTACAGTACTTTTATTTTAGAAATTTACGATTAATTCGACTCTCATTAAGGGACACGCGCAATCCATTCCTCATTGCAGACCAACAATTCATCTATTTGTATCGTGTATCGAAAAAGGTTTGCTACGAATTGATGGAAAAAATTTCACCTTTCATGAAGTCAAGGCTACAAATGGCCTGTTTTTTTATTACATCGGAGAGATCAGAGAGATAAAAAGAAAGCCTTTTCGGTTTTTTAATTTTATCGGATCGATCCGATACATTTTTTGTCGTTTTTTAATTTTCTCTGAGCATTCTGAGATCGTCATTTTTCCATCTAAATTTTATTTCAGATACTTCAGAGAAAAACGATATTTGAAATAATTTGACAGCAAATATGGTGGACGCTATGGAAAATGGTAATTTATAAATTAATTTGTGATTATTTTTATTAAATTAATTATATAATTAATAATAGACTAATTTATTATTTGTTCGTGGTAGATACCCAATTTGAATGGACAATAACAAATATTCTATTTGTATTGAACGAAATAAAAACAGAATACGGGGATCTACAAAATGGTATAAAAAAACAAATTTACCAGAGAATTAAAGAAAAATGCAATAAAAATGAAATTCAGGTCAGTTTAACTCAAGTGGAATCCAAATGGAAAGCTTTACAAAAGCAATACAAAGCCATAAAAGACCATGACAACACTACCGGCCTAAATAGAAAATGATGGCTGTATTACGGTGCTCTTGATGAAATTAGGGTCGGAGATCCCACATTATCGCCCCTTTCAACAACATCCAGCACCAGCTCAAGTGATAATTTTAGTGTTAGGGAACACAACGAAATAGCGACGGCTGGTCATCCTTACCAAACATCCACTTCAGTAAATCAAAGAAAGCGAAGAAGTGAGGAAAATTCCAAAGACGAATACCACAGGAAAAAATTAGTGCTGATGATTGAACACAATAAGGACTTCAAGAGATTTGTGGATTATTTCATAAATAATAATAATAATTCCCAAGCGTAATCGTGTAATGTATATAATATATATATTTAATGTACATAACATGTACTACATAATTATAAATTATATAAAATTTTAAATTAAACTGATTAATTGAAATGTGATACTGAAATGTACGAATTTATCTTGAAATTAAAAAAAATGGTTATTTAAAATAAAGAGTTCATAATGAATAATCTTTTTCGGTGTCCTTCACTTAAATGTGGATCTTGTTCATCATCACTGGAGCTTGAATCAGCGTAAGTTGTTGGCTGAGCGCTTTCGTCGGACGTAGCAACTGCATCCAGTTGAATATCATCCGGGTCGATAAAATCACCACTTTCGATACACAAATTGTGTAAAATAATGCAAGCTCCAATATAAAGGGGGATAACCTCCGTCCTTTTCGTCTCGACGTATTTAAGTCGTCTAAAACGCCCTTTTAGTATTCCGAAGGCTCGTTCGATATCAACACGGCACTTGGAATGAACAATATTGTAGATCAGTTCTTCATCAGCAAGACGTCCATTATTTTTAAAAGGAACTAATAAGAAATGCTCCAACTTGTATGCCGAATCTCCAAGTAAGTGTTCATCATTCAATAATTCGAATTCGCCTGACACACGGAGTGGAAAAAATAAATTAAAATTTTTAATGTAACAATCTTTCAACTATTTACCTGATTCTAAGTTGTTTTTAAAATTTGATCTGGTAAATACCCTGGCATCATGAAGAGACCCAACTTCGCCTGTATAAAAATGATTGAATTTCAATCGATGGTCACATATACGGCTTGCAATAAAAGTGAGTGGAAACCTTTTCTGTTGATGTATGAATTTGAATGATTTTTTTGGGCAATAATGGGAATATGAGTACCATCTATAGAACCAATGATTTCTGAAGAAAATTTACAATTATTTCTATGTTACAAATAAATATAACTTATTAAATTATAATAATAATATGTACCTCTAAAACGATATTTTAGTGTGTAGTATGACCGTTCCCTCGCTAAAGGCCATTTTACGATCCCCTTTTCAATATTTAAGGCCAGTAATACCTTAGAAATATCATTTATGATATTCCAGGCTGTAGATTTAGCGATGTTAAATCTATCGCTAATCGCCCTAAAAACAGTTATTGTTATTCCTTGGTTTTTTTTATCAAATATTACTTTTGTTTACCGGAGGGGTTCTCGGTTTCCAAAAAACCATAAAATGATAAGGATTTTCTTTTCAGTTGGTATTTCCGGCCTACCTGGATGCATTTCTAGGAATTTGCTTTCATGAATCAGCTTGCACAGTTTATTAAACGTTTCAATATTTAGTCGGAAATGGCTTTTAAATATTGAGTTTGTGTAAGAAGGCACAATTTTTTCTGCAAAATTGTATATTTTTAATCTAGTTTCTTCTTTACTGCTGCTGTCGTCGGAATCATCACTGTTATAATTATATTATATTATAAGTGTTTTTGGCTATTTCAGCCAATACTAACATATTTCGCTCCATTTTATGTTAATTTGTACTTTTATACTCGTTACTTTTATTATTTTGACGTCTCATAGGTCATCACTTCGGCTGAAATGTCAATCGGTTGTCTAATGTTCAGTCGTCTTTACATATTTTCAGTACAGTGTATAAAAATCTGTAAAAAGCCTTTTCAGATAAAATATTATCAGATTTGTCAGATAAATTATCTATCTGATTTATCTGATATCTCGGATACAATAAAAAAACAGGCCAAAATGCATGGCATACTATCCCACTTACGGGTTTTGTGTGCATTATGATTTTTTGCAACCGGTAAGTAGTGTTTGCTTGTTAAAATATCGAATTCAAAAACTAAAAACTATTTATAAACCAAGGTTCATATCAACGCGCGGTCGGACAAGACTTTTTATCATGCATTTCACAGACAAGCGTTAGTCGGTCTGTAAATGAGGTAGCTCTTACCGTTCAAAACATTGAAAAGGATTACATCAAACTATACCGGAAGACTTTTCAAGAAACAAACAGAGGTAACATATATACATTATGAGTTTCATTTTATTTATTTTTTTGACGTAATATATAATAATTAAAAACAGTCTTAAGATTTTTCGAACGACACGGTTTCCACGCAACGTTCCCGCTAAGCTGGGCACACGGGCGGCCGCCCAGATTTAAATTGTATTTTGCCCATCATAATTTTTAGGCCGCCCATCTACAATATTGCTAATATTTTTTTCGTGTTAGTAACAAAATTTAAAAACCCGCAGTTTAATATTTTTTTTACATATATGATGTGATTATTTTTAAACAGTTTATTACTCCATTTACTGTAATGACAAAACGAAAATTAGATGTAAGCTCAAGCTCCACAAAAATATTATTAAGGATGAAGCTGTAACTACTATGGCTTGAAAATCTGAAAATGGACAACCATATAAATAAGATATGACCTGTTAAAAAAACACCCAGTCGCAAGTTCTTTACTTGTCACCACCAGGAATCGAACCTGGGACCCCCGAATGGTTAAATGAACTCGTTAAAACAGAAGTCCTGTCGTTATCAATTAAACAAAAAGTTATCTTATATGAAATTTCTAGTTATCAAATTGAAACAAGTGATGTATTTTGTAAATATGTATTGAAGCAAAAGCTGACAGTGACTTTAATAAAAAGAAAAAATCAGAAATTATATCACAATGCGTGGATTCCACAGTGAAATAAATTTTTCCAGTAAAAACAACTGGGAAACCGAAAAGAGAAGAGTATATTTAAATTACGTTAGAGCGACAAAAACAGCAACTTTTGTTTATTTTTTATAGCATAATTTATAGTCAGAATAGTGACAGATCGGGGGCAACATAACTAAAAAATTTGAAAATAAACGAGTTTAACAAAATTAGAAAATTTTCAAAAATTTGAACGTAGTGGCACAAAAAAATAATACTACTTTTCATTTTTCTCTTGACATTTTACAGTAATATTTTGCAACCATAAAATTAGCGTAGTGTGCGAAAAATATTTCTCATCACATAATATTTTTTAAAGGTGTGTTAAAAATGTTGCCATAAAAAGTATTGACTTTAATACTTTTTATGGCAACTTTATCCTGATTTATACGTAGATTCCACAGTGAAAAGTTTTCGTCAGTAAAATATTCTGGGAAATCGAAAGATAATAGTATATTTAAATTACGTTAGAGCGATAAAGACAGCAACTTTTGTTTGTTTTTTATAGCAAAATGTATAGTTAAAATAGTGACAGATTGGGGGCAACATAACTAAAAAAATGAAAATAAACCATTTTAACGTAAGATAAAATTTTCAAAATTTTATGTTACCCTACTCCTTTTCCGAACTTGTTGTTTCTAGCGGCACAAAAACTAATAGCGAGTTCCGTTTTTTCTTGACATTCCACTATAATACTTTTCCAACCATAAAATAATTGTCGTAGTGTGCGAAAAATATTCCTCATCACATACTATTTTTTGAAGGTGTATTGAAAATGTTGCCATAAAAAGTATTGAGTTTTATACTTTTTATGGCAACATTTTTCCCACTTATTCTATTATTTGCCAGTATATTTTACTGAACAATTTTTTTGTTTCTCTCTAACAAGTAAAGGATTTATATTTTTATCTCGTGTTAATTTTACTGAAAAAATTTGTTTCACTGTGAAATTCACGCATTAAAGGTTTTTTTAAATAAAATTATTCTATTGTAATTTTGTTAAGTTTTACTCGAAATTTGCTAAATTGAAAATACTTGCCCACGATGCAGTTATGCCGCGCATGATTTTGAATAATTAGAGGGAACGTTGTTTCCACGGAGTAATTGGTTTAATCGATGGGGCTCATGTTAAAATAAAATCGACGGCCAAGGAAATTGAGCATGTTTACTAATGGCGAAAAAGCGGTCATTCCAAAAATGTTAAAATTTTAAGATGGATTTACATTAATGGTATTATTAAATAACTTAGTTCATTACAGATTTACGGGCCCGATTTAGAAATTATTGGGATCAACGCACGATTTGGCGGAACATCCCACGATGTATACACCTGGCAGTGCAGTAAAATTAAAATTGCTCTAGAAAATAGATACAACAACGGGGAGAGAACAATAGGCGTGTGTAAATCTGTATTTAGATGACTCCTTCAAGAACGGGTATTGTGCTATTCATCGACTACAGCTGGCCATATCATTAATTGTTGTGCCATTCAGCATAATATGCGGATTAAGGCCAATTTGCCTTTTCCTGATGATTTGTCACTGGAGATCGAAGAACATACCCAAATAATATCGGCCAACAATATATTGCATGAGGGTCAAAATATTAGAAATGCAATAATTTGTAATTATTTTTCTGGGTAAAAATTTCATTTAATTGATTTTAGTATAATTCATAACAATACTTTTTTAAAAAACTAAATAAAATAACTAATTACTAAATATGAAATTATTTAAAATTATTCTTCATTTAGGTTGGTTGGTTTTTATAATATCACAAAGATTTGGACTTCTCCACTTCAATTTGCTTTTTTATTAAGGCTAATTTTTGTAATTTATAGTCTTTTTCGAATTTCAATTTTTTAATTTCAAAGTCTAAATATTTTTTGAATTGATCGAAGACAGTATTTGTAACTGAGTTGGTCGGGTAACTCTAGGAGTATGATTTTTTTGCTGTGGTTGGTTGGACATATGATAATTCAACTGGTCTTTCCTTTGCTCTTGCCTGTGAAGTTAATGCTTGTGCCTTTGAGAGTTCCGAAGGTGTTATATAAATAATTGGTATTTTGCCATTATAACCAAATATTTGTCAAATTAAATAAATCAGCTATATTCAGAATTTACCTCAATTAATTCGTTTTCACCGAACTCTGCCACTTCGATACCCCCAGCTATTGCTTGGGCGGTGATGAGCGCAGTCATCCTCTTTTCATAGTCTGACAACTCCTTAATCTTTGTGTGGATACCCGTTTTGACTCTGGCACCATTTATTGTGGCATTCCGCTCTTTCACGTACGATCTATGTATATGCACATAATATGTAACATAAAATTAAATTTTGGTAAATTAATTTTTAAATTTAAAATATACCTAATCAGAATATGTCTTATATTTACTATACCTTTGATCTTGCCAATACTTCCTCCATTTGTCCCCATTCAATGCATTTAATTCCGTTGCCAAATCATCCCATTGTTGACTTCGCGCATGTGTTCCGCCATAAGATGACTCATATCTTACAGGTTTACATAAGTTTATATTTAATAATAAATTCAAATAAATTTAATTGCGTTATACATACTTATCATGGGCCAAATCTGTATGTTCTTCCAAAAATTGATCAAATGTAATTTCTGGTCATTATTCGGCCGCATAGCCCTATTATGCTTGGTCCATTTAAATTTCTTTTATAATCTCTTTTATAATCTTTCATCTATAACTTACAAGTTCAGTTTAACAGTTGATATAATTAAATTTCAAAAAGTTGACATAAGAGCACAAAAAAACAATTTTTAATACCGTGA
Source organism: Nephrotoma flavescens (assembly GCA_932526605.1). Taxonomy (NCBI): domain Eukaryota; kingdom Metazoa; phylum Arthropoda; class Insecta; order Diptera; family Tipulidae; genus Nephrotoma; species Nephrotoma flavescens. The sequence goes on along the minus strand of OW052220.1, from coordinate 247,614,883 downwards.
TAAATATTTCTTATCGACAAAATGTGTATGATAAAATATTTAGTTTTTTCACTAAATTTGACATTTATTTATGATATATCCCCAACTTGAAATCGCAATTCATATTTTATCGATGATAATTTTATCATTTATCATTAACACTGACACAGAATCGAGCCTCTGGAACGGTATTATTGCAAATTAGATTATGAATATCTATTTCTTAGTCGGTTTTTTCGTTAATGATAAACTTTTCAAAATATTTCCAACTTCCGGGTGATCGATTTCGGCCCAAAATGTTCATCTCCCAATTTGAGGAAGAATCTTAAACATGAAGGTTCATCCCGGTCAGTCAATCCGTCTGGGTTCTAGAGAAATAAAAGTCTGCAGGACACCACGCTTACTGATATTTTTTAAAAACCCCATTTTCTTTCGCCGAGATAGCGAATGATAAATCTGCAAGAATCTCGAAGTCATTTTTTTATTATTATTCTTTATTTTGCTATATGTAAAGAAAGTAATACGCTGTGGAAGTTCCTTCCAATATTAAATTTTTGGCGTAATTGGCATTTCGCCGATGACGTTCGCTATTACTGTGTTATTCACTTCGAAGAAAGCTCTGAATGGTTACATTGAGTATGGAAAAAACTATGTGGAACGGCTTTGTACTAAAATATGTATATGCCAGTCCTTCACGTCAACTACGTAACCTGACATAACCTAATGTTGTCACTTTAGTACAATTGTACTAGATCGTATACTTTTTGATTTCGAGTCGAAATCATGCCCAAAATTTATAGGTAATTTGATCTAAATACCGGAAGCGTCACTGACATTTTTTTTGGACTAATGAAACTGTAAGGTTTTACGGCGTCACATATTTTCCAAGCCAATAAAGATGGTTTTTCTACATACAATATCGATTTACACAACATAATAGAACTCTATGTAGCTGAACTAATTTATTTAATTACATATTTTCTTTATTTATATAATTATCATTTTTATACTGTGATTTTAAAATGAATTAAAAAAAATTAAACAATGAATTCGATTCTAGTTCAACGGTACCCATTCCTCATACAGTAAGGTGATTCGAATTCCTACTGTAAAATAATTTCTTACTGTGTAACAAATTTCTAATTAATTTGTAAACAATTCTTTCATTGGAATTGGCTTCAAGTGATGGTGCAGCATCTGAGTGACGGCTGACACTGCACATTTGGTTTAGAATTTTTTAGTGAATCCAAAATTTCAGCTAATAAACATTACAAAATAATTAGATATTTCGAACGGTTTTGATTTAAAATATTAAAATTCAACGCCAGAGCTTACTTTCAAAATCCCGAAAATATAAATCCCGGAATATAACACCTCAGAATTCAAAATCCTGGAAGTTAAAATCCCGGTAATGGAATTCCTAATAAATTATAAGTAAGAATTAACGAGCAAAAGATATATTTCTGGAAAAAGGACAAACAAAAAAGGGCGTTCGCAAAATTTTGTTTTATTTCCCGAATTCTTTTCTAAGAACTTGTGAATTTTTTTACCAAGTATAAGGGAAAGGTGAATACGTTGTGACCAACATCCGATTATCTTTTACCAGATCTCGACTATACAACATTTCATTTCTAAAAATTAAACTTGGCGAGCTTTTGCTACTAGAGACTGTTTGGTATACGTAAAAATCATTATTCCTACTTAAATTTCAGAAAACCAACAAGACCACATCCCCTGTTGAAAATTTAATCTTTAAAGTTATTTAAATCCTTTAATTCTTTATCGTTTTTGGAAATGTTGTACTTTTCAATATTATTGCAAAATTTACAAAAAGCTCGTACGGAAGCTTCCATGAATTTTAATATTCATTTTTTTTGATTTTAATTGTTTTTTTCCTAAATGTGAAATACTTTTCAAAATATTTGCAAAATACAAAAAAACTCCTTTGGAAGCTGTTACTCTAGCAAATATCACTGTGACATCCAAATTGTTTATAATTGTTAATTTATTTTTTTAAAAATCGTCATTTGAGCGTAAATTTTGAAAAACTGATTTGAACTGATCTTGTTTTGTTGCAAATTTAGTTTAGAAAGTTTCAATTCGTAGTCGAATTTTTCATAAATGGATTGTAAATTTGAGTATTTATTTTTACATATTTTCTTCTTTCAACCACAGAATTTATTGTTGTTTAACCACTGTCGTTAGGTTATGACTATATCTTCTAACGGTGAGACGAAAGTTTTTCAAGGTATGTTATAGACTTAATAAACACAGTTTTATTAATCACTTGTTTTTTGTTTCGCAGAATATTTTGAATATTTTTCAAAAACCTTAAAAAATCACTCGATCGATTTCGACTTGTTAGGTCATCATCAGGAGTATCTACTGATTTGTATTAGTAAAAATTTTGTTATATAGTAGAAAAAAGCAAAATATAAATAAAAGAAGGAGGGGGAAAAATTAATCTACGGATCGCGAAGGTAGGCGATGAGTCATAGGTCGAGTAACAAAATTCGAGGTATATTATTGCGTACGTGAGAATAGAAGAGAGCGGGGTCTGTAATTGGTGAGAACCGGATTTCTCTCTGTTCGTTAAGGATATTATGATTAAGAAATATTGATTTTCGAATTTCGTAAGATTCTAAGGTATCTAAACGTCTGCCTTTGGGTTGTATATGTAATATGTCTAAATTGTTCAAGCTAGCTGTATGATTTTCTGAAGTTAAATGGTTATGGAAAGTTGATTGATTGCAACCAGATAAATGTTCTTTAGCTCTAACTCCAAAATTGCGCCCAGTCTGACCAATATAGGAGAAACTACAATCATTGCAATTGATCCTATAGACACAAACCTACAGCGCTCACTATTATTTTGAAAGAATGATATTTTTTCATTAAAATGACACTATTTTCATATATTGGGTCAGTACTTTTTTATAATGCATTTTAAATAAAAACACAATCAAAATTAATTATTATGAAAAATAATATTAGGGATATTTAAATTAAAATTACAACAGAAAATTCAAGCAAAACAAAAACAATTTTGTTGGTAAATCTTTAGTATTGCTCCCCTTGCATCTACAATGGTTCGCGTGCGATTCCTTGACCTTATTAAATTTTTGACAAAGACTTGAATATTGCATCCCACTCCTCATCCAACGCAATCTTGAGATCACTGATGTTAGATGGTACCGGATTTCTGGCTCAGACCCCGTGTTTTAGTTTATCCTATAAATGCTCAATTGGATTCATGGCTGGACTTAGGACTGGCCACTTCATCGTCTCGAGACGAGACGTGAGTGAGATGTTGATTTCGGTGTGAAGTTAGGACGATAAATCGATCGTCGCTCTCAGATCATTGATTTTGAGGAAACAACGAAGGGAACTAGTAATTTGTTTAGGTCTAGATATCCGTAAACGTGGTATTATACAGGAGATAGCAGCACATCAATTATTTTCACCGGAATATCGCATTTTCCTACGATGGCTTTATTTTGAAAAGTACTGTATAAATTTAAGGATAAACGAGCCCATAAAAAAAAATTAAGTGTGCTTTAGACCACACTACTGAAGTAAAACTTCTAATATATATTTAATATTTATAATATAATATAAAAAAATTATAATATTTAAAAAAAAATTGGCCAACCTGTGCGTTCTCGAGTGTCACCTAGCCGTTTATGTCTGATGCCACAACAGGTAACCTTGTAAATTAGTAACTTTTTCAAGGCCAACTAGTCGTAATAGATAATGTTTATGTATATGTGTAACAAAATGGACAAAAAAATCATTTTTGAAATCTCTCCGCATAGTAAAAATGGCCTTGAAATATTTTTTATTTCATATATGTTTGTGTAGTGTGGTTTCATCGAAAATTTGTTTAAGTCGCATTAAAACCTGTATCAATAGGCAAACGGGGAAAGAAACGAAGAAAGAATCGGTTTCTGTGATACCTCGTGTGGAATGGAGCTATAATATAGAAAAACATACATATATAAAATATATCACACGGACGAATTTTTTTTTGTCACCCTGTGCGTTCTGGAGTGAGTAAGTGAGTGAGTGACAAAGATGTTATAATATAGAAAAAAAAAATTTTTTTTTGGTCACCCTGTGCGTTTTGAGTGAGTCAGTCAGTGACATAGAAGTCTATATTATGACTTTTCAATTTTCCAGTTTTTCAATTTTCTAATTTTCAAATTTTCCAATTTTCCAATTGGAAAACTGGATTCCAATTTACCAACTTTCCAAATTTCCTGTTTTCATTTTTTTTTATTTTCCTATTTTGGAATTTTCCAATTTTCCAATTTACAAATTTTCCAATTTTGCAAGTTTCTAAATTTCCAATTTACCAATTTTCTTATTTTCTTATTTTCCAATTTTTTGAACCAATTATTAAAATAAAATGGTATCAACTAATGTTCCATCTAGGGATTTATGAATTGTCATGGCACATCTTGATACTAAAGGAAAATGATTTCGTTTTGCGTTTATTGTTTCGTTCGACTCGTTCGATTACACTTTTCGTAACGTATTTGCCAGCTTAGTCCCCAATTCAAGCGTGCATAAAGAAGTTTTACTTCACAAACGTGTTTTTGTACACACAGAGGTGTGAGTTGATTTAGTTGCTCGCGAGTGTATATCAAAACCATACGTTATTGGTATTTTGTAAATTAGGGTTTTTGAAATGTTGGCATTTTAAAATTTGGAATCTTTTAAATTGGGATTATATATTAGGGAATTTGATTTTGGGATAACGTATCCATCCCAATAAAGAAACCTCCGAGCCAGGTGGAATCCCAAAGAATTGCAGCTACACCAAATTCCCCAAACAAATTAATCCGTAATACAATATACAGAATAGAATAATCGCAAAATAAAGAATCCCAAATTGAAAAAATCCAAAATCAACATTCCCAAAGTAAAACTATTCATTATTTTAGTAATGTATTTCAATAATTTTATTGACAATACAAATTTTATTGATAAAATAAATTTAATTCATGAGATGCACGTTAAAAGCCTTCCCTTATTTTGTTTTTAGTTTTGACTTTTGAACAACAAGCCAAATAATTTGTCCAAAGTGATGAAGACTAGGGAGTCTAAAACTCGGTTGAGAGGAAAAACTCACGTGCTGCAACATGCATAGTTCTTATGAAATCGACAATAATTCACTACACAGTGGAATATTGTGATTCGCTGCTATCCGATGAAGTTCGATAAAAAATTTCGAACACCATTTTTTTCTTGCTCATTAAACAAAACACGAGGGCGATTATTTGGTTATCATTCTTAAACGTAGCAGAGTTTTTAATCCATTCTTTCTATTTGCAACATCTACACCCGAATCACTCGGATCATGCAAATGTTCCAATAATTTTGAACCACTTTATGGACACAAACTTTCACTTTTGTCGTTATGTTGCTTTGTTTGTCTTTGTCTTTTTCATTGTATAGATAACAAGCATAACCTTTGTGGGTACATTTTTTTCAAAGCTAATAATGCTTGTAATAATTTTCATATTTTTGGAAGATTCTGTTATGACTCCCTGCAGGTCGATTCTGGTTTTTCCTATAGGAAAAGGAATTAGGAAAAATATTTTCATAGTATTTTGGTCACAATTTTTTTTTCTGACATACTATGGTAAACAGTTAGTGTAATTTTTTTCAAAAACAAAATTAAATTGGGAATATTTTTCCTATCCAATTTCGATACGGAAAAAATATTTCCTAAATTTTAAAATTTTAGATCAAACATGATTTCTCAGTAGGCCAGAAAATGTTATTTTTGACAAAAATACTATGAAAATATTTTTCCTAATTCCTTTTCCTATAGGAAAAACCAGAATTGACATGCTGGTCATAACATTATTATTTTTTTTTATTTTCGGGTTTTTAATTTCTTTGTGATTGTTTAAAAAGTACCTTTTACTGATGGCATTGCCATCTGTGTCGTGCCATTGGTGTTACATTGGGGGCATTAATGCTTTGTGTGGGCATTAATATTTTGAATAATTAATATTAATGATTTTGAGAGTGAGACCAATGCGTACCGCTATGCGTGTGTACGAGCGACTGAGATATAGAAGAATATTTTTGTTGTGTTTTCTTGTTTTAGTGCGTGCAGCTGATGCAGATGGGAGGAAGTATGCAAGTGACGCGCGAGTTATATGTCGAGACATATCACCTTCGACAAATAAAAATGCACGTGATACAATTTTGTTTTAGGTATCATGTTTAATTAAAATTGTCACACGAAAATAAATGTTAAATTAACAATTTTCATTAGAGGAAATTTATATGAAATTTTAATAAAGTAGAACGGAAATATAAATGGTGTGATTTAAGTAAAAAACGCATAAATGCAAATTTAACAAAAAATAATAGAACAATTCATTTTTACTTTGCATTAAAGAAATTAATTGTATTACTGACTCCAAAGAGCTCAGACCTTAAAAAATATAATTCAAAATCCATCTCTAAGGAGAATGGATATTTAGCTATAAAGTAATCTTAAGATTATTTAGTGTAAAGTGTTTGTTGTAAAAAAACATTGTAAAGAAAGTGTTAATAAAAATATTTTTTTTATAATATTTGAAACTTACAAATACGTTAGTGGCCCAGTTGGTAGGATAATTGAAAGATAATTATCCGAGATGCGAACATAAATAGTGAAGTGATTGAATGGACACGTAGAAAAGTATTAACATTTATTTCTCGAAGATACGAAGTTTAATCACATAAACAAAAGTTTTATGCAGACTGTATTACATTATTCTGTAAAAGTGAGAGTGATAAAATAAATAAATTTTTAACGTTTAACAATCCAAAAAAAAAAAATCTAACTAAAATTTAAAAATAACCAAAGTAATTGTGCATAAACCGATCGTGAAAATTATTTTTATATAAAACAAAATAATCAAAAATGGAAGAGGAAATTCAAGAACTCAGAAACCAATTACAGTTTCAAACTGATTTGCAAAGAAAATTGCAAAATCAAATAGTGTGCTTAAATGATAAACTAGTTAAACAAGAACCTGTACAAGTGACAAAATTCAATTTGACCCCAGATCAAATAATAAAATAATAATAAAAAATTCAACCTTTTTCGGGGGAAGGCTCATACAAATTAAAGTCTTTCTTGAAAAGTATTCTAGACACGAAGAGTCTTTGTGGTCAAAATAATGAAGACCTCAAATATTATTGTTTAAGAAAGATAATAAATAATAAAATAATAGGAAGTGCGAGAAACAGCATTATGGAGATTCCAGAAGAAAAAAGAACTTGGGCTAACGTCATTCAGCAACTACGATTGAAGTACCGTCCCAAAAATACGATACACCAGCTACTCTTCCATGCCATATAAAGGTATTTAATTTGAAGGAAATCTGTGATTTCGATGAAGTGGACAATTTTACATATCGTTCTATTGATTGCGAACTCGTGCAAATTTTAAAATCAAAATTAATTCCCATCGTTCAGATGCATGACCATAACAAATCACTTTTTGAATTAGATAATATTTTTTGCCAATCTGAAATATACTTGGCCGAAGATACACTTAAAAACGAATTTTAAATTAACAAAAATAAAAATCTTAGTTCTATAAGCAATAATAATAATAGTAATAATAACTATCATCAGAAAAATCAATCAAATCATAAAAACAATTTTCTTAACAACAATCAGAGGAAAAATTATACAAATTTTAATCAATATTATTTCAACAATGTTCATAGAAATTTTAATATTAACAACGCTAACAACACTAATTTTAACAGTCCAAATAATCAATATTTATACAATCAATATAGTAACGATAATAATTTTAATCGACAAGGACAATTTAGGAATACGGGACAGTATAGACAATTTAACCGAAATAACTCGAATAATTTTAATCAATTCAATAGGAATAATCAAAATATATAAGCGAAAATCAGGTTGTAGAACCATTGGAAGTCGATAATATTGTATCTAGTTAGGAGATTAATCCAGAGGTAAATTTTATAGAACCGTCTCGATTAATCAACTTCCGATAGTAAAGCTAACATTCAATCAAACTTCTATAAATTGTTTAATAGATACTGGGTCGGATACCAGTCTTATTTAACCAAACATTCTAAATTCTCTAATACAAAAACTTAAAAACCCAATAAAATACAATTCATTAGGAGGATTAAATTATGTAACAGAGAAAACTATAACTCCGATTCCCATAGAACTTATAAAACATGGCACATTAGAATGGAAAGTATTCTCTCTAAAGAGTGTGAAGTACGATGCAATAATAGGCATATACTTTTTAAAACCATTTGAAGCCATGGTTGATATAAAAACGAATATTTAAAAATTTTCAATGATTATAAAATTTCATTTGTGAATATAAATTGTCCCAGTGAACTTACTGAAGTATGTCACTTAGAATCAACAATAAACCCTTGCGAAGAAATACTTAATAAAGTGAGCCAAACTCATTTAAACAATGAAGAGAAATCATGTTTAAAAGAAATTTTAGTAAGAAACAAAGACTTGTTTTATCTCGAAAATTTTACCTTTACTCATGAGATAACTCATAGTATAAAATTGCAAAACGAAAACCCAATTTATAGTAAGATATATCGATATCCCCAAATCCATGAAAACGAAATTGAGCATCAAATTAAAGATATGTTGAAACAAGGCATAATCGGAGAGTTGAATTCACCATATAATTCACCCTTATGGATTGTTCCGAAAAAGATGGACAATTCAAATATAAAAAAATGGCGAATCGTCATAGACTATAGAAAAATTGATGAAATCACTATAGATGATAAGTTCCCAATCCCCAACATTGAAAGCATTTTAGACAATTTGGAACGAGCCCAATACTTTACTACATTGGATCTGGTAAAAGGTTTTTACCAAATAATGGTAAGTCCAGAAGATCAAAAGAAAACGGCCTTTTCGACACCGTTTGGGCATTATGAATACATACGGGTTGAAAAATGCCCCGTCGACTTTTCAACGCCTCATGAACTCTGTCTTAAGACAGTTCATTAACAGAATTAGTGTTGTATACTTGGATGATATTTTAATTTTCAGTACATCGATCGAAGAACACATAGATAGCATAAATAAAATATTTAATAAACTAAGAGAAGCTAGATTAGATTCAAATAGATAAATGTAATTTTTTCTGTAAAGAAACAGAATATCTGGGACATAAACTGACAGCAGAAGGCGTAAAACCCAATGAAAAAAAAGATACTAGATATAACAACCATTAAACTTCTAGAAACCCAAAGACAAATTAAATCCTTTCTAGAAATAACAGGATATTATCGAAAGTTTGTAAAGGCCTATGCTAAAATAGCACAACATATGACAAAATATTTGAAAAAAGATACAAAAATTAAGAAACTAGATCATACTTATGTAAACTCATTTAAACAATTAAAAACGTTGCTTACAACACACCCCATTTTAAGATACCCCAATTTCAACAAATAATTTGTTTTAAATACAGACGCCAGTCAGTTTGCGATTGGAGCTATTTTGTTACAAAATAACCATCCTATTGCTTACGCAAGCCGAATTCTAAATAATCATGAGTCAGATACAGCACGACTGAGAACGAATTACTAGCCGTAGTATGGGCAGTAAGGTATTTTAGACCCTACATATGCGGAAAAGCCTTTGTATTAAAAACTGATCGTCAAGCATTAAAATGGCTTCATACAAAGTGTCTAGGCAAAGATCTAAATCCAAGACTCCAGCGATGGATACTATCATTTGGGGAATACAATATCAAAATTGACTATCTAAAAGGCAAAGGAAAATAAGATCGCAGACTTCTTGAGTATAGGTTAAATACAGATAGATATGAAATTAACGAAATAAATGAAATTAGTGAATTAGGCGATATATTTCAATTGAACGAAGGGAGAAATTTCTCCTTACCAAATGAGATAAATAATGAAGAACAAGATGATAACATATCAATGCAAACGACAATACACTCTCAAGAAGAAGAACAGAACGATAATATATAAATTTTAGAAACTATAGTAAATCGATTTAAATTGCAAATATTAATTACAGAAAATTTTGCTGGCGAATATGAAAATATATAAGTTAATCGAAGAATAAGGCCAGATTTATCAAGAGAAGAATTAGTAAATAAATTAAAAACTTACATAACAGGTTCAAAAGCAGCTATATATACCCAAATTTCAGATCATGACTTTTATTTAATCCAACAAATATTAATAGTAGGAAAATTTCAAACAAGCAAATTTGTGAAATGCGTATATTTCGCCCATGACGTAAAATCAGAAGAAGATTTAATAAAAATTATTTCCATTCAACACAAAGAACAAGGACATCCTGGAATAATAGCTTTAACGAAAATACTAAATTTAAAATCTATAGTAAAAACATAAAATAAAAGTGACAAATAATTGTGACATATGTACTAGGGCAACGTATGATAGGAACCCCATCCAACCAAAATTTCAAAAAACCGAATTACTCACAGATAAAAACCAAATCGCACATATATAGATACTTAGTCAATAGAAAACAATCATTTTTAATTTCCATAGATAAATTTACTAAATACGCAACGGCATACCCTTTAGAAAATAGGACTCATATTAAAATTATAGAAAAGCTTAAAATATATTTTAATTCAAACATATAAACATTAAAGAATTTTTAACTCTTTTAAGAACTACATTTAGCTAAATCCAACAGTCATACAGGGAATGCGGATGTAGAACGATTAAATAGTTCTTTAACGGAAAAATTAAGAATTTTAAACCTAGAAGATTTAAAGCCAGTCAGCATTCAAATGCTAGAAGGTATCAAAATGTGTTGAATCAATTAAAAATTAAAAACACCAGCTGATAAATTTAGACATATTTAACCTTTATTAATGTCATTGCGGATCAATTAATAACTGCGGATGGCCATCGAAAGTAGTAAACAAGATCAGCTGACATTCCAGTTTTCATCATTCGTATAATAAACTAGGGATCAGCTGACATTCCAGTTTCATCATAAACCTAAAATAAAGAACACATATTTGGATCAACAACATACACTTACCATTCTACCTGGAACTCTAGCTGCTTAACATCATTTATTAACCTAAAATTATAATTAGAATTATGTAATCTTGTAATTATTATTATGTATTAATTAGTTTTAACACTTATCTTTGTTTTGTATCCATTTAAAACATCACTTAAATTTTCTGACATTTATCGTCAATGTCAATCAAAACAAAAATGTCGATCAATTTGTACTAGATTAATAATTGAGAATGAGGGCGATTTATGTAAATTAGTACTAAATCAATAATTGCGCAACATTTTGAATTCGCTGCATTTTAGTACATTTGCTCAATATTTCTTGTTTTGACAAAGCTAATTAATTTACATCAATTTTACGGTCTCTTATATTTTGGCGATCAAGGAGAAAACATCGGAGGACATGACTAGTAGTCAAATCAAAAGCAATCAAATTAATTATAATAAAATAAATTTATAACGTTGTATTAAAACTTTGTTGGTATTTTCAATCGCGCTTGAGAGAACGAAAACAATTTCTGGATAATTTTCTACTTTTGCGGATACAGCTGTGCAACCTTCCAGTCCACGCTATATCTGCATACAAAATGTACAATAACTAATATCACAGTTCAATCAAATGTACACCAACAATGGCTGAAGAAGGTATCAGAAATAAAGAAGAAATCCATAACAATTTAATTTCAAAGCAGTGTAAACGATTAGAAAAATATAATAGGAATCGAGAAGATAACGAGGAACACAGGCAACAGGGTTATATTAAGAATTATAAATCACTACGTCACAAAGATCAATCGAAATTTCGAAAACATTTTAGAAGACAGAAAAATTATTCAAGATTTCATAAAAAAGAAAGAAAATCAAATTGCAATATAATTATCAGTAATTGAAGTTAAAATCAAAATACACGAAATTGATCGAATAATAAGCGATTTACAAGACAATAGTATACTTAGTAATTTAAACATAATACATCCATCATTATTAAGTCATAAAGAAATTTTAGATTATAAAATAGATGCCAATAAGATAAAAAGTTTAAAAGTAGGTTTTTCTAAAACAAATACAAATAAACTTATATTTTTAATAAAAATACCATTTGAATTAATAAAAGTAAGCAAAAAGTTAATACTTCCTTTATCAAATGTGGAGGATTGTAAAATTATAAATTACGAAATTACGAAAACCTTAGAAATTAATAATACTATAAAAAAAGAAGATCATAATTATATAGTGCCAAACTTAGAATATAAATTAGATAAAGATTCATTACTATTCAAACAAATATCGCTAGAAACATATGAAAATATCAATAAGATTTCATGAAAAAGCCATAAAATCTGGAATAGGCATAACAATTATAATAGTAATAATAATTGTAGCTTTAATAATTTAAAATTATTATAAAAAGAAAAATGTAAAGATAAAAATTGTAAACAGGATTCAGGAGAATCCAAACGTTAACGAAGGGAGAGTTATACGTCGAGACATATCACCTTCGACAAATAAAAATGCACATGATACAATTTTGTTTTAGGTTATCATGTTTAATTAAAATTGTCACACGAAAATAAATGTTAAATTAACAATTTTCATTAGAGGAAATTTATATGAAATTTCAATAAAGTAGAACGGAAGATTATTTAGTGGAAGTGTTTGTTGTAAAAAAAACATTGTAAAGAAAGTGTTAATAAAAATATTTTTTTATAATATTTGAAACTTACAAATACGTTAGTCGCGCGAAAACACAACAAAAATATTCTTCTATATGTTTTGAAGTGGTGTGAGATTTTTTGATATTAAATAGTCTCGTTTTGGTTGTATAATAAAAAAGTCGAGTTGAATTATTTAAAAGACAAAAAATCTAAAAAGTTTGAAGTTTAATTTGTAATTTTTTCTTATTGGAAAATTCATGACAAAATTTATAGCGTCAGAAAATATTTAACAGTGTTCTGCTATTTGTTAATGCAAAATAAAATATTGTTTTTATGAAGAAATAGGTGAATAAAAAATAGTTTAAGTGTTAATTTTCCGTGGTTTGCTCATTTTCTTATGAGAAGAAAATGCTGTATATTTTGAGAAAATAATAAACACAGAGAAATACAAACTTCAGTGAGGACAAATCTCTATGTATATAAATATGTATACGAAAGAAAAATGAAAATCCCAAAACCAAAAGGAACGGCACCATATCACTGGACATCTCGCATTTTTCAACGGGTATCGCATTTTTATAAAGCGACAGTTGGTCAGCCGAAGCCATTTGTATTTTTTTTTGGAATTTATACGGCGAGCCAACGCCCAACGACTAAATAAAATTTGAAACTTTTATGTTGGAGAATCACGGTTGGAGAATCATGGCCAATCGTTTTCATTTATCAAAGGCGGGAGTACGCACAACATTCTAGTGGGAGCCCAACTGCGACTCAAGGTACAATTTTATTTTATTTTATTTTTTTAATTTTCAATTTTTTTTATTTTTTTTTATTGTCAATTTTTTTCAAATTTTATTATTTCGATTCTACTTTGTAATCGAGCACCGATTACCGTTCGTTGTGCGCGCCACAGTGTCACATTGGGTTTCACTTTCAAAATCATAAATGTATTTTGACTTTATTTCTATCTTTTCTTTTTTTTAGATATTTCACGTGGTTATTTTATTTTAATTTTATTTTTTTGGGTTTGTTCAAGAAACAAGATGAATTACTAAATTTTATACGGGTTGGTATGTTGAGGTTCTGCATTCGCAGAAGACGGCAAAACAAAAAATATTGTTTAACAGAAAGCATTACAGATTGCGTCAAACACATAATAGGTCATTCACACACTTACACCTTAAGAAATCAAATATAGTTGGAACCAACGACAGGGCCAGAGACGATTGTGCTAGTCTTAAATAAAGGAGCCCCATTTATTAAAATATGCGCGCATCATGTTATTATAAATTTTTCCTATAATTGTTAGTAGGAGTTCTTTATTTGGGATTTTGTTAATTGGGATTTTGCTAAATAGGATTTTGGGAGTGCATGGATTTCAATTTCAACCGATTTTCTTAAGTATAGTACGTAGTATGTGTTTGAATCGAATTAAACAAGTGCTTCCTAGTTATCATTTTGAGATATGGATGGTTATTTATCTTGAATCATCAACGTGAAATGGGGAAACAGGAAAAATGTAAATGTAACAGTTTCTGGTCCAGTACCTGTTGCGGTATTTGCTATCCTATCAACTGGATATCTTCATTAAAAATGTTATTAAAATTATAAAAGTTAAATTAGTACATTTTAAACCAAATTCTTAAAATTTCCCTTCGTTCTTATTCGTCAGAATACTTACTTTTACAAATTTTAAGAATAATTTTTATTAATAATTTTACAAATATAGCATATCTGAGTGTTTAATTCCAGGAAAGCATTATTAATAAATACGAGACCATACCGTACCATTATTTAGCGGGCAAAATATTATGTTAAGAAATGCTATATGAAGTAAATCGTCAAATTGTATGTAGGTTGCCTGTGCATGTACAAAAGGCAGAAGAATAATTTAATTAAATTTTTTTATTCCACCCACTAGTTCTTACTTCTATGATTTTTTGTTTATGGTATATACATTTTAATGTAATTATTATAGTCAACATTTTCCTATTTATTTTTGGAAAATGTTGGCAAATTTTCCTTTATGCTTTTGTGTAAGTGTACAAGAAATATTATATTACGAACATAAAGCCCTAAGAAATAATAAATCTCTTTCTTTTCATATAAACATCTTTGTAATTATTTATATGTAACAATTACGCCTTCTAATATATGCTATAATTATACATAATAGAATTAAACATAATAAGTTTTCTTATCTACTCTGGAACATAAAATAATGTATAATGGTTACTGTTTGTACATTCTAATAATTTAATAATATGCGTTATAAAGGTAAAATGGATGAAACGACTTACATGCCAAGTGTATACCTATATAGCCAACGATCTATTATTTGCCACATTTCATGTTAAACATTTTAGCAAAAAAAATACTCCAATGTTGAGAAACAGCCGAATTTCACGATTTACCTAATCAAGTGGAAAATCATTAATATCTGGGGCGTCCTTTTTTATATACCCCAGCTAAATGAAAAATAAATAAAACTTTGTGTCAAAATAGCATACTACAACAGAAGCCTGTTAATTAAAAAGCCTAAATTTTAACGCAACTTCTAAGAAAAAAAGGTTTGCATAAAAACTTTTAAAATTTTTCGACCTTCAAGTTTCGTATTTAACATAAATAAAATTTTCGACAAAATGAAATGTATTTGAAAAATTTCTGAGCTTTAAGCTCGATGCGTGTTCAAAAATTAAAGACAAAAGTATTAGCTTCCGGTTATTGGGACATAAATTTGAAAGACGACAACAACAACAACTTTAAAATGTAATAAAAATAAATTAATTTTTTTGTTATTTTGTGCTTTTTTAGTTTCGTTACGGAAGATGCTTTTGTGCAGAAGAGACATGCATATACTGTACACATTCATATCGCTTCGAGTAAGAAACATTTTATTTGTGATATTAAAAATAAAGAAAATAATACAGCAACAAAGACAAAATAATAATAATAATAATAATAATAGAATACCATATACATAGTTCTTAGTTTTTGTTCAATTTCAACAACGTTCGTGGTGGAGATATGCTTAGATGCTTGGTTGAAGCTTTTACAATTTAATGTATAGAGAAAACTTCTCGCTTTTTTCCCCCATTAATTTTTTTTTACATTTTCGTTGTGAAATAAAATCTTGTGAATTCATAAAAGAATTATATTAAAATTTAAAACTATTAGCTTTTCAATTATTCCATTAATTTTAATTTAATTATTTGCTTCGGTGATTTTGTTTCAAAAACTCTGTACGAAATACATACATTACGAGCGTTTTGAAAATTGCTTTATATGATGTGAATTTAGGATTTAATATTATTTCGTCTCGAGATGAGCTTAATTTTTGCGTATTATACCATTATATGATTATTTCTTTTATATATGTGGCTGGTTATGCTGATTTTCAGAGATTTGTGCAGATTTACCATTCGCTTTATCGCTGTAATGCGTCTGTAAGTGTGTCCATGTGTGTAAGTTCGTGCTGAGTCATGTTCGTGTCGTCTCTACAGCCCCGACGGATTGGCTGATCGAAGTGAAACTTACATAAGCCATTTCATAATCAAGCTTTTCTTGTGAATTGAGAAATACCTGAGAATTTTTGCCCTACTTTCATAGGAGCTTTTGAGTTTATTTGCAAACATTTTTGAAAAAAAAAAATCGTTACTATAGAAAAAAAATTAAGAACTTAAAAATTTCAACATACGAATTTTCTAAACTTTAAGCGAAAATGACATTGGTGAAGTTTGTCCTAACTAAATTTGTCCTAAAAACAACAATAACAAAATATCTATATATGTGTTTGTATAATGTCTCGATAGAACGAATTTTGGAATAAATATTTTATATAAAAATATTTTATATTTTATATAATTTATATAAAAATATTTTCTAACAAACATGTTAATTTTTCTGAATTTTTCGGAAAGATGTTACTAGGTCTCTAATAGAAAAACTAGTTTATTTTGTTTAAATTGGAGGATTAAAGTGTCTTCGGTTTTCCTAAGTTTCCTCGGAAAATCCTAGGAAACTAATACCAAAATGACTTACATCGAGAATATTCTAGGCCACATTAAACCGAAAACAACCTCATTTTTGATCAAATTAAGGGATTAGGGTGTTTGGGAACGCAAAATTGGCATCTACTCTCGATAAATCAAGTGTACGGTTTTCCTAAGTTTTCTCGAAAAAGTCCAGAAACTTAAAACCCATATTTCTTTTATGTTAAGATTATACTGGGTCACAATAAACAGAAAAATGCTTCAATTTTGATCAAATTTGGGGATTAGAGTGTTAAGGACAGCGAAGTTGGCATCTGCTCTCTTATAAATAACTTGTACGGTTTTCCTAAGTTTCCTCGGGAAATCCTAGGAACCTTTTTATGTTAAGATTTCACTAGGCCCATTTAACTGAAAACGCCCCAATTTTAATCAAATTGGGGGACAGACCCTAATTTGGACCACAAAGTTGGCATCTACTATCTATAAATCACTAGTACGGGTTTCCTACGTTTTCTCGAAAAATCTTAGGAACTCTATACCAAAACAACTTATATTTTAAGAATCTTCTAAAATTAATTTGTAAAAAATTTCTTCTAAATTTGGTATTTTTTAGAAATCCTAGAAAAATATTTTAGGTACTGCAAATATTGTGAAGGGAAGTGGCCACGTGGCTTTAAATACAAATAATTTACAATTATAACATTTATTAGAAGTTTAGATTTTATTAGAACACTCTAAAAAAATTTTGTTGGATTTTACTTCAATAATTGAGTGTAACTAATTACACTCAATTATTGTAGTAATTTTAAACTCGGAAGAAATATTTAACTTCCTGTTTAAACGTCAACTTTTGAAGGAGAGAATTTAAACAAAAAAGTTATTAATAATATTTTGAATATTGTTGAATTATTAACTTGACTCGTGTTTACCTTTAAACAATATAAAATTATATTTAAACACTTTTTAAACATATTTACGATTAAATTGAAACAAATTAAATTTTATTTTCAACAATAGTTGATAAAATTGGCATGTAAAATTGTTGAATTTTTAGAAGATATGTGCTGAATTTTTCATGTTTAATTTCAATCACTCGTTGTTCGAATTTAAACTCAAAATTGTTGATATTTTAATCCAAATTTACTTTTATTTTTAAATTTATTATATTTAAATTATATGTTATATATACAATATTTCATTCAAAAAACAACTAAACACTTAGATACATTTTCCAATTGTATATTTACATAGTAAATTTATAAAATGGGCTAAAATAAAATTTCGGAGGTATATTTCGGAGCATTGATTTTCTTCGTGACGTTGTTTGTGGTAATTGAACTATTATTCGGTTTACTTGTCATTGATCGTGGTGTTAACATCCATGCCTCGTCAACTTTTAGCAACATAAATCTCACATTATATTGAGCAGCATAATATTCGAGAATATCGTCCTCTGTTATTTCAGATCAACATGCTTTAAGGACCAAACTAGCTCCTTGCAATCCAAGAGAATTTGCTGAAAATATGAAAAATAATCCAAGTGGTAGGGTACGAAATGAAATATTACAAAACGACATATAATAAACGAAAAAATCACTAAAATGATTGGAAATTTAGGACCATTAATGAAAATTAAGTTCAAATGCCAGGGCTATTTTTCTTTACTAATTATATTTGAGCTAGCTACTTTTCATATATTTTGTAGATTAATTATAAATTCATGAACAAATAAATAAAGAAAACTATATAATATTTTCTTGATATTAATCAATGGGCTCAGTTATTAGAATATGTTTTCAATCTTTTTCCTTTTGGGCATACACCGTTTCGTAATATCTCGTTTCGTTAAATGCCTCGCAACCCTTCTATACAAATATGTAACTAGAATAAATGAATATTTACCTTTGCTAATGACAGCACCTATAGTTGCAATGATCAAAAGGTTTTCCGGATGCGTCGATCCCGCTGCAGACTTCAAATGGAAATGAAGACATTGTTAACGAAACTAAAAAAAATTGTTTTAAAACAATTTTTTCCGTAACTTTATAGACGCTTGCTTTACGCAAACTATTCGAAACGAATGATCTGACATGAAAGTATTAAACATGACTTTGTTTAAAATTAATACATACTACATTTTGCTAAGAATTATTACATTATTTTAATAACATTTTATATAGTACTTACCTTTAAGAAAAAATATCACACAAACTATTTAAATTCCACTTTCTTGATTATTAACTTTTGATGTTCGTTCTGCAGTCCTGTGGTTTAAGTTTTAATGCATTTATACAATATGGCATCTAACTCTAAATGTATTTTGTTTTAATATTCAACAAAAATATTCAACAATTTTATGTTTAAACTTTACCACAAAATGATTTTATTCAACATTTCTACTGAAAGTTTATCAATGATTAAAGTTCAACAAACGTATTGTTTAGTTTCCAACAACAAGTAAATTTTCAACATATCTGTGATGAAATTTAAACAACTAATTGGAAAAAGTCAACATTTTATTGAATAAATAACAAAAATTTTCATTACTTCATTTATTGTATGGAAATTGCTAAAATAATTTAAATAAAATCAATTGATGTTTAGTTTAGATTTGACTAAATTTTTTAGAGTGAAGATTTATAAGAATTATCAAGAAATTGTCAGATAATTCATCTTCGTATTTAATAAAAATTCAGTTTAAATGGTAAACCATTCAGTTTTTTTCGTTTATACAAAAGAAGTATCTTATAGTAACTTATACATATACAGTTTTCAGGATTTAAAATAAACTTCTTGTGTTTTTAGGATTTAAAATAAATTTGTACAGAACCGTGAAGTTTGTCCTAAAAGAATTTTACTTTTGTTTAGGACAGATTTAAGACAAACTTTATGCGAATGCAAAAATGACATTTTTTACCAGAAAGAGTGGGGGCCTGCACAGCACAGACGGATAGGTTGATCGGGATGAAACTTCATACTATAACCATTTCCACAAATTTGTGGACAGGTTATATATATGGGATAATTTACAGCATTTGCGAAAAAACAATTAAAATAAAAAAAAAATGGTTTGGAACATACTTAGTTTTACATTTTACCGGAAATGACCATTTTTGATAAAAAACAAACTAATTTCACCTAAAATTTAGCATTTTTACAGTCCAGGCGAATTAACGATTCGGAATTAAAGTTCATATTTTAATATTTCCCCAAATTTGGAAATCCTTGCAAAATTTAATGCACTTGTTAAACAATGATGTTGAAAAGTTTAATATTTACAAAAAAACGACTGAGAGAAAAATGGTTCAAAAATTAATTCTTGTAAGTAAACGTCCATAAAGTGGATCGTTGTACCAATTGTAGATCGTCTAATAGGGTTATGTTCAAAATAAGAAAAGTATTTGGTTTATAAATGTATAGAGTATCAAGAAATATAAATTCAAATGTTATTTTGCTTGTATTAGTTTTTTGGCGGGATAATCGTTGTACGTATATTAGTTTTATCATTCTGTTATTCAACGGATCGCGGAGGTGCAACATCAAATAGTGCTACTGACATTTTGTTAAGTTTTTCTTAAGGAATGTACATTAGCAAAATAAGGTTTTAAGTCGGTTTAATTTATTTTCTAGTGGTTTATTAGTAATTCAAGGTAAATAAATACTTGTTAATTAACCGTAAAAACTGTTATTTTTAATAAAAAATGACAATTAAGTATAATTTAAGTAGATCCACATTATGTACATGATGTTTTCATACTTGCCCAATTGCGGATCGAGCGATCCAATTTAAGTTCATATCCTTACAATTTTAAATTCAAATTTATTATATTAATTACTTCAGTAAGTCTACAAAATTTATTTATAGTTTATAGCAGACGTATGTTTTTGTAAGATGAGCTAATTTGGATCTAGGTTTTACTAAATTTTTTTCTTGTTTTTAGAAAATGAACTTGATTAAACTTACAAATAACTTTCATATTAGACAGGAATGTTAATCAATAAAATTTGAATTAGGTCGAGCACAAATTGTAGATCCAATTTAGAGCAGCTTATTTCTGTTGGTATTTTTAATTAATATTAATTTGTATGTCATGTTTATTAAATAAAATTAATAAAGAATTGTGTGTTTAAAAAAATTGCATTGATGTCTCAAATGTGGACCGCGCGATCCGAATTAGGTGCTTCTATAAATTTTTTTTAGTACTGAATGACGATCTCGGTAAATATTTAATTCTAAAATTTTTTGTTGATAGACAATAGTTCAACAGGAAAAAAATGGCAACCACAAAAGGTGAAGTAAGTAAGGAATATTGTAAAGATTCCTTAAAAAATGCTCTGTTCGCTGTGAATAATGGTATGACTGTTCACACGGCCGTAGTAAGACATTTAAGTGCCTGAAATCTCTTTATATAACGAGTTTAAAAAAAATTTAAATGCTGATATAAAACAAGGAGCATCAAGCATTTTTCAAAAGAGCAAAAAGGACACCTCGTGTCCTGGATTGATCACATGGCCAAAATTGGGTTTCCCATCAGTAAACGAATTTTACTGGACTCCGTACAACTACTTGCGAAAGATTTACAAATTTCGTACAAATTTCGAAATGGTAGGCCAGGTAAGTAAATTAATCTTCAATAGTACATACATGTGAATTAAACTTACTTATATAAGGATTTCTCTATATAAGTCGACAGCGACACTGGTACGAAGGGGTTTAAAAAGAAATCCTTTTGTATCCAAGAGAGTGGCACAATATTTAATTAAGAGTCGTGCACATGTGACGGAAACCAAAAGAGAATGGTTAACAGAAATCCGATCATACATTGAAAAGAATAGCTACCTCTCTATTTTCGATGATCCCGAACGCATTTTTAACTGCAACGAAACGGCATTTTTCTTAAGTTCAACAGAAAATTCCGCGTTGGTTACCAAAGGACCGAAATCAGTATATTCTTTAGTAGCCAATGATGAAAAAGTAAAAAGTCACAACGCTAATAATGGGTAATGCGCTAGGGAAACTTGGCCCACCGATGGTGGTTGTACCTTACAAGAGGATCCCTTTTAACGTAGCCAAAAACATGCCATCCAGTTGGGGAATTGGAAGAAGCGATTCCGGTTGGATGACGGGAGAATTATTCTTTGAATATATAGCCAATATTTTCTACCCGTATTAGCTACATACGCAAACAAATTAAATTTCCGATTGTCCTTTTTTGTCGATGGCCACACATCACACATGACGCTGAATTTGAATCAATTCTATAATGAGAACCTGAATTTGAACCAATTCTATATTACAACCGATGGATGTTGCTTACTTTCATCCATTAAAACAAAACTGGAGAGAAGCGGTTAAGTAATGGCGGATGGCAAAAAATGGAGCGCGAATGCTCCGAGAAGATTTTGCTCTTGACGAAAATGCCATAAATTATCAAAAGCTATTAAACAAAGTTCAACCAAAGGGAAACATAGACTTTGAAAATCCTCTTGTTGACAAAAAAGAAAGTGACTTACTACATTTAACCCTTGACCATCTTCAAAAATATATCGGGATTTAGAAATTAAACTCATTTGAAAAATCTTTTGACAGTTGCTGGACCGGTGCCAAAGAAGAAACTTCATTATTCCAATATTGGAATGATCTAAAAAGTGGAACCATCTCGAATAATTCTATTGGGGAATCGAAAGAAGCTACTTGCTTGAATATTACAGAAAGAAATTTAAACAATAATATATCAAATATCGACGATATAGAAGTTGATTTGTATGCACTGTTGGGAAACAACACTGATTTAATATTTAATGTGGATACCGATGGATCAGTAACGATAATCAATGAGTCCCAAACCCCCGTTAAATCAAACGAAAGTAAAATTAATGATAATCTTCCGACTCCATTTAAGAAGAATCTTATTTGGCCTTCACCTGTTGAAATTCACACTAAAAAAAAGAAAATTACCTGCAGTCGTATCCTCGGAACAATGGATTTTATACACAAAATAAAAACTTGATAACAAAGAAAGAGACCAGAACGAAAAGGAAGAAAAAAAACGAAAACGGATAGAGAAAAGGGAAAATGTTCAGGGTCAATTTAAGGAATCTGCAAAATCAGAAGAAAAGGAAAGAAGAGAGCCATCAGATGAGGCCGAATTCAAAATTCGTCATTATGTGATAGTAAATTATGAGAGTAAATTTTTTCCTGGTATTGTAGAAGAAAAAAAGAAAGATAAGTATCTTGTAAAGGTGATGTGTATGTCAGGCAATAATTGAAAGTGGCCGGATAAAAATGACGTATGCTGGTACAAAAAGAGCGATGTAATCCAGGCCATAACAGAACCAACATTAATTAATGCGAGGGGTTTATTCCGTTGCAGAAATTACATCGATGTATGATAAAAATTAAATTACACAAAATATGTTATGTGAATTACTTTGATAGTTTCAATTTACTTTTTATGTGATATTACAATTACCTATTTTGTTTTAGTTTTTAAAGACTTTATGAAGTTTACTTTTGATAATCTTTCTATTATTTTATTCTATTTTTGTTTATGTAAGCATGGAGCTTGCTTAATTATTTTATTTATTACTTTTCATTTTAATTAAATTTTATTGCTATTTATAATAAACAGGGTTTTCTCTTAAAATTTTTCGTTTTTATAAAATAAAGCATGAACTTCTTATGAGATGAGACAGCAAACGATCCGCATTAGGAAATTTAGTTTTTAAGGCGATCTACATTGAGGACTTTGGAATAAATTCACTTTTTCGCTAAAATCTGGGTTATATAATTTTTTATAATTTTTTATAAATTAAATTATGAAAAAATTAATCAAACGTGGTAAAAGCCAAAAACTTTGTCTATTTATAAATACAACAATTAATGTAGAAACTATGCAACCCTTAATTCATAAATAGCAATCCGCAATTGGTACTTTTACTTTATTTACTATTAGTTTTACTTCTAATTTTTTAATAAATACAAAAAATAAATTTTTAATTATTAAAATGCCACTCGTGATTATTAACTCAGAGGAGGTTTCAGCATTTCTGTTAGAGCTTTCGGTGTTGAGTATCAAGTACCCAGGTATTCGGGTAATTTTAAGAAACGTTTAGTACTCTATTACCCGGGTATTTTGATCGAATACTCGGGTAACGTCAATTCTATTTTTTTTTTGGAGGGATCATTAATGTTCAATGCTACCAATGTTACAACCACGTAATGCATTTGGCCATGCTTAAAGTTATACATATATATATAAAATTTAAGTATTGAAACCAA
Organism: Nephrotoma flavescens; assembly: GCA_932526605.1. Lineage (NCBI taxonomy): Eukaryota > Metazoa > Arthropoda > Insecta > Diptera > Tipulidae > Nephrotoma > Nephrotoma flavescens. Next base: position 247,590,894 of record OW052220.1, on the reverse strand, counting down.
AACAGAGAATCTCCAGGAAAAAACGATGATGATTTCGTCAGTTTCAGCGAACCATCGCTGATGAGGTAGATGATGCCACAAACTTATTCTCTGAAATCAATTCCATAAAAATAACCAAACGCCCTATAATTAGGGATTCAGTAGATAAAATGAGGAAAAACATAAAATTTGGACTAAAATGTTGAATAATGAAATACTGAAAAAAGAAGGAAAAATACTTAAGCTCCTTCGAAACTGCAAGATATGTTTGAACACCAAAGTTAACGCCCCTTACTTAACCGTTTGAACCTACATCAGCATATAAATTCTCGACTTAATGAGCAAATTTCTGACACCCACATTGCAATTTCAGAAGGATGGAGACTTAATTTCAGCAGGAGGTGCTTTGTTTTACGTGTTCCAACTGTTAAAAGTATTGAATACTATATTATCACATGAGCTGTTTGATGCCATTAAACTAGAAATAAAACATCGCGGGATTATAAAAATCGTTTCGCTATATGTACTCAAATTTCTTCATATGTATAGGAAGATACCCGAGGTCAAACGACTATCTTTCCTATTCTTCATAAACTATTATCAGACAAACGCCCAAACCCAAATCATTATGTTCTCGTTGGTTTCTATCAAAAGCTCTAGTCGAACTTGAAGCCATACCTTTAATAGCTCATCAGACGAAGTGTAATAGAACTGTAAGCAATTGCAAGCATCTCTCCAATCCTTCACTAAAAAGATTATGATGGTAAAAGAACTTAACAGAACAATCCATCCCACTTCCACGACATGTGAGTGTATTTTCTGTGGCAGATAATTACTGAGCTATGTAGCCGTTTCAATATCGACACTCTAAAAGTGCTTGTATTTTTAAAATGCAAATAAAAAATGGTCAAGTATATCCGTTTACCCTCAGGTAATGGCGGACTGATTACTCGAAAAACCGTTATCACCTGCTTTCTGTCAAAAGTGTTATCATATTACACCATTCTGCCAGTTGGGTTACATATCCATATACTCGTCCAAAAATGTCACCAGCTATGGGCAAGATGCTATGAAAATGCGAAACGATATTTATACACTGATATAATGAAAACACTGTAAAGTTATGACACGAAATATTGACTGATAGAGAACTTCATCAGACTCCAATTGCCACTGGAATTGGCAGGTTCCATAGAAGCTTTTTAGTTTTATCAAAATATGGTGAAAATTTTATGATGTATGAGAAAAAATACTATAAAGCTAAAAAATATAGTTAAATTTGCAACAATACCAGTCCGAGGATCAGTTTTTCAAAATTTAAAAGTAAATTATGATTTCGGCATGAAATTTAAGTCTTTAAGCTTTTCACGAATTAATAAATAAAAATGTTGTTGTGATTGTTCCGTACATTGGTCTATTTCAGTATATCTCGATTTAAATACAAAATCGTAGGAAATTCTTCCATTTGGCGTCAAATCTGTATAAGATAGCGGAATTTTGACAGCGGAAAATAAAAGATTACGCTACTCGCCGCAAGTGGCAGCACTATCACTAAAGAGAATTTATTTTGTAATGTAATTACCAGCGGAACTTTTTTATTCATTATGTATAAATTTTTTCACTAAATAAAACATCTCAGTGGAATAAAATATTAGAAGTGATCCTTAAAATGGCAAATTGATTGATCTCATCTCATATATTCCGTCTTTCCGGCATTTGTTCCACAAGTGGAAGTTTTTGAGATATTGGCCAAAAATTCTAGTGAAAATTCTAGTCCATCAATTTTCCCCAAATTTTCTACTACAGAATTAATAATTATTAAAATATTTAATATTAAAATTAAATTTAAAATTATTAAATCTTTAATATACCTACATACAGTGGGTCACAGTTAAAATGATGCAAACAATTTTTATTTTTTTTAAAGTAAATATCCAAAAAACAATTAAACATATGATATCTATTTTTAATTCACATTTATTATAAGCTTCAATATTAATTGTTAATTTCTTAAACAAAACAAATAAAAAATTTCAGTTATAACAAAATAGTAGCAAAAATCGAAATTTCTACGTAAAAACATGTCACATCTAACATGTGCAGTTTTAAAATTTCTATAAAAAATTAATTCATATGTTTGAAAATAATACGATCACATTTTATAATAAATTTATTAATATTTGGTAGAAAATCCATTTTATTTTGGAACCGCTTCGAATGTTTTTGGCATCGAATCTACAAGTATTTTTATGTGTACTCTGAAGTACAGTTACGTTTGCTTCTCTTTCAAGTTTAGAAAATAAGTCTTCAATAACACTGTTGTTCGGTGATTGGGCAAGGGTTTTCCTGGCATGAGGAGTATTCCAAATGAACCACATTTGAAAAATTTGTGAGATTTGTGTTTCGGATCATTGTCCTAGTAGAACCGAAAATGATCCTGAATATTTAATTTTTCAGCATTTTCTTCCAAATTTCGTTTTAGTAAATTTACATTTTTGTTCAAATTGCCTTCGATAAACTATAAATTTCGAACTCCGGAACAAGCCATACAGGCGCATAACATAACGTGACCTCCACCATGTTTAACAGTGCTTCAAAAATTTTTGGTTGGTAACTCCATATTCTCTTCTCCGTTCTAATTATATTTCCAAAGAATAAACATCTAAGTGCATTTGTTCATTTTAGTTAAATTCGGTCTCCCTAAATCGGTACAATAACTGGAAAGAGAAAACTCTTTCTCGATACCTAGTTTCTTCTATCTGATCCAAAAAGGATAAATTTGCTTTCATCAGCAAATAAAACCATGTTTGTTTTTATAGTTTTGGGCAAATCTAATTCAAGCCTTACGATTAATTTCACTGATGTATGGCTTTTTCCGCATTGCTCTACCATGAAAATTTGGTTCTCTTAATATTCTGCGTATTGTTTTTGGACGACATTTTTTATGTAAATATTTGTCAGCCTCGGTTCACTTGGAGCACTTAATTTGGGATTTTATTTTATTTTTCGGACAATCCATCGACAACCTTTTTCGCAAAAAATTTGTCTACGTATATTGACACACTATATTCACTATAATCGCATAAAAGGTTATTTAAAACTGCTGCTTAAATTTTTTTTTTTTTAAATTTTGTTTTGTGTAGAAAAAGTACTCCTATTTTCAAAACAAAGAGAGTACAACAATTTAAATATGACATTTTTTTACGTAGACGTTTTGATTTTTCTTAGTATTTTGTTATAAATTGAAATTTTTTATTTGTTTTGTTTTATGAAATTAACAATTAATATTGAAGCTTATAATAAATGTAAATAAAAAATATCGGAGTGAAGTATTTAACATTTATCAAAAGTGTAGCTACACAAATTAACAAAAAATAAAAATTTAGTTACACAATTTAACAAAAAATGTAGTTGTACACAGAAAAAATGTAGAAAGGTTGCAATTATTATTTTTTTTTTATTTTATCCCACTTTTTAAACCTAAAAACAAAAAAATAGAGTTAAAAAAAATTACGAAGAGTTAAAATATCAATAAGTAACTTGAATAAATAATTTAGAGTGAACTTTATTAATTAATTTTTCCAATTTAAATATATGTTAATATTTGAAATAAAATATTGTATATGAATATTTAAAAATAAATCTTTATGGTTTTGAATTAATAAGAATTTTAAAATATAACTCGTTTAGTTAATAAAATACACTTTGATGACCATTATTTACACATATTCCTAGAGTTGGCTAGAAAAATATGAGTATTCTGGCATTTTATTCGTGCCTTCGTGATTTGTTTGAGATATACGGCACATCGATGCAACCCTTGTAACAGATCAGCTATGCTGCACTGTTAGCAGAAAAAATTTTGTTTATCAGCTCAGAGGTTCCGGTATAACGGTCGATTGCACAGCTAGTCTCAGGAGCGACAGGGGTGGGGTTTCCGGAACATGAGCCGATCCGTAATGACCGTAAATTCAAGGTAGTAATAAAAAAAAGCAAAAGAAAATAAACTCAAGAGCACGAAAGAACGAATTGTTATCGCGAGATAAAATAGAGATTCCATAGGTATGCCACATGCCCAGTGGAACTACTTACCTCGTTACATCTCCCCCCAGCATGGAATTTATCTCATGTTACTTAATGAACAATTACCAAAATGATTAATTTTAAATTGAAACCATAATTATTGACTTGAAATAAATTCATTGTTACATATACATATTGCGGAATATTAATTAATCAATAGTCATCAGTTTTAAATTTTTCTAATTAAATTGTTTAGGTACTAACTCAAAAATTATATAAAAAAGAGAAAAAAAAACTAATTCTAAATTGGTAGGAAGCCGAAGCAAAATAAAATAAAATAAATGAAAAATCCTACTCATTAGATAACTATAAACTAATTAATCAATCAATTCAAAAAAAGAAAATCAAAATTTAAAATACCATACATAGTTTTATTGATCGATTAAGGAATTTATATTTACTAAATGTTCTAATACCTTAATTTATGAAACAACAACAAAAAAAAGTTAAATTAATCCTAAAGTTATAATATCACTTACATTAAATTGTGTTACAAAAAAAATCGTTGGGCGCCATGATGTTAGGATGATGAATGACGATGTCGTAGTATGGGTGTGGCATATTATTGGCGGTTGATTTTATTAATTATTAATTATTATAGTTTTAAATTAAATTAGATTTAGTTTTATTGGATTATTCGAGATTTATTAATGCAGTATATATATTATATATTATGAGGTTATATTATGATGAGTTAACACAAAAAAAAATTACACACAAGTATCCGATTTTCACTGTTCGTCACTTCGGATTATGGTCCTTACGGTTCTTAAGATTGCATACTGTTCTTACTTTACGAATCTATAAGTTCAGTTTACCCTTTCAAACAACCTTCTCATTCAAAAAAAAATAAAAAAAACTTAGCACAAATAAATCGGGATTTCCACTTAAGATTCATATAAATTGTCCGTGCTTTACGCTTTAGAGAGGTTATTATCTTCTTCGTTAAAATGATTATTTTTCAATAATCACAACGTTTTATTTAAGGGGAGGTCACTTATATATATTTTTTTGATTGTTTCATACCAAGAACTTATTTTAAATTTAACAAAAGTTCATCACTTAAATAAAACACAAGTAACGTTCAACGTTATTTTTTTTTCTTTTTTTTTTCTAACAGTTTTTCTATTGAACTATTTCAACTTGATCACTATTCACAAAAAATCTCCATATAAAGTTTTTGGGTAACTTTCCGAGCACAAGTATGCATATTAAATTTTTTTTTTTCAAAGGAAGTATATGGACCGGAAAAATTTATTTTTTTTTTTTTTATAAATTATTACACGATCAATTATAATTTTAACAACACTTTAAGTCTTATTCGCATAACAAAATAAATTTTGGCGTTTTATTGGTACTTTGACTTAGGCAAGCGATTATTATTCCATTAAATTCACAACCCGACTGCCCTCCCAAAATTATATTTTGTTTTCTCATCACCTCCTCCCTTCATCGTCATCAATCAATACTCGTTTTCCTTGATCACAATTATACAATCCAAAAAAAAATCAATACCAATTTATTTAAAGTTAACCGTACAGATTTGTTCTGGTGTAGGTTCATTACACATTATTGGCAGTCACGATATTAAACAACAAGTATAAACCACTATCACAGGGATACGCACCTCAACCCACCCATAACTCACAATACAACGCGAAGATGTAGTTTAGAACAAATTTTTTTTTTTTTTTTTGTTTTCTAAGAACACACGGAAAATGAAGCCGGGAACGAAATGCGAAATTCGTTACACCCTCGGGGAATTTTCTTTCAATTTTACAATATTTGTGAATATCGGAAAGTGTATGTTGAACCGTGTGGCTGTTTGATGGCCATTAACACATAGTTCTAGAGATGGCTAGAAAAATATTAGTATTCTGGCAGTTTAGGCTTGCCTTCGTGATTTGTTTGAGATATGCGTCATATCGATGCGACCCTCGGGGAACTTTACAAATTATTCAAACATTTTTATTTAAAATATCTTTTGGTGTCTATTTGGTACATTTTATTATTATTATCTAATATTTTGAATATATTAATATTGTCGGATTAATTTTAGTTTTTGAATTAATTTCCATTGGAAATGCCAGCATGGCATCGTGTTGTTCCCAAATATTATTATTACGTTTTATGTATGATCGGAAATGTCCAGGGATATTTCCTTTACCAAAATTTTGATAATGGATTACCCCTTTTGAAAAGAAAGCGTCGGTACCAAGATTTATTGATTCACTTATGACATTTATTTTTATGTTATAAGTGTTATTATTTGGCTGTACATCAACCACAATTATGCCATAATTACTAAAGTAATCAATTTTTCGGTCATCTTTACATTTAGGGCAAATTGAATTCTTGTAATCAATTGCAATTTGGATGTTTAATAAAGTATTCTGATTAACGGCAAACATATTTTCAAATGAAAGATAAAATGTTTCTCTTAACACAGCTGAATGTTTATTTTATAAACAACTACGTACGATTCAACGTACACTTTCCGATATTCACAAATATTGTAAAATTGATAGAAAATTCCCCGAGGGTTGCATCGATGTGCCGTATATCTCAAATAAATCACAAAGGCACGAATAAAATGCCAGAATATTCATATTTTTCTAGCCATATCTAGAACTATGTGTTAATGGCCATCAAACACCCACACGATTCAACGTACACTCCGATATTCACAAATATTGTAAAATTGATAGACACTTCCCCGAGGGTTGCATCGATGTGCCGTTTATCGCAAATAAATCACGAAGGCACGAATAAAATGCCAGAATATTAAAATTTTTCTAGTCAACTCTAGGATTATGTGTTAATGGTCATCAAAGTGTATTTTATTAACTAAACGAGTTATATTTTAAAACTCTTAGTAATTCAAAACCATACAGATTTATTTTATTCAAAAATATTCATATACATTCAATATTTTATCTAAAATATTCACATAGATTTAAATTGGAAAAATTAATCAATAAAATTCACTCTAAATTATTTATTCAAGTTACTTATTGATATTTTAACTCTTCGTAATTTTTTTTAACTCTATTTTTTTGTTTTTAGGTTTAAAAAGTGGGATAAAATAAAAAAAATAATAATTGCAACGCTACATTTTTTCTGTGCACAACTACATTTTTTGTTAAATTGTGTAACTACATTTTCATTGTTTGTTAATTTGTGTAGCTACAGTTTGATAAATGTTAAATACTTCACTCCAGTATAAAAAATAGATATTTAAAATGGTTTTTTGTATATTTACTTTAAAAAAATAAAAATTGTTAGTAAAGTGGGTCACAGCCAAATCATTTTGGCTGTGACCCACTTTACATCATCTATATTTAATTATTAAAATTAAAATGAGCCAATCACCGCAACTATCAAGTGCCTCAACAAGCAGAATTGATTCAAGCTCTGACGATACAAGTGATTCGGATATGAGAGAACCAGCGCGAAAACGAAGAGCCACCACACACAATAGGGTAAGCATGGATGCAAAAAAAATTTAATTAAGTTATACGAGGACGGAAAAAGTGGTGTTGAAGCAGTTGCCATTGCCGGGATTAACAAAAGCACTAAAGATTCAATAATTCAGAGATTTATTAAAGACGGCGAAGTTATTATTGAAAAATAGGCGGACAACGAAAACGAAAATAACTCTTCAAATACTACAGCCATAGGAGACGCACTAAAAACTTTAAAAATAACATTCAAAATTATAAAATTGAAGTGACTCCATTAAACAGTACTCGCACCATCGAGTTAAGGAAGGGATATGCATTGAGTTATTCCAAAAATGCTCCAGCAGAACGATTTTATAGATGAATGAGAAAGGCCCAGGCTACGTCAAAAATTAGCAGGCCAGCTCGTGTTACAGTATCTACCTTAACAGGACGCGATGTATTGCTCATTGCAGCTATGAATAATCATTGCATTATTTGTCATGAAACAGTAGCGAATTCAGTCAACACAACCATTTTTGTGAATTTTCAACACAATTATTTGAATCGTTGGAAGCGCGAAGTATTCCATATTCTCCCTTAATCCAATAGAAAACGTATTTTCAAAGATCAAATTGTCCGCAAGAAATTTGATGACTGCTACATTGCCAAATCTATTCTTGGTCTATGTAATTGACCAGTCAGTCAATATAATTTCGCCAACTACTTTTTAAATATGCTAACGAAATTACCTACAGCGGCAGCAGGACTTTCTTTACATTAATTTACTATATATATTTATTAATATTTATAATTTGACACATTGAACTTTGTAGAACCATGAATATAAATCTAAAAATAAACGAATTTGCAATTAAAAACCTATATTAATCTGGGCTTTTTTTTACACATTTCGATAAACGCATCGCAAAAATTACTTGGTGATAAATATAACCAATCGATCTAGTAGTTCTAGAAATTGTAGAATAGAAATAGAATGATATTTTATCCGAGCACTCTGAGAATACAATACAACAGGTGGTCACAAGTGGTGGATAGTGAACGGCCTATAGGTAGGTTAGCAGTGAATAGGTAGATTAGCGGTGAATTAAATAAGCCGTCCCCAGCCGCAGCTCTGCTGGAAGGAGAGTCTCAGAGAACGGGGGAGTGGTTAACCTCGGTTCACCAAATTCTGAGTGTCTAGGATACCCAGTAGGGAAAGGCGAACTGATGGCGCCATAAAACCATCGACCACAACCACGGTGAACTGAGCGTCACGTCTCCTTGCGCTCCCGGGCCTCCAGGTAGTGAATGGGGAACCCTTTAAACGGGTATCCCATGAATGAAGTGGATCCCATTCGTTTGGGATATCCATATGAATGGTGAATGAGTGAGTGAATGTGGGAGAAGGGCGGGGCGGGGGCGCGAAGGACGGAGTGCTCGGTGAGTCAATAGGCTAGATTAAGGTGCTACGCGACCCGTGCTGATGATCCGCTAGACTAGGGGCCCATTTAACAAAGCCCAGTCGTGAACGGAGCCCTCTGGATACCTGGCGACCTCCAGTTGTATTTAGCCCTGCTTGCGTACACCGATCTCTGCGCAGGTCGACTTATATTTCTCCGATACTCGTAGGAGAAACGTTGAAAATAAAAACAAAATAAAAATAAAGGGGCCGGCACCCTTCAAAAGCCGGAGGACGAGAGTAACTCTAACCGTGAAGGTGGAGCTACATCATTAGGAGCAAGGGTAAGCGACACTTTGGAATCGAAGCCAGGTGGAAGAGGAACCGCAAAAGGAAATAGGGGAGGATTGAAAGAGATCCCTCCGTCGTTCTAGAAAAACTGGCTGCGACCCCTGAGGGGCACCTTACAGTAGAACAGCGTAAATCTGTGGCATGGGTTAAAGAAACTGTCGGCTGTGATAGCTCGGAGAAGGCCCTTGTGTCTAAAAAATAGAGGTCGTAGGATGAGCTGGAAACGGGCGACATCAAACGAGCCAAGGTGCAGGCAGACAAGACGTCGGGTGCTCCTAGGCATCGAAAACTGAAGCTATTCAGTGAGATCCTAAAGTAGCACGTGTTGGTGATAGCCGTCATTGACAGAAGTCAAGAAGATGGGAGCATCACGTCAGAGAAGTGGAGGGTAGTGTATAATGCACTAAACTCCATTTTTCTGCGGATCCTGAGATAAAATCCAGGATCCCCCCGTCCTGCAGAGATGCGGGATGGTACCAGGGGCGCGTGAAGTTGACTGCGTGCTCAGACCAGAGAACGGCTGACCTTTACAAAAGGGTAGTGGCCGAAGTAGGCGAAGTATGGCAGGGCGCGATGCTTGAGGCAGTCTGCAGGGAGGAAATCCCGAGCAGGCCAAGGGCACGTGTATGGCTGCCAACCGAGCCGGATAAGCCGGAAGAGATCCTCGAGATCATCTGGGCCAGCAATCCCGATTTTCCGACGGAAGAGTGGAGGATTGTAAAGCGAGAGTAGGCTAAGGGAGGCTTTAGATTGGCAATAATGCTGATCAATATAGAGTCCCTGGCTTCCCTTGCAAAACTTAAGGGGATGATCAACTTCGGGTTCGGGTCGATCACCCTTAAAATATATAAAAAGGATGAGACCAAGGCGACTGCGAAAGACCAGCCTGGGGGTGATGGTGAACGGACCCAGCAGGAGACGGTCAAGCGGGCTGAGGACGGCCAGGAGAGTGATGCTTCGGACGTGGGGAGCATCGTAACTGGAGGTAGCCTCCTCTGTCTGGAGTCTGATCGGGACATCCTATCAGGCTCTTGACGAGAAGACCGGAACAACGAGCCAGATGGCTTTATCACGATGCAGGGAGGTGAGTAAGGTTGACTACAATGTTTAGCATTATACAAATAAACCTACATCATACGAAGGCTGCGTCGGCAGCTCTCGTGCTCAGACTGCCTAAGTCAGATCAGTACTTTGTGTTAACCCAAGAACCTTGGTTTAGGAATAACAGAATTTGTGGCCTCAGAACGAAAGAGTATAAATTACTATACTTCAGAGCTCTGACAAGATCAGATCCTGTATTTTAGCGAAAAATAATATGAATATTTTTCTTCTTCCTCAATTTAGTAGCGGGGATGTTAAAACAGTGAGTGTTGAGGCTGGCTGTGAAAAATGTGTGAGTCTCGGGACCTCCGGCGACGGTAGATAAATTAGACTGCATGGTGGATATTGTCACAAGAGCGTGCAATCTTTCATTTAATGCTGCGTGCCCCCTGATAAAGCCTATTGGCAGGCCCAAACCGATATGGTGAACCAAAGAGTTGGGAACGTATCGGAGAGTGTGTAGGACAGCTTTTAATAAAGCTAAGAGCACAAGGAAGGTTCGGGATTGGAACTCCTATAAGGAGGACCTAAGAAAGTACAAAAAAGAATTGAGAAAGCACAAAGGGGGTCCTGGAGACTCTTCTGTTGTAGGATGGAGGAGGTCTCTGAGACTTCTCGCCTTAGGAAAATTCTAGCTACTAACCCAACCAGTCCTAGTTATTTAATTAGACCAGACGGGTCATGGTCGTAGGGATACTAATAGGACACTGCCTTTTTGGGGAACATGCAAAAAGGCTGGGTTTACAGACGAATGACTTTTGTAGAAGTTGTTTGGACGAAGAGGAAGAAGAGACGTTAGATGACTTCCTATGCTCGTGTCCGGCACTATCATGCAGAAGGCATAAGTATTTAGGTGTGTACAGTATGGACAGCCTTTCAGAACTCGCGGGCTGTAGAGTGCGAGATATTTTACGCTACATAAGTGGCTCTGGATGGTTTCAGCGGGAGTAAAGGGGAGATAGGATCCTGTGGTATCACAATGGGCCACTACTGGTCTAAGTGTGCGATAGCAGCCACTCTAACCTAACCTAACCTACCAAACTGTTAGTGACGTCATTTCAAGCAATATCTGACTTATTTGATGAAACGTGGCCGCCCCCTTCTCTATATTTCCAAAACTTAAAGTGTGTTTTAGTTTGCCTAGGACCCTTATGGTTAATCTGTATAGCTATATGGCGGCTGTTTGAGTAAACTTTCTTAAATTTCATTTTTAATTCGTTGTTTAATGATATAATCAATCATCATATTTTTACCTTAGCGTTTAAATTTTTTACACGACAATGATATTAAATTAGTTTTTGGTAGTTTCGATTA